>OW240915.1:24034816-24066028 GCA_933207985.1 Pelobates cultripes | reverse complement strand
AATTTAACTTTTATTACATACTGGGAACTCCTGCAGGGTCCACAAGGCTATTAACAGAGAAGGAGATAAATTCTAAATTAAACAGAATTTGCAATAAATGAAGTGTAACTATTAGATGATGCTTTACAGGAAGTGTTTAGGAAGTGTGTAAGTCACATGCAAGAAGGTATAACTAGGGTTGTGTAGACTAATTGTAACTAGGGTTGCAGAGAATTGAGTAGTGAAACTGCAGAGGCATGATCTATATGCCAAAACTGCTTCATTGAGCTACAGTTGTTTTGTTGACAATAGTGTCTAACTATCATGAATACAGAAAATATAAAAAAAACAAAAAAAAACCCAATATTGGATACAAGGTCGCTTCCATTAATTAAAACACACATAAAAGAGAATAGTAATTGTTCTGAAAAACTGGTGATCATTTGTAAAGCAATGCTTTAGTCAGTTAACACCAGAACTGTGATTGTGTTTTCATTAACTAAATGTCTTTGTTAATGCTGTAAACGAAATGATCCACATTTTGCCACAGCATTTCTGAGTGTTTAAGGAATTGATAACCCCTTCACTGCCAAAAACTTGTGTAGATGTTTTATGTTGATTTGCTTTTGAAGAACTACATTTAGCTTATAAAGCTTCATTTACATGAATTCATAGTCCAAGAGTGATTCCTAGATTGTAAAAAAAATATATATATATTTTTTTGGCCATTAAGCCATTTATAAATTTTAATGTTTGCAAACGGATAGTAAATGAAAGCACCCCCTATTCAAATAGTAAAGAAAGCTTTAAAATCATTCAATTCGGGTTCTGAGGTTGGGTCAAATGACATCTCTCATATTTCTGTTATGACAATCTAGTCAGATTGTTATCAAGCTTTTTGAATAACTTTTTATTTTAGACGTAAATGATTTAATTGTACGAATTGCATGTGGGAGTTATACTTCAAATACAAAAGTTCTTTATACATTTTGATACAATTTTTTAGAAAGTTGTACTGCTAATAATACCACCAGGGTCCTCACAAATACCTATTGTATATGAGTAAAATTATTTTTGCTTTTATAAAAATTTAAGAACATGAGTGAAATTTTGCAAGATAAGGGTTACTGTATGATGTATAAAGCATTTGATTTCCTCAATATAGCTATAAAGGAAAAATAAATACATGAAAAATACAATTGTTTACATTTTTCATGATTTTAATATTTTTCTAAACAGCAACTATACACACAGTTGTCATGTTTATCATATGTTTAAGTGCTAACTATGCATCCCATGTTTCAAATAAATATTATGCTAATGTTTCAGAGCAAAACATGTTATCATAGCCAATTTCTCTTCTTTGTCCTTACCCCTTTTTACAAAAATCAAGATATAGATCAGCTTTGTTTTCCAAAATCAGAGGTCCTTTTACAAAACAATGCAATTGATCTATGCAATTTTCAATGCAATCAATGCAATTTTTCAAGATCTATCTCTATGACATATGTTTTGGTGTTTGGAAAAATAACTTCTGGAACTCCTTTAACCCCTTAAGGACACAGCTTCAGAAGCTTGACTTACGCTTAATGACACAAGCAATTTTTGCATTTTCTTGCTGTTTGCGTTCAACTGCAATTTGCATCTCTCTCATTTATTGCACCGACACGTATTATATACTGTTTTTTAAAGGACAGAAAGGGCTTTAATTTGATATAACATATATATATATAAATGCTTACTTATTATAAAAAAAATACAGAAAAATGCAAAACAAATGAAAAATATTGTTTTTTTTTACAGTTTTTGCAATAATAATGTGTGCATAATTAGTGCAGGTTAAGGAAAGTAATTAAAAATACATTTATTTATTTGTTCTGATTTACAGAATATATAATGTGTCTGGGATTTTAAGTTTTTTTTTGGTAGTTACAGGTCACAAAGCACAAGGAGTAAAATAGACTTTTAATGTGGAGCGATTTTAGAATTTGGTATGTTTGTCTTGTAAGCTTAATAGCCATAAAAGAAAACAAAATTGCCACACAAGTATATATTTATATAAAGTAGACATCACGGGCTATTTACCTAAGGTTGTTTTGACACTTTCTACGTAGTCATTTCACCGCCAACCTCTGCTAAATATTGGAGTAAAATTGTGTTCTTTTTGGTTTTTGGCACACAAACTTATAACAGAGAAATTCTCGTGTATATTTTGTAAAGTTGGTGTGTGCTATTCCTGTACAAAGTTTTATTTTGTGTTCAGTTGCATCTGCTGAGTAAAATGACACCCCCATTGTATGTCTTTTGCACTATTTCGTGAAGTTACAGTGCCATACAGGATACCTGTCCTTTTCAGTATTCACAGTAGAATTTTGAGATGGATTTAATGAGCCTTAGCTTCCATTTTGGGGTATTATAACAGTTTGACTGTTCAAAAAACCCCCACAAAGGCCTACCATTTGTAAAAGTAGACACTCCAGGGTATCTCATAAGGTGCATATTGTGCCTTGACATACCCCCATTTTTTCACCAATATATGCCAAAGTATGTGGTAAAAAAATAATTTTGTGCATTTTTTACATACGGATTGCATTTTTGCTGGGCGTTTTGTATATTTCATATGTGCCACTAAGTTCAAACCCCCAAATTATGCTCAGCTAAGTCTTCTGAGTAAAATGACACCCCATATGAATGTCTTTGGCACTATTTCGTGAAGCTACAGTGCCATATAGGAGACCTGTCCTTTACAGTATTCACAGTAGAATTTTGAGAGATGGATTTAATGAGCCTTAGCTTCCATTTAGGGTATTATAACAGTTTGACTGTTCAAAAACCCCCCACAAAGGCCTACCATTTGTAAAAGTAGACACTCCAGGGTATCTTATAAGGTGCATATTGTGCCTTAACATGCCCCCATTTTTTCACCAATATATGCCAAAGTATGTGGTAAAAAAAATTTTTGTGCATTTTTTACATACGGATTCCATTTTTGCTGGGCGTTTTGTATATTTCATATGTGCCACTAAGTTCAAACCTCCCAAATTATGCTCAGCTAAGTCTTTTGAGTAAAAATACACCCCCAATGAATGTCTTTGGCACTATTTTGTGAAGCTACAGTGCCATATAGGAGACCAAGCCATATCCGTTTTTACCAAACTTTGAATTTTGGCGCTGGGCCTATGTGCAATTTCCAAGCATCTTCGCAGGTTTTAAATTCAAACTACCCCACAAAGGCTTACCATTTCTTAAAGTAGACACCCCAGGGTGTTTCAAAAGGTATAGTTTGAACCTTAGCGTGGGATCATTTTTCCGCTAGCTTGTACCAGATGTAGTGGTAATAAGCGTTTTTTCTGCCTTTTTGACATACAAAGTGAGTTTGCACAGTATATTTTGCTAACCTTATGTGTGCTACGACTGTATAATACTTCATATGTTGCTCAGCTATGTCGGCTGAGTACAGCAATACCCCCGTATGTACCTTTGCCAGGTATGTGTGGACATCGGAGGGGCACATTTGGGACACAGCCATTCCAGTTTTTTTCAAACTTTGAATTTTATGCTGTGCCTATGTCCCATTTTAGAGTATTTTACCAGGCTATGCTCTATACAATCCAAATTACCCGCCAAAACCATACATTTCCCTAGCCCAAAGAGACGGCTATCAGGGCGTGCTTCAAAGGCATGTTTTTAAGACCTTAGGCGTGGGATCATTTTCCCTTGTAAACTGTACCAAAATTGGCAATTGTCTGGTAATAAAAGCACATTTTTCTGCTTTTTGACCTATAAGTGAGGTTTCGCGCCAGCATATTTTGCAAACCTTATGTGTGCTATGACTGTATAATACTTCATATGTTGCTCAGCTATGTCGGCTGAGTACAGCAATACCCCCGTATGTACCTTTGCCAGGTATATGTGGATGTTGAAGGGGCGCATTTGAGACGCAGCCATTCAGTTTTTTTCTAACTTTGAAGTTTTACGCTGTGTCCATGTTCCAATTTGGAGTAGTTTAGACGGTTGGTTATTGAAACTTCACCACAAACACATACTATTTATTAAAGAATACACCCTGGGGTAATTCAAAAGGCATATTTTGAACCTTGGCGTGGGATAATTTTTTTCTCTAGTTTGTTCCAGGTGTAGTGGTAATGAGCGTTTTTAAAATGTATTTTTTTACTTTTTATAACTTTTTTACTTTTAAAAACTAGTTTTTAAACTTTTGTTTTGCTTATAAATTTTTTTTAAACTTTCCTAAACTTTCTTAAAACTTTTTTACAGATTTAACATTTTTCTAAGCTTTTTTTTTTACCGTTAACCCCTAACTAGCAGTACGCAGCACTAACAGTAAATTCCCCATTTTCCCATAACTCCCACCCACCCCAGCTAGCAAAATATATAGTTATAAAATATTTAAATTAATTAATTAAATAAATTGAACCCCTGAGGGTTAAAAAAATAAATAAAAGTTAATCCTCAGGGGTTAAAAAAAATTAGATCACAGTATAATACTGTGATCTCTATTTGATCGCTGTAGGCAGTGATCGACTGGCAGGGAAGGGGTTAATTTTTATTTGGACTAGGTAAAGTGTGTTTTTTTTGTTTTTTTTACTTAAATGTTATTAAAACATTTTTTTAAGCTTAATTTTTAACTTTTTAAAGTTTCTTTTAAAACTTTTTTTTAACGTTAACCCCTAGTTAGCCTAACGCCAAATCCCCCAATTCCCCACTAACTTCCACCTACCCCAGCTAGCTAAATATATAATGAAAAAATAATTTAATTAATTAATTTAATTAATTTAACCCCTGAGGGTTAAAAAAAAAAGAATTAACCCTCAGGGGTTAAAAAAAAAATCAGATCATAGTAAAATGTAATCCCTGCCAATTGATCACTGTAGTCAGTGATCAATTGGCAGGGAAGGGGTTAATTTTTTATTAAAATGGGTAAGGAAGGGGGACTTTAAATAAACTTTATTTTTTTTTACAGCAGGGGGCAGGATCAGCACTAATCCGGCTCCCTGCACTTCACACAGAACCCGGAAGTGCAGGGAGCCGGTAGGTGAGTATAGAGAGCACATGTGCTCGCTCAGACTTGCGGTCAGAGCGAGCACATGTGCTGGGCAGACTGACCGGGTGCTCCCGGTATGCCTCTAATGCAGAGGCATACCGGGAGCACCATTAACCCCGCGATCGCCGCGATAGCGGCGATCCGGGGTTAATTTTACCGCGTGACGGACGAGGTCCATCACCCGTCGTTAAGGGTCTCCCCTCTGTGACGGACCTCGTCCGTCACCCGTCCTGAAGGGGTTAACCAGCATCCTTTCCTCTTCCAAAATGGCCACGCATCAGCTTCTTCTGACGGGCTGCCATTTTGGAAGAGGAAAGGATGCTTGTCTCACTATTTTAAATTGGTTTTAGATACTATACCATGATGGTTTCTCTTTTTTCTCTTTGTACCATACAGATTTTATTTGTTATTGCCAGCTGTGAAATATTTTTAAGCATTGTGTGAGCAATCACCTTGTTTCTTTTTGTCCTACATTTGAATAGTATTAATGTGACATTACACTTGGTTAACTTATTAGCTGCGCTAGGTTTGATTGATCCTTCATTTTTATTTATTTTTACCGGTTGTATTTAGTGAAACCAATGCCTAAAGTAATAATGCTGCTATCAATTTATCAATTATAAAACTATTCATAGTTTTCTTTATCAACTATATAACTGTAGTTAATGCTGCATCAAAGTAAGCCGTGGAGAAGACATTTAGTGGAGGTGATCCATTCATTCCATTCATGGGAGGTGAGGATTTATATTGTACATACACCCTGTATAAATATTTGGATGGGCAGGGGATGAAAAACACTGAATTGTAGGCTTCCTACGTGGAGGAGACAGGGTCCTCCTGACACTAGCCGAACTGGATGAAATCTTTCAATCAATTCTGGACATAGAAACATTGATTGCTATAGAATATTAAATGCCATGGTTCTTAGTAATAATAATAATAACTAGTATTTATATAGCGCCTTACTCCGAGTAGGAATCAAAGGGACTTTTCAGCGCATGCTCTCGAGATTAACCAAATCGGCAGCTGAATAGTAATAGATGTTATTATTACCCAATTGATGGTACTCATTTTATCGCCTCGGAAGGATGAAGTGCTGAGTTGACCCTACCAAGATTTGAAACTGTGACCTTGCATTTTTGAACAGCTTTGTAGTCAGGGAATTTACCAACTGAGCTACCTCACCAGCAGAAGTATAGATCAGAGTGTTGCAGTGGGTGTGACCTATTTGGATTTTGCCAAGGCATTTGATACAGTTCCACACAATATATTAGTGTTCAAACTCAAAGAAATTGGTTTAGATAAAATTTATTTTTCTTAGGTAGAACATTGGCTTAAAAATAGAGTACAGAGAGTTGTCATTAATGGTAAATTTTCAAGCTGGATAGAGGTGGTAAGTGGTGTCCCTCAGGGTTCTGTACTGGGTCCCCTTCTATTTTACATGTTTATAAATTATCTTGAAAAAAAGCATTGAAAGTCATGTTTCAGTGTTTGCAGATGATACGCAACTCTGTAAAATAATATAATGTGAGCAAGATATTACTTTGCTGCCGAAGGATTTAGATAGACTGGGGGACTGTGCACTCAAATGGCAGATGAAATTTAATATAGAAAAAAGTTATGCACTTGGCGGTAAAGAATGCACAAATGGTACCCTAAATGGTAGTGAATTAGGGATAACAACAACACTAGAAGGATTTGGGAATTGTTATAGACAACAAACTAGGCAACAATGTGCAAAGTCAATCAGCAGTGGCTAAGGCCAGTAAGGTATTGTCATACATAAAAAGGGCATTAATTCTTGGGATGAGAATATAATTTTGCCTTTTTAAAAATCACTGGTAAAACCGCATCTTGAATGTGATGTGCAGTTTTGGGCACCTGTTCTAAAGAAGGATATTTTGGCACTGGAATGAGTGCAGAGACAGACTACAAAATTAATAAAAGGAATGGAACATTTTAGCTATGAAGAAAGGTTAACAAATTTAAACATCTTTAGTTTAGAAAAACATCGCCTCAGAGGGGATTTGATAACAATATACAAATATATCAGGGACCAATACAAACCACTGTGTGGAAATATATTCACAAACAGGACTATACATAGGACATGCATTTAGATTAGAAGAAAGAAAATTTAGTCTAGTTTACCCTAAGAACAATAAGGATATTGAATTCTCTGCCTGAAGAACTGGTTTTATCAGAGTCTGTACATATGTTTAAACAGCAACTAGATCAGTGATGGCTAACCTTGACACCATAAATAGTTTCTGGACTACATTTCCCATGATGTTCAGCTAGCTTTTAGACTCTAAAAGCTAGCTGAGCATCTAGGGAAATGTAGTCCAGAAACTATTTATGGTGTCAAGGTTAGCCATCACTGAACTAGATGCATACTTGCAAAAAACATAATATTCAATTATAGTTGCAAGAAAAAGTATGTGAACCCTTTGGAATGATATGGATTTCTGCACAAATTGGTCATAAAATGTGATCGAATCATCATCTAAGTCACAACAATAGACAATCACAGTCTGCATAAACTAATAACACACAAAGAATGAAATGTTGCCTTTTTTTATTGAACACACCATGTAAACATTCACAGTGCAGGTGGAAAAAGTATGTGAACCCCTAGACTAATGACATCTCCAAGAGCTAATTGGAGTGAGATGTCAGCCAACTGGAGTCCAATCAATGAGATGAGATTGGAGGTGTTGGTTACAGCTGCCCTGCCCTATAAAAAACACACACCAGTTCTGGGTTTGCTTTTCACAAGAAGCATTGCCTGATGTGAATGATGCCTCACACAAAAGAGCTCTCAGAAGACCTACGATTAAGAATTGTTGACTTGCATAAAGCTGGAAAGGGTTATAAAAGTATCTCCAAAAGCCTTGCTCTTCATCAGTCCACGGTAAGACAAATTGTCCATAAATGGAAAAAGTTATGCACTGCTGCTACTCTCCCTAGGAGTGGCCGTCCTGTAAAGATGACTGCAAGAGCACAGCGCAGACTGCTCAGTGAGGTGAAGAAGAATCCTAGAGTGTCAGCTAAAGACTTACAAAGTCACTGGCAAATGCTAACATCCCTGTTAGCGAATCTACAATACGTAAAACACTAAAAAAGAATGGATTTCATGGGAGGATACCACAGAGAAAGCCACTGCTGTCCAAACAAAACATTGCTGCACATTTACAGTTTGCACAAGAGCACCTGGATGTTCCACAGCAGTACTGGCAAAATATTCTGTGGACAGATGAAACCAAAGTTGAGTTTTTGGAAGAAATACACAACACTATGTGACGAAAAAAAGGCACAGCACACCAACATCAAAACCTCATCCCAACTGTTAGGTATGGTGGTGGGGGCATCATGGTTTGGGGCTGCTTTGCTGCGTCAGGGCCTGGATGGATTGCTATCATCGAAGGAAAAATGAATTCCCAAGTTTATCAATACATTTTGCAAGAGAACTTAAGGCCATCTGTCTACCAGCTGAAGCTCAACAGAAGATGGGTGTTGCAACAGGACAATGACCCAAAGCATAGAAGTAAATCAACAACAGAATGGCTTAAACAGAAGGAAATACGCCTTCTGAAGTGGCCCAGTCAGAGTCCTGACCTCAACCCGATTGAGATGCTGTGGCATGACCTCAAGAAAGCGATTCACACCAGACATCCCAAGAATATTGCTCAATTGAAACAGTTCTGTAAAGAGGAATGGTTAAGAATTACTCCTGACCATTGTGCACGTCTGATCTGCAACTACAGGAAACATTTGGTTGAAGTTATTGCTGCCAAAGGAGGTGCAACCAGTTATTAAATCCAAGGATCACATACTTTTTCCACCTGCACGGTGAATGTTTACATGGTGTGTTCAATAAAAACATGACAACATTTCATTCTTTGTGTGTTATTAGTTTAAGCAGACTGTGATTGTCTATTGTTGTGACTTAGATGATGATCAGATCACATTTTATGACCAATTTGTGCAGAAATCCATATCATTCCAAAGGGTTCACATACTTTTTCTTGCAACTGTATATCATCTGTCAACTGTTGGGTTCAACCTTTATCTCTCATTTATATTACTAAGTGTTCTGGCGTAGCAAGACCACTTAATGTTATCTCACATATATATTATTATTAAGTGTTCTTGCATAGCAAGACCACTTAATGTTATCTCACATATATATTATTCCTATTCTTATTATAGCCAAATTTACCACCCTAACTCCTTCCACAGTTTTTACACTATATAGACAGTAATATACCGAAACGTGCGGATTGTTCCCAATCGGATTGCTTTTACGTTGTGGAACGTTTCGCCGAATGGTTCACAGCATATCGTCGTTCTTGTGGCGAAATTGGTCCCATAGGAATGAATGGCAAAATGTTCAAAACTAGAGTGGGAGCTGGCAAAAGCTGAAAAATCAGGACATGATTTCTAAACTGTCACCACTCCCTCATTTTCAAGCCCACCTACACAAATCTTATATCAAAACGTACAGCTATCCCTGCTGCCACTAAAAATGTCCACGGCTAAGCCATAGTCCTGATAGTTTTCACGATATGACCATTTATTTGCAACTCATGCCGTCCATTGACATTCATTGAAACTCCACTCCAGCCAGCTAAAATTTGAAGGGCAATTTCTAAACTGCGACTATGCCTTCATTTTTAATACATCAGAGACATACTATGCGAACTGTAGGTCTGGGTCTTGTGATTCTCACAATATAAAGCTCTTCACTGTAGGATGTATAGTTTTTAAAATACGACCGTTTGAAGATGGCAACCGCCAAAATACTCTGACCTGTGTCAGGCTGCAGCAGCAAGTGATGTCATAGACATGGCCTTTTGAACACCTGCTAATGTTTTTATAAATGTATGGTTTAATGTAACTGTGCAACAACGTTGCAATTAAATGTGCTATATAAATGATAACAGTTACTCCGCCCACTCCAGTTGTAGACTACTGGTGGAGGCAAGAACACTTCACACAATTTCCCCAGAAATTGTAGCTTTTCTAGATTATTTTATTCATTGCTTCAGAATTCTATGAAACTTTGCACATTTAAAATAAAAATGTAAGCACCAAAACCACTACATCTTTAATACAATGATTTTGGTGCAAAGATACTGTCCATTTTCCCAGACAATGTAAACCACTGATGTTTCTGAGACATTTTGCACTATCTGAGACAACCACTATCTGATGACTTGTAAGATGCTCCTGTAAGGACATTGACTTGGTACTGGATTAGAGGTACATTTTATGGCTCTCCTAATTGTAAAAAAATATGGGGTCCAGTAATTGAAACAAAAAAGAAATACATATAAATAAAAAAATATATGTAGCTATTTTTTCTTTTTAATTAGAGTGTTCTTTCAATGAATCGTGATTAATTTTGTATGACTGTTATATAAAAAATATACACTGCAGAAAACATTGGTTGAGGGTAGCATGATTCAAATTGCAAGAACATTACAGTCGGTAACTATTTAGAGTAAATCTTTGTTGATGAATACAGTACGATATTTATACTGTAGTATAGCCTATAAAGTAATTTACCTAAAAATGTCTTCATAAATGCATCTTGACAGAAAAATAACACCGTAGATCAAACTAAAAGATATGTATATAATTTATCCCTGTATGTCAAATAGTGTTTGGAAAACCAGTAATTTCTTAACCTGCAATTTTACCTGTGCATAAAATGACAGTAAACGTTAAGTACAATACATAAAATAAAAACAGTAACAAATTGATTGCATGCTGGAAGGAAACTGTGTCAGAAGAGAAATGAATCCCAGTTTTAACAATAAACCATTGCCGGTATGGAGTTGGTTACAATATAATTACTGCTTCACTTCGTGTTTATGTAAATGCATTGCCGGAGGTGCTTTGTAAACATACTTACACAATTCATAAAATGCTATTTATTATGGCTGACAATAAACACACAATAAAGACAAATAGACAAATAGACACGGAAGACAATAGATAGACAAGCAGACAAGCACACTAAGGCATTGATGCACTATTTAAAAGCATTAAAATCCAGGAAAAAAACACTTGAGAAAAAAACACTCAAGAATAAAACACTCAAGAATTAAACAAAAATTAAAAAATGTGACGTTTGAAGAAGCGTGAATAAAATCATCTTTCACTCAGCTGACAGTGGGACAGGAAACTGTATTTTCAGAACTGTAGTGACATGAATATATGCTTGTATTCCTATCTCTATAGTGTTCTTTTAATAAATGCATTCCCGAGGGGGTTATATGGGATATGTAGAACAGGACATGAAAAAAACACTTAAATCATAAAAATGCAAAACAATGTGACTGTAAAGCACACTACTAAATATAATCAATTAATTGGGTCCTAACTTCATACAGGAGATCACCAAGAGTCCAAACTGAGCCTTGGAAAAAAACAGCAAAATGTGATTGGATCCTATATTGGAAAATCCATGAAAAATACTCCAGCACACAGGAACAGTTGCCAACTATGTAAATGTATTGGAAAAAGTTAAAGATGGTGATGCACAAAACAAAAACAAAAAAAGAGTTCAGCTGTTTAATGTCTAATGTGCTTCATGCCGAATACAATCCTTCCATGTAGATTGTCTAGATATGTCCCTCCAATCAGGGATATATTTAGTATCTGTGTTGCCCTTGACATGACGGAACTCGGGCACCTCCTAATTTACATTTGCCCCAACCCTTCATGTCAATGCCACACCTCTTCCTGTTAAACGACTAACACACACTTTGACTGACAGACACACTCTCAAATACACTGACATACACACACTGATTTGACACAAACAATCACTGACTCACTGACACACACAATCACTGACATACACACACAATGACACAGACACACACACACACACTAACAGGCATACACAATCACTCACACACACACACATTCACTGACAGACACTTACTGACAGACAGACACTCACTCACTCACAGACACACTCTGACATACACACACAATGACACAGACACACACACTGACAGGCATACACAATCACTCAGACACAATCACTGAGAAACAAACACATATTCACTGACACACACACATACACTCTCACTCACTGACTCACTGACAGGCAGCCACACTGTGACAGACACACTGATAGACAGACACACACAATCACTCAGATTGCCTCGGCCCATGGACATCGCAACCCACCGGGCACTTGCTGACAGTATCAGCTGACACTTTCAGCCAATGAAAAAGTTCTGTATTCCAAAATGGAATGCTCCAATCATTTTGAGTTGCTAAACCTATCCAGTCACAGTGTTGGCATGCGATTTTCAAGCATCAGATTCTGATATTGGCAAAGAATGTCATAGGTACTTCAAGGATGAATTAATATCCCGGCGTGTGCACTATTTATTAAAATTTTAGAAAACCTGTTTAAAAATCTGTAGATAATGAATAAGAAGGGTTTTGGATAAGCCAGTATAGTTACAAAAGAAAATCAAGTGAAGCAGCAATATTATATTTACCACTAATCTCTATGTGATTAGTGAAATTAAATCAAATTCTGTTGACAAGAGGTCAGTGTGGTAACTTCCATGCATGCCAATTACATCGTTTACACTGAAAGTGGACGAACTACCAGCATGGTGGGATGTAATTATGTGAGTCATTGCCAATGCGTCAAGATAATTTGAAACTTTAGTATTTTACACATAAAAGGTATCATTAGCTTGACATCATTTATGTAACGGTTATACAAGAGTATACGTTATAATATCTGATTAGATAATTTAAGTTCATCGTTTGGATCTATTTTAAAAAGCTTGTTTTTACTATCTTTTTCTTTTTTCTTATATTTTGAACATGGGGGGCAAGTGTGACATAGGTCAGATAGTACAGAAAGTTGAACGTTGAGAAAGTTTCATAATTAAGTCTTTCTTGCATTATGTGTGTGCTGAGTTCAGGGGATAATGCAGTTGAGCTTCATTTGCCTCACTGAATAACATCATGTCGATATATATGAAATGTTTGGTTAATTGACTGCCCAATACAATGAGGACATATATTACATATTGTGTTGTTTGTAACTAAACACAGTATCCAGGTGCAGTGCCCTCTGCTGTTTGGCACTGAATTGCACTATCAGTATATTCCGTGAACCTCTCTCTAATGAGTGCTAGTTATTTATAATGTAATTTGTTAAACCAGCCATTACTGTACACTCTGGGTGCTATTAAATTACCCTGTTTCTACTTTGTGACAATTTCCCCTTTTACTGTTTTATTTTACTATATTTTATAGTTACTTATTTACTACTTTTATATCATATTACCATATATGGGCATTCCTTTTTCCCCGTTCTGTTATAATTCCAATATATGTTATTTTGTTACTACCTCCCTGCTTTCTTTCCCATTTAACGTGTATGCATAGCTCTGTAAATGACTGCACTTGTTTCAAAGTATGTTTAACACAAATGCATGACAACTTAACTTACATCATATTTTTTAATAATTTTAGGTGAGTGATGTTTCCAAGCTTTCACTCCTCGAAATTCTGGTTTTATTTCCTAATTTATTTACATTCTGCTCTGGTTCAAAACACATTATTATGTTATTAGAAAAGATCAGAGCATATGTCCATCTAGAGCCATGGAATATTGTCACTGCTATCCTTCTTTAGAGATCACTTCATCTTTATCTTTTCATTCTTTGCATTTTTGGTCTGTTTAAGACTGATATATGGTCCTTGGATGTTTACATAGGTTTCTGTCTTTGAAGATCCTCAAATCTTGGTGGCTGTTCTCTATGATGACCATCTATGATGTTGCTATCTAGGAATGTTTTAACATCAAAGTGCCTTTCTTGCTTTATCTTTTGTGCTTCTACACTAAGGGGACCTTTGTAGCCTGAAATATTATCCATTCTAGCCTTTCCCCAGTATTGATTTAATAGTTTTGCCTCCATCAGCTTATAGAATACATCCTTCATTTAAAATTTTTGAAGAAGCTTTAAAATAATAATTTTTTAAAATATGAAACAATATATTATATGTGAAAATATATATTTTTTTAAATCTGAATATCTAAATATTAAAATATTTTTCAAAGTGTTAAATCATTTTAAACATTTATCAGAAAATATTCAATTATTTGAAAAACACACCCAAAAATAGTACAATGATGCCTACATTTGGTGTACGATGCCTTTTTTTGATGTAGTGTACTTGTACTTTCCTTTTGTATCTACCATTTTTTTCTGTGTGGATTATGACTGGCAACTTTTATTAGTAATTTGGAGTTTATTACTGTAATTGGGAATTAGTTAGTAATAATAGCTAAAAAATCTCTACAGGGAGTGCAGAATTATTAGGCAAATTAGTATTTTGACCACATCATCCTCTTTATGCATGTTGTCTTACTCCAAGCTGTATAGGCTCGAAAGCCTACTACCAATTAAGCATATTAGGTGATGTGCATCTCTGTAATAAGAAGGGGTGTGGTCTAATGACATCAACACCCTATATCAGGTGTGCATAATTATTAGGCAACTTCCTTTCCTTTGGCAAAATGGGTCAAAAGAAGGACTTGACAGGCTCAGAAAAGTCAAAAATAGTGAGATATCTTGCAGAGGGATGCAGCACTCTTAAAATTGCAAAGCTTCTGAAGCGTGATCATCGAACAATCAAGCGTTTCATTCAAAATAGTCAACAGGGTCGCAAGAAGCGTGTGGAAAAACCAAGGCGCAAAATAACTGCCCATGAACTGAGAAAAGTCAAGCGTGCAGCTGCCACGATGCCACTTGCCACCAGTTTGGCCATATTTCAGAGCTGCAACATCACTGAGTGCCCAAAAGCACAAGGTGTGCAATACTCAGAGACATGGCCAAGGTAAGAAAGGCTGAAAGACGACCACCACTGAACAAGACACACAAGCTGAAACGTCAAGACTGGGCCAAGAAATATCTCAAGACTGATTTTTCTAAGGTTTTATGGACTGATGAAATGAGAGTGAGTCTTGATGGGCCAGATGGATGGGCCCGTGGCTGGATTGGTAAAGGGCAGAGAGCTCCAGTCCGACTCAGACGCCAGCAAGGTGGAGGTGGAGTACTGGTTTGGGCTGGTATCATCAAAGATGAGCTTGTGGGGCCTTTTTGGGTTGAGGATGGAGTCAAGCTCAACTCCCAGTCCTACTGCCAGTTCCTGGAAGACACCTTCTTCAAGCAGTGGTACAGGAAGAAGTCTGCATCCTTCAAGAAAAACATGATTTTCATGCAGGACAATGCTCCATCACACGCGTCCAAGTACTCCACAGCGTGGCTGGCAAGAAAGGGTATAAAAGAAGAAAATCTAATGACATGGCCTCCTTGTTCACCTGATCTGAACCCCATTGAGAACCTGTGGTCCATCATCAAATGTGAGATTTACAAGGAGGGAAAACAGTACACCTCTCTGAACAGTGTCTGGGAGGCTGTGGTTGCTGCTGCACGCAATGTTGATGGTGAACAGATCAAAACACTGACAGAATCCATGGATGGCAGGCTTTTGAGTGTCCTTGCAAAGAAAGGTGGCTATATTGGTCACTGATTTGTTTTTGTTTTGTTTTTGAATGTCAGAAATGTATATTTGTGAATGTTGAGATGTTATATTGGTTTCACTGGTAATAATAAATAATTGAAATGGGTATATATTTGTTTTTTGTTAAGTTGAATAATAATTATGCACAGTAATAGTCACCTGCACACACAGATATCCCCCTAACATAGCTAAAACTAAAAACAAACTAAAAACTACTTCCAAAAATATTCAGCTTTGATATTAATGAGTTTTTTGGGTTCATTGAGAACATGGTTGTTGTTCAATAATAAAATTAATCCTCAAAAATACAACTTGCCTAATAATTCTGCACTCCCTGTAGCACCTTAGTTTGTGTTTCATAAGATGTGTCAGGAGTAGTAATCAATGGAGGCCACCAAATAACCGTGGCGGCGGGGGTCCTGATTGTTATGTACACATTATTGTATATACTGTATGTTCCGTGGAGCTTTTATTTATTCTTACACTACCTTTTGCAAATGAGAATGTGTGATATTTCCTTGCACAATGCATGTGCATTTGATCAGCATGGGACATGGTAACATTATAATGTAGTCTATTGAGTTTCTAGGCTTCCTTTTGGTAGGGTTTTTTGTGCTGAACTACATTTTCAAATGATTAAATCCACAGTTAGTTACACATTTTACTGATGGAAGGCTCCTTTCTAGGTTTGGAACATCTAAACATTTTTTACATGGATTCAGCATTTGCTTGTTGATACAGTTCCAAAACCACTGGATATTTCTTTTCACTGAAATGCTCTTCCCATCAATCCCCAATGCATTATATTTAACATTACAACAAATTCTATGAAAAACAAATCTCACCACTTTGAATATGGCTTGTGGCCCCTGAATCAAAGAACCATTCATACGATAAACCCTAACAGGTCCACTCCATGAAATGTGTGACTACTTCTGATCTTTTTTATTACCATGTCACTTGGATTCATTGCTCAGTTTTATAGACAGAACTATTCCTTCTCTAGCCCTACCTTCCTCTAGTGATAGTAAGCCCTGTATTTTTACTCTTGATGTGTGTCCTCATGGACTGTGAGAGCTACATCTGGCCTCTTATTCTCTTTATTTTACCATTGTTTATTTCATCATTGCAATCATTTGTTAATCCATCCCTAGAATATGCTAGTGTTCCATGTTTCCAGTGTACAATATTCTATATGCATACTAGTTCCACTACTCAGTTCAAACTTCCATGACATTTATAAAGACAATATATGGCAATACTACATTGTAATTATGCCTATAATTATCCATTGATGGCCCATACCTTCACAAACAACACAGCTTTTATACAATTTCCACAATTTTTTATGTCATTAACTTCTTAAGGACACAGTTTCAGAAATAAAAGGGAATCATGACTACATTACTACATTATCCCCTGAACTGAGCACACACATAATGCAAGAAAGACTTAATTATAAAACGTTTTCAACGTCCAACTTTCTGTACTATCTGACCTATGTCACACTTGCCCCCCACGTTCAAAATGTAAGAAAAAAGAAAAAGATATTAAAAACAATTCTAATAAAGGATCTGCCAGGTGCCACTGCCTGATTCCTCTCAGCTTTGGAGAGCAGGAAGCTTCTGGAACTTCCATCAACTCTCCTGAACTAGGTCTTATAACGCAGGGCCATCTCATTGGATGAGAGGGTCAACCAATCACTCTCAGCTAATTATCTAAGCCCAATTAAATTTGGTTGGAAGAATGCTACAGTGGAGGCAAAGAGTGGTGCCCAGAGAATCCCAGGTAAGAAGTAAAACTGTTACTAAATGGTTTGACTACTTACATGGGTTGGGAGCTAGAGCATTCCTGGCACTACTGTAGTGGTTATAGTGCTTGGAGCATTTTTTGTAAGGATGATCATGTCACAGTCATAGTCTATGTTTTCTGGGGATTGTTGTGAGGATATTTATGGAGTAATAAATATTAAACAAATTTTATAAAAATGATCAAAAATGAATTTAATAATTTTTATTAATATCAAAAGTTGATATTTTGGCACTGTTTCCCCTTAATTGATTTAAAGCAAATAGTTAACCACTATTTTAACTCCTATAGACCCTTGAGTGCATTTATTAGAGGATTTGTATTTCACACATTAATTGCAACCGATTATAGAAATATAATTTAGTGTGACAAATGATGAATATTAATAATATGTAACATACATGAAAATAATCTGTTAATATTTAGGTATAGCAATAGTTTACAATATGGCAACAATTACGGCACAATAACCACAATAAAAATAATTTGTATATCACTGAAGGATGATGAGATTTTTTGTACAAATTTTCAAGACATGAATAATCAAATAGGTTATTAGCAACAATATCTAGCAACACAAAGTGTAATTAATCTCCAAAGGAGTTACATGCAAAAGTTACAAATAATTCCTCTAGAACAGGGTTTCCCAAAGTGTAGGTCAAGTGATGTGCCAAGTTTATGCATCTAAAACTGATTGCCATGATTTGCCAAGTTTATGCATCTAAAGCTAACTGCCATGGTGTGCCAGTTGTAGGTCTCTAAAACCAATTGCCATGGTGTTCCCATTTTATGTCTCTAAAACTGATTGCCATGGTGTGCCAATCATATGCCTCTAAAACTGATTGCCATGGCGTGCTAATTGTATGCCTCTAAAACTGATTGCCATGGTGTGCCAATTGTATGCATCTAAAGCGGATTGCTATGGTGTGCCAATTGTATGCCTCTAAAGCTGATTGCCACGGTGTGCCAACTGTATGCCTCTAAAGCTGATTGCCATGGTATTCATTTTTAAAATATGCATTTAAAGCAAGTGGGTCTCGGCCCATAAAAGTTTGGGAAGCCCTGCTCTAGAATCTAATTAACAGTTATTTTTAATATAGATGTATTTCAACAATATCACAGGAAACTTTTAGCTCAACTTTAGAATTCCTTTACATTAGAATGTTACACAGAGCGCAGCTTAAAGTCATAAAAACCAGATGTTGACAGTTTGCTAGAATCGCTACAGAGAATTACACAGCTCAAAGTCATTAAAACTAGATACAGACAGTTTGCTAGAATCAGTACATAGCGAATTTACTCACTCACTGCTGACTACATTTCTCACAGACTAAACACTTAAACATTACAAATCAAAATATACAATGTTTCTCACACAAAAAGTCAATTTACTATTTTCTTCCATCCAGTAACGAAAGAACATTGCTGCAGATAATGCACTTTTTCTTATTTTTCTTTCTTATTTCAGAGATAAGTCAATATCTCTGGATAGTAGCTTGATATGCTAAGCTTGGCAATTTACCAGTGATTTTATAGATATGATTATTTTGATCCCAACTGCATCCTGAGATTTTTAAATTATATATATAATTTCCTCAGCTAAATATGATTTCCAAAGTTTGAAATCTGATCAGCATTATCCAGGTATATTTCTGCTATAGTAAAAATGTCTTAAATTACACCAACATTTTTACCAGTTTGTAGAATATTCTTTTGTAGATTGGAGATATCATCCAATGAATGGTGAATGCGAAAAAGAGTTAGAGAGAGAATTGAGTAGAAATATAGGATTGTTATGGCTAGCCAATACATTTTTCGAAGTCCCAGAACTCAGTTGGAAAGACGGAGTAAGGCGTCTCCAGAGTGTCTGATCAGATGCTTTGATGGTCTCCTTAATCTTGCATCCCACCATCTGGATCTGACCCTTAGATTATTTTCTTTCTTTTCTAACTGTGTCTTGTTTTCATTTTTAAAGAATTCCTTATCTTGAATGTCTTCACTTTACTAATTTAAAGTGACCAATGGGATTTGGTTGGTGTACCTACTTCTAATGATTGTCTTATAAACATTGATCAGTAGATGTTGTTATAAGATTACAATAATTTCTCTACTACTTTGTCTAAGGGATTAATTGAATTTCGTGCTGCAAATGACATCAAAGTTTCTTATCTTTATGGGTACCTAATCATGTCTAGCTGTCAAACTTCAAGGGGAATTTGTAGACTAACAGTCTCCTTTTTGTGGCATAAAGTATATTTTTGACGCATCTGGACTTTGGTTGATCTCACTCTTACAATGGGGTATAGTTTTAATAATAATGAAATTTATTCATTAGATTTTAACTATGAATATATTCAAACTATCAACATAGGTACTATTTATATATAATTAAACATAACTATATGGTTAGTGTGACGGTCTGCCAATGTATCACCATCACGGATACCCCTTTTTCCAAGAGAAACAACAAATAATTCCCAAATGCAAAATATCACTGACATAGCATAACCCCCCCACACATGAGCCAAGGCTTAATGCTGGGTGAAGACTGATTTTAATGGAAGTACAGGCATCAAATTTATACAGTCCATAAACTCCTCCTCTGTGACTGAGAGATAATTAAGTCAGTAAATATACTAAACTCAATTATCTCCAAGTATAGAAAAATGCACAATTTTGCAACACCCCAAAAGAACCCCCAAAATACAGGAAAACCCCACAAAAGTCACATCAGTGGATAGCTTGGATCTGGGTGAACAATATATCTGAAAATCACTAAGATGCAGATGGTAGTTTTGAATTGCCGTAGCAGGGAAGTTGTGAACGGTCTGCCACGCGGAGTAAGCCCAAAATAGTTCCATGGAAATGGTGGAAAGAGCAGGTCTTCGTTCATGGGGTTTTGTACAAAAATCACATAAGATAGAGGAAAACTGATTCATGTAGAATGTTCCCCATGTTTCTTAGTCTGTAACTCCCGAATGCCGTTCGTATAGGTAAACTGGAACTAGAACAAGGAGATCGGTGTTCATGGGAGTGCCAAAATCAGTTCCAGGCACTTGACGACCAAGTCCCACTGCCAGCGTTCGGGAGACCCAGTGGAGCATTCTATTAATAATTTCCTTTGCAGTTTTTGTACAGATACATAATGTTCCATATTCTAATTGGGTTCCGGGGTGGTCTCGGTTCGGGAACCGAATGAAATAAACGATATGACTATGGAACCGAACAAAATAAATGAAAGGAGCTGAAAGTGATGGGGATATTCCTTCCCAGTTAGTATATGTATATATATATATATATATATATATATATATATATATATAAATGATTGGAAATGACCGCACTCCAATGACTTGTTGATGGGAAAAATAAAATATAATTTTTATTCTATATCATATAAAAAAAAAAAATTGACGTTTCAGCCCCAATACATGCGCTTTCATCAGGATGTTCTCGGTTTGGGAACCGAATGAAATAAACGATAAGACTATGGAACCGAACAAAATAATGTATGTATTCCAAGGGATCCTTGCACTCAAAGCTCCAAAATAAAGTGGCCGGGTGCTTGCAGTCAAGGGGATGCAGTACACATAGTATAAAGAGATGACCAGCACTCACGGACTTCTGAGGTTAAAAGATGTAGTCTTTAATGATGATTCATTTAAAACAGGACCGACGTTTCAGTCATCATATACCTGATCCTGAAGAAAGTCCCGATGAGTGCTGTCATCTATTTATACTATGTATATATATATATATATATATATATATATATATATATCGTTATATATCGTTGAAAGAGCCTGAGCCCATATATATGGGCTTGGGCTCTTTCAACCTCCTCCCAAATAGTTTGGTTTTTAACACTGAGGGATTTTTTTGCATTCTGTTACAAAATGGAGTCACATCTGCTAAGTAGTGACTTATAGTATACATTTAATTTCATTTCCACAATACCTCTGACACTGTTCTCTGGACACTCCTTCCTCCATAACAACCTAAACAACACATTAATTACTATAAACAATTAAAACATACAAAAAATTTAGGTAAGAAGAAAGCCTATCTGAGGATATTGACTTTGGGTCAAAGGACACATCTTTTTGTACAAGGCCTTATGTAATTTCTATTTGTACTTTGCCCACATAACCATTTCACTATTTTTTTTACACATTCTATGATGTATGGAAAATGCTAGAAATGGCAGTAATGCTGTATAGCATTATCCAAACTGGAAACATAGTTCTGCAAGCACTAGAGTAGAGTACACAGTTTACACAAGATAAGGAATATATATTAATTAAATCACTAAATAATAAAACTCACCTACGACACCTACATGTCTGTCATATCAGTAAATTTAAATTCAACTACTGAATGAAAAATACATAACAACAGGTAACTCCATAAGTCATTATTATGGAATGTCAGATTTGGATCATAAGCATTTACTTAGAATGTCATCAGATAAAAATCACCAGCTTTTCAACTCAAGCGATTCTATTTCTACTGGAAAACGCTGTGCATGATATGTGGATATTATTGTATCAGATTTACAGTACTACATAGTGTATACTTATTTTCCTACAATACATAATGTATATTATTATTTTTTTAAAGAATTTACATTAACCCCTTAGGGACCAGACCATTTTTCAATGTTCTTACCATTTGGGACCAGTGCTGTTTTTACATTTCTGCTGGGTTTGTGTTTAGCTGTAATTTCCTCTTACTCATTTACTGTACCCACACATATTAAATACTGTTGTTCCCGCCATTAAATGGTCTTTCTAAAGATACCATTATTTTCATCATATCATATAAGTTTCTATAAAACAAATTATAAATTAAGATGAAAAATTGTAAAAAAACACTATTTTTTTACTTTAAACCCCAAAATCTGTTACGCATCTACAACCGCCAAAAATAATCAATCCTAAATAGTTTTTAAATTTTGTCCTGAGTTTAGAAACATCCAATGTTAACATGTTCTTGGCTTTTTTGGTACAGCCTGGTAGTAATGCCTTTAAAGTCCTGTCTGAGCAGGGCCACATCATCCGCAATTTTCTTGTGGTGGTCTGCCATAAGCGCCCCAATTGCCTCCATGGTCACAGGGGTTAGGGTTTTCGTGGGTGACTGTGCCCATGTAGATAGTGGGTCATGCCTAGGCACTATGGGATCCCCCTCGTCTTCCTCCGACGACTCGTCTGTAAAGTCAGAACAGCCGCCGTGTAAGGACGCCATTTTGGCTCCTGCTGCATCGTGCGCCTGCCGCCATAGTTCCCCGATGTCCATGCCTTGACGGGGCTTGTCGGGTTTCACCTTCTTGTTTTTCCGACCCATGGAGCCCGGGGGGTTTTCTGGGTCTTCCTGTGGCAAGTTGGCGTAAGTTGAGATGTCGGTAAAGGTGTTTATTTAGTCCGCTGGTCCGGAGCTCCACGGCCATGCGACCGTCTGGTTCAAACGCTAAGCTCCGCCTGTTCTTGGCTTTTTTTGTTAAGTTATAGGTCAATAAGTACGAGTAGCACTATTTCCAAACCATTTTTTTTTTACAAAATTAACACGTTACATTGTAACACTAATATCTGTCAGGAATCCCTGAATAATCCTTCACATGTATATATTTTTTTAAAGTAGACAACCTAAGGTATTAAACTTGTGGCATTTTACATAGTTACATAGTTACATAGCTGAAAAGAGATTTGCGTCCATCAAGTTCAGCCTTCCTCACTTATGTTTTTGCTGTTGATCCAAAAGAAGGCAAAAAAACCCAGTCTGAAGCACTTCCAATTTTGCAATAAGCTAGGAAAAAATTCCTTCTTGACCGCAAAATAGCAGTCAGATGTCTCCTGACCAGAGTTAGCGTTTTTATTTGTTTTTTGCTTTTTTTTTTTAACACAAAAACTGCACTTTTACTGGTGATTTCATCGTCATTATAGGTTTTACTGATTTAAAACACTCATATTTGTGTTCAGCGAAGTCTCCCTCGTATAACAATACCCCCCATGTAGAGGTTTTATGGTGTTTTTAAAAGTTACAGGGTCAATATAGGGCTTTCCCAATTCAGTTTGCCAGATTGGTGTACTGGGTCTGTGTTGTATTTTCAGACCATATGGAATGTGAAATAACCCCATCATGGCATACCACTTTCAAATGTAGACAACCCAGGGTATTCAAAATGTGGTATGTCCAGTCTTTTGTAGTAGCCACTTAGTCACAAACGCTGGCCATAGTTAGCATTTTTATTAGTTTTTTTATAAAACAAAAATTTATAATATAAAAATATTTTAATACGTGTGTGTTTGTTTTTATATATATATATATATATATATATATATATATATGCACACACACATATAATACGCGTGTGTGTGTGTGTATATATATACAGTGGGATCTTGGTTTACAAACGCCTCGGTTAACATAATTTTCGGTTTACAAATGAAAATCCATTGAAAATAATGCCTCGGTTTACAATTTTTTTTCGCAATACAAAGCAGGTTTCCCCAGGATGCATTGCACCTGGGAGGTTTATAGCACCGCCCCCTGCATGCTGGAGCCTGTGGATAGCACGTGGCATCAAGTGTGGAGGTGTTCGAGCGGCTTTAGCATCGAGTTTTGGAGCCATTCTGGAAATTGTTTGCAGTTGTTTTGGAACTTTTTGGTGCATTTCTCAAGCTGTGGAAAGGTAGAGAGCTGAGCTTTGTCGTTTGCATGCCTTTTATTGTATGTTCTGCATTGTGGGTTGGTTTCCATGCCAGCTCATTTTGACTTTTTTCTGACCTCCAGAATGGATCAATTGGTTTTCAATGCATTCCTATGGGAAACCGCATTTCGGTTTACAAATGTTTCGCAATAAGAAACGTCCTGGAGAACGCATTAAATTTGTAAACCGAGGTCCCACTGTATATACACTGCTCAAAAAAATAAAGGGAACATAAAAATAACACATCCTTGATCTGAATGAATTAAATATTCTTCTGAAATACTTTGTTCTTTACGTAGTTGAATGTGCTTACAACAAAATCACACAAAAATTAAAAAATGGAAACCAAATTTTTCAACCCATGGAGGTCTGGATTTGGAGTCACACTTAAAATTAATGTGGAAAAACACACTACAGGCCGATCCAACTTTGATGTAATGTCCTTAAAACAAGTCAAAATGAGGCTCAGTAGTGTGTGTGACCTCCACGTGCCTGTATGACCTCCCTACAATGCCTGTGCATGCTCCTGATGAGGTGGCGGATGGTCTCCTGAGGGATCTAAAAGCATCTGCCAACTCCTGGACAGTCTGTGGTGCAACGTGACGTTGGTGGATGGAGCGAGACATGATGTCCCAGAAGTGTTCAATTGGATTCAGGTCTGGGGAACGGGCGGGCCAGTCCATAGCATCAATGACTTTGTCTTGCAGGAACTGCTGACACACTCCAGCCACATGAGGTCTAGCATTGTCTTGCATTAGGAGGAACCCAGGGCCAACCGCACAAACATATGGTCTCACAAGGGGTCTGAGGAACTCATCTCGTTACCTAATGGCAGTCAGGCTACCTCTGGCGAGCACATGGAGGGCTGTATGGCCCCCCCCAAAGAAATGCCACCCCACACCATTACTGACCCACTGCCAAACCGGTCATGCTGGTGGATGTTGCAGTCAGCAGAACGTTCTCCACGGCATCTCCAGACTCTGTCATGTATGTGCTCAGTGTGAACCTGCTTTCATCTGTGAAGAGCACAGGGCGCCAGTGGCGAATTTGCCAATCTTGGAGTTCTCTGGCAAATGCCAAACGTCCTGCACGGTGTTGGGCTGTAAGCACAACCCCTACCTGTGGATGTCGGGCACTCTCATGTAGTCTGTTTCTGACCGTTTGAGCAGACACATGAACATTTGTTGCCCTCCTACGGCCTCCTTCATGTCTCCTGATGTACTCGCCTGTCTCCTGGTAGCGCCTCCATGCTCTGGACACTACGCTGACAGACACAGCAAATCTTCTTGCCATAGCTCGCATTGATGTGCCATCCTGGATGAGCTGCACTACCTAAACCACTTGTGTGGGTTGTAGACTCCGTCTCATGCTACCACTAGAGTGAAAGCACCGCCAGCATTCAAAAGTGACCAAAACATCAGCCAGGAAGCATAGGAACTGAGAAGTGGTCTGTGGTCACCACCTGCAGAGCCACTCCTTTATTGGGGGTGTCTTGCTAATTGCCTATAATTTCCACCTGTTGTCTATCCAATTTGCACAACAGCATGTGAAATTGATTATCACTCAGTGTTGCTTCCTAAGTGGACAGTTTCATTTTAAAAAAAGTGTGATTGACTTGGAGTTATATTGTGTTGTTTAAGTGTTCCCTTTATTTTTTTGAGCAGTGGTCTGAATATATCTGCCTGGGTGCCATCCACAGTGCGTCCAATATATAAACAAACATATATAAATATATAAATATATAACACATATAGCAGCTTGGCACTCTCCTTGCAAAAGCAAAAGTCTTGCCTGAGTGCTACCTGCGTTCAAAATATAAATAAATAAAGTAAGGGGTGCACTAACAGGTCTTGTATTAAGGAATATGTGGAAAAAACAAAATAAAGACCCACAGGGTCAAAATTAGGAAGCCCCTAGGTAGAGTTATATGTATGTAAAACGTAACTTTTAATAATAATTATAAAAACATCCATATATTGTCCCATACAGAGACAAACAATTAAAAGGTGGTTTGAAAAGATAGGGAGACCAGAGAAGAACCAAATACAGACTACTAGATGGGGGCACAATGTCTAATTCTAAGGTCACATAAGTGAATCTCATATAAAGTGAAGAAAGCCCCTACCTAACTGTACTATTCTCATATACTGCTTAATTGGATTGAACTACTGGCACTATGATTGCTCGAAAACCTCTGGCTAGATACAATACTGGGTATTGGCAACAAAGTGATACATATAGTCAATGTATCAAGAAATAGTTACGTTTTACATACATATAACTCTACCTAGGGGCTTCCTAATTTTGACCCTGTGGGTCTTTATTTTGTTTTTTCTACACAAGTATATGTGAGGGTTACCCCCTATTCTGGTTGCCCCAGGCACACATTTTGGCAGGTCCCCCTTTTTTTTAGGGGTTCCTTGCTTTTCTTGTTTTCTTTAAGAAATATGTGGTTTAATGGTACGAAAAAAATTCAGTACATCTGTGCAAAAAAATCAACGTTTCGACCCCTCAGGGTCTTTTTCAATATCTTGTGACCGCAATAGGCTTCCGATGCTCTGCACTACACTGCAGGGCACCACTTGCGGCAACCCGGCACTCGGGTGCCTGGCAGTGAGGGGTGGTATTCCACGATGCCTCAATATCGAGGCATTGTGTAATACCCTTAGAGCGGTTGGAAGCGATTAATTTTTTTTTTAACCTGTACGTCCGCTGTCGTTAACAACTGTTTTTTGGCTGACGTACTCTGCATGTCTGCGGTCACTAAAGGACTCAATCAGTTCATGTACCTTAATACAATAAATCCATACATATAAAGGACAGACAGAAAGACAAAAAAAAAAGACCAAACAAAATTGTATTTCATACACAT
Organism: Pelobates cultripes; assembly: GCA_933207985.1. NCBI lineage: Eukaryota > Metazoa > Chordata > Amphibia > Anura > Pelobatidae > Pelobates > Pelobates cultripes. The sequence goes on along the minus strand of OW240915.1, from coordinate 24,039,022 downwards.
ACGTATTTTCAATTATATTCATTTTATGTATGCTTGCGAATGACACACTGACTTAAGTTTACAAGCCAAATTAAATGTTTCACAAATTTAATCCTCTATGAAAGCATGTATTTTGTATGAAACCTAACAATTTTCTCCTTTTTTCCCCCCTATTATGCCTAAGATGCATCAGTTAAACTAATCACTACTGTATAGTTGGTTTCTTTGTATTTCACATGTAATTTTGCATCTGAATACTTGTCTAAAAATGGCAAACTGGTGTCTTAACAACGAGCAGTTAATGTGAATACCCAAACATTTTATTCATTTCTTGAATCATCTCTGTTTTGTCAGCTAAACATATGTGGAGGCAGAGGAGAGTTTTATTTAAAGGGACACTTCTCCAAGATTTTATTAAAGGGAACACAGCCAGGAGCAATTCTACAGCATAATTAGCTTCACCCACAACCGTATCCATAATGTAGAGGAGTTCACTGCCAAGAATTTTTTTTTGCACAACTTAACATTGAAATGGAAAAAATACTTTTCAACCCAGTAACTTAATTTGAATATAATTATGCATTAATTATATATACCAAAGCGCAGATTCTATTATAAGAGGTAATGCTATCTGATAACTGAAAGACATCTTCCTGTTTCTGTCAATCGGAGAACCACTATTCAGTTACTGGTAATTAAAGGAACGCTACACAAATATAAAGCAATTCAGTGTGCTGAAGTGCTTTATGTGTCTGCAGTCTGTTACATTTGTAACAGTTTATTCAAGTGTTGCTTTCAACAGAAATCAACACTTTTATCATTGGGTTCGGGGGTAAAAGCCTTTGACTGTCTATTTGTGCAACTGAGTGTTCCTTTAAATGTATTGTAGAATTTAGCTCATGTTGATTCATGTTTCAAATGCAGTGTATTTATTAAGCAACCCATTCAGAGATTGTGATTTTCACGAACAAAAAATAAATAAAATGAAAGACAAAAGGACAAATATTTGCTAAAAACTGATATTATTTTGATTTAGATAGCTGCCTGTATATTTCTAACGGATGTAATTGACATAAAACAGCAAAATATCTACTTTTTAACATTTTAACATTTTACTTTGGGTCTTGCAAGAACTTGAGAAGTGAGAGAAAACACTAAATATCAAGGTTTAGTGTATATGACAAATTAAAAGGAACATAATAAATTATAATATATGTGAAACATAAATCGATAAAGGGATTACATACGGTAAACACTTCTGCTCCAACAGCCTGTCCTCTGAATTGCTTTTAGAATAAGAGTGTGTGCCAGTGAAGCCACTTGCATCACTGGTGACCTCCAAAATGGGTCATCTGTCTGGAAAGGAGACAGGACTGCCCAGAAAAGGGACATGTCAGACTGATTCAAGTAAAAAATTATATGACTTATAGCCTGTAATGGCCAATCCCACTGTGAGGAGTCCATGCATAGAGCACTTTTTGAATGAAGTACTTCAGCTTGTGTCCTCTTGGTTTCATTTTATCCAAACCCAACTCATTACAAAGTGATCTGCAAGATGGCCCATGATCTTACAATCCAACAGAATAAAGCAAATAAAAAATAAATTAAAAAGATAACATTGTTTATTGCACATTTTTAATAGAAAAACAACAAATAAAAGAGTAAATACTCATATACATGCACTTGCCTGAAATTATCGCCATAAGTAGAGTCTCTATAGCTGTCAAAGCATGCCAATGCTGAAGTTGGTTCATTGGTTAATTCAGTCAAAAAGTATCTCTGTCAATGCACATGAAGAAATATAATTCTGAGACTACCTGTGTCAGATGTGCAAACTAATCCATAAATTATATATCATGCCAGACGTCAATCTGACTCAAACTATGCATTTGTTTTATAGACACAAATAGCTGTCATTTCTTTACCGGCAATGCTGATGTTTTAGAAGTTACTAACTATGGATAATTTCATTCACAACTATAGGATCGACATAAGATATATGTGTTTAAATTATCATTTGATAGAACTCATAAGGTTGTTGCACTACAGAGTTGTATACACTGATCAGCCACAACATTAAAGCCACTGACAGGTGAAGTGAATAACATTGATTATATTGTTACAATCTCACTTGTGAAGAGATGGGATATATATTAGCTTGCAAAGGAGCAGTCAGTTCTTGAATTTCACGTGTTGGAAGCAGGAACAATAAGCAAGCGAAAAGATCTGATTGTCTTTGACAAGGGCGAACTAGTGATGGCCAGACGACTGGGTCAGAGCACCTTCAAAATGGCAAATCTTGCAGGCTGTTCCCAGTATGTATTGGTTAGTACCTACCAAAAGTGGTGCAAGGAAGGACAACCAGTGAACAGCAACAGAGTCATGGGTGCCAAAAGGAATATTTATGCATCTAGGGAGTAAAGGCTAGCCTGCATGGTCCGATCACACAGAAGAGCCATTGTAGCTCAAATTGCAAAAAAAAAAACGTAATGCTGCCCATGCTAGAAAGGTGTCAGAGCCTACAGAGCATCACAGTTTACTGCATGTGGGACTGCATAGCCACAAACCAGTCAGAGTGCCCATGATTACCTCCATCCTCCACTGAAAGCGCCTTCATTCGGAACTTGAGAGTTGGAACTTGACCATGGAGCAATGGAAGAAGGTTGTCTGGTCTGATAACCATATTTTACCTTTGGAAGAGATGGCAGCAGGATGCACTATGGAAAGAACTTAGGCCTGCAGAGGCAGTGTTATGCTCTAGGCAATATTCTGCTGGATACCTTGATTTCTGGCATTCATGTGGATGTTTATTTGACATGTCCGTCCGACCTAGAGATTGCTGCAGACCATGTTCATGCCTTCAAATCAATGGTGTTCCCTGATGGCAGTGGCCTCTTTCAGCATGATAATGCACCTTGCCACACTGCAAAAAATGTCCAGGAATGGTTTGAGGAACATGACAAAGAGCTCAATGTGTTGCCATGGTCTCCAAATCCCCTAGATATCAATCCGATTGACCATCTGTGGGATGTGCTAACAAATCTGACCACAGAGAACCCAACATCGCAGAGGTCTTGTGGAGTCCATGCCTTGATGCATCAGGGCTGTTTTGGCAGCACGAGGGGACCTACACGATATTATGCAGGTGGTTTTAATGATGTGATTTGTCAATGTATTTTTTTGTAAATAAATTGAATGATATTTTAACCTTTAACATTTTATGCGTTAATTTCCTGTACAGTCTATAGGTCAATGTACCCAAAAGAAAGAAAAAAATAGGACAACACTACCACATACATTGGTGCACACACAATGCTGCACTTGGTTTATTGAATAGAGTACAGACACTTTGAGTTACCCCTTCCTCAGTGCATGATGTCATTCAACAATATACGCATTATCAAATGATTTTTAAATATGTTTTATAACGCTTGTTTTTTTATTCTGTGTTTTTATGATTGCTTTCATTTTTCTAATTCATGTTTAAATGTACATGTATTAAAAGTAATTTCTGTCCCAATAATTATTTATTAGCTTAAATAGTAATATGTCCAACCTCAGGTGTTAGATCCCTGAGGATATTCCTCAAATTATGGAGGCTGGAGTTGAGACAGAGTTTTCCTCTAAAGCGCTCAAAAAATAAACAATTAGGAATAAAAAATAAACCATGATGTTGCTTACTAACGTTTTGTAGGATTTTTTTGAACCCAGTCAAAGAAGGTGCACTAATGCTGCACTGGAACAGAATTCCAATTAAGCCTTTTTGATATGTAAACCCTTCTAAAGTGTTGTGTTATGTAAGTATACCAACTCCTTATATACATTATATATCTTTACTCCCCTATATGAATGTTTCATTGAACGCTGCTGTTATGAATGCTGGAATACCAGATATCCATTCAAATTCGGTTCCTTCCAAACTGCTAAGAGCTGAGTGAATATAGCGTGCAGTTCGGGTATCCAGACAAATATTCTCCAGCTAGAATGCAGAATAAATGAAGTCTTCCCCAGCAGTCAGTCATATACCCAAACATCAGCCCAAACTAGATGAAGGAATGGTTTTAATTATGCCAACTGGCCGGCTTTAATGCAAGTCCCCAGGCACGGGTTTTATAATAACATATTCCAGGGGCATTCCCCACTGGACCTGAGAGGGCACAGGGACAAATTACACACTGTAGTTACATTTACTCTCAGGTTCAGGACATTCCCACATACAATACAATA
>OW240915.1:23253468-23278468 GCA_933207985.1 Pelobates cultripes | reverse complement strand
GAAGAAAGACGTCGAGCAGACTATTAAAAGACCTCCAGATCACAGACAAAACTTGACCAAAACTGAGAAAGCTGCTCTTAAAGATCTTGAACAAGACCCCAACATTATTATCCGCCCCGCGGACAAAGGGGGCGCCATAGTTATTATGGCGTACCATAAATACAAACTGGAGATCATGCGGCAGCTGATGGATACCTCCACCTATCAAAGATTAACCTTTGACCCGGTTAATAAATTCCAAAAACGTATAAAGGAACATATTTCAATGGGCTTACAAATGGGTTACCTCGATCTGAGAACATCAAAATATTTATTTGTGGAAAATCCAGTCCACCCGGTATTATATACCATCCCAAAAATCCATAAAGATGTCAAGAATCCTCCGGGCAGGCCCATTGTATCGGCCAGGGGTAGCCTATTAGAACCCATCGCTAAGTATGTGGATTTTTATGTCAAAGAGTGTGTAAAAGAATTACCTACATGTATCCGGGATACTAAAGATGTATTAGACAGAATCGCAAAGATTTCCCTGAAAGACAAAAACATAATACTGGCTACTTTGGATGTACAGAGTTTATACACTATCATTCCCCACATAGAGGGTATACAAGCCCTCAGGGAAATACTTCAGACATCAGACAAATATCAAGGACCTCCTATAGAATACCTCATGGAATTTCTTCGGATTGCGCTTACGTGCAACTATTTCAAGTTTGAGGAGTTATTCTATCTACAGTTATCTGGGACCGCGATGGGTGCGGCTATGGCACCATCATATGCCAATGCGTACATGTTTCAATTTGAACAGAGATATATTTTGAATTGTGGATCCAGTAACATCATTGCTTACTATCGTTTTGTCGATGATGTGTTTATGATATGGAGTGGTTCCACCTGTGAATTAGAAGATTTGGTATCGAATGTCAATGGATTGTCATTACCAGTCAAATTTACACTAACTTATAGTGAGAAAGAGATACCATTTTTGGATATCACTATATATAAGGAAGGTGACAAATTAGGCTACACAGTACACCGCAAAAGAACGGACAGAAATACTTTATTGGCTGCGACGAGTTATCATCCACAACGACTCAAAGACTCATTACCAATTTCCCAATATATGAGGGTATTACGGTATAATAGCAACCCCTTAAATAAAGAAAATCAACTAAAACAGATGACTCTCAGATTTCAGGAAAGGGGATATTCAATGAAAACTTTGGAGGAAGCAAAAACCCGAGCCATGGTGAAATGGACACAGGAGATGAGTGAAATACAAATTGAACCTAATACGGAAACCTCCAAGATATATTTACCTCTCACATACCATACCGCTTCAACACAAATCCGCAAATCGATCGATAGACATTGGGACGTGTTAAGCGCTGACAAACAACTCTCACCTATATTCTGTGAGAAACCTATTATTAGTTATAAAAGAAACAGGAATCTCAGAGATATTCTTGTTAGGAGTGACCCTACAAAGAATTATAAGAAGAGCACAAGTCACAAGAAACACGGATGTTACAGATGTAGCGGATGTGTCACCTGCAGCCATATGTTGCCTGGGAACTCTTTCGCTCATCCTCACAGCGGGAAAAGAATAGCCATCTCACAGTACATTACGTGTACCACAGATCACGTAATTTATCTGATCACATGCCCCTGTGGATTATCGTATGTGGGGAAGACAGATCTAACCCTACGGGATCGTATTCGAGGACATAGGTCTGGCATTATGACAGCCTTCAGGGATCAAAAAACGGAGAAACCAGTGGCTAAACATTTTTTGGCAGCTTTGCACAGACTGCCTACACTAAAATTCATAGCTATAGATCATGTCCCTCCTTTGTCCCGTGGGGGTGACAGATCTAAGTTACTGCTTCAACGTGAAGCTTACTGGATCTTTAAGTTGGACACAGTTACACCTAAAGGTCTTAATGAATACAATACTTATTCCATGTTTTTGTAAGGATCTCTTGGAGATATTTATTGCATTTACTTTAAAGTTAATTTTAGATATATAGGTGGTTTTGGTTCTTTGTTATGGACATACAAAAAGACTGTTTCCGGCATGTTTATCTCTGGATATGTTTAGCCCGACATAATAATAATTATTTTAGCATATTTGAGAAGCACTGTATTAATAATATACTTAGTACATCTCAGCTTGTTGATATATCATCAGTGTAATATTATCTAGTAATATTTAAGAAATATCGTTGAGAGCATTATTTTGTGCAATTTTGTGCAATTTCTGCATTTTTTTCAATCTTTAGATTTTGCAGCTCTTGATGTCTGCAGTTTAGTACATTAGACACATTGTTTATATGAGTTATTAATATATGGCATGTCAAGCTTGCCATTGATATTGTAAAATTATGTAGCACATTTTTCTTGACAGGACCTCCTTGTTCACATTGTATATATGTGCCTACACTTTTTTTCACGTTTTCACTCACTGACTTTGATGCACTTTGCAGTTCTTTCACAGTAGGTCCTCTCTCTTACTTGTGCGCTATATTGATTTTATGCATTATATCCTCCAGACCTCTATTGGGTTTAATAACTCGTTCATTATTCACTACATAGAGTGAACACATTACACACACATCTTTATAGTCTAATACAGCCGATCTTAAGCCCCACATTGTGTATTGGGTTGCTTAGTAACGACGCATTGCTATGCGTCATCACGTCCCTCACGTGGTGTTTCAGTTTCACTTCCGGGTTTCGGACGGCTACCGTTCTCACTACACATCTCATTGGTAAGTTCTTATCATTATGTATCTATATATACTCACTGTATACACGATATTTTTGATCTTGAAAAAGACCCTTTATGGGTCGAAACGTTGATCGTTATCAAATTGTGGCATTAATAATTTGCACGCTGGAATAAAATTATCACGCATTTAAGAAGACCTGCGAGTGCACCTTATTCATATTTTTTATATTTACTGACGCCAGAGGTAGGCACCCAGGCAAGAACACTTTAATAGTCTACAAAGGGTGAGTGCCAAGTTCATATTTTTGTATATATATATATATATATATATATATATATATATATATATATATATATATATATATATATATACACACACACACACACACACACACACACACACACACACACATACATACATTACATACACACACACACACACACACACACACGTATATGGCCAGCTTGGTCCCCACTGGAACACAGGGAAGGGAAGCCACCCACACTGCTAGATATACACAGAGCTGCAGAATAACCCTCCCCTCATACAAATAATAGCAACCCACACACAAACTCAATACACAATCCGCACAAACTGAACACCACTAACAATCCACATACATGCACACAACCCCACGTGGAGTCTCTCACATGCAATACCCCAAACAGCCCCCACACATTACACTCACTAACAAACACACAATGTGATATATCCATCCACACACACACAAATTCACAAGCTGCCCCCATACACAGCCGACATTCATAGTTACACAATACCACAAACTACTCATGAACATATATGTAACGGATCACCTGGCACCCTGACTGGGTACCTCTGTTGAAGGATGCTCCTAGCGCTTCATGAGGGCTCCAAGCACTCCAGCCGACACCATAACCACCGTAGACTCCTTCAGAGAGCAAGACAGGAACAAGCTCTTACAAGAGCTTAGTAGTGATATAGCAAGAGAGTATGACTAGCATAGCAATCCCTTTTAGCCAATTCCCCCAATAAGAGACAGAACTCCAAATTGAGGGTGAAGTAGGACTTAAGTTTTAACGAAGCACTCTGCTTTTATGCACATTTTACACACATAGTACAGCCCACAGGGTTTTGAAGAACAACCAAACATGTAATATATAGTAAAACACTCCCATTCAATCCCACAAAATCCTCCCCTCTGCCTGTGATATAATTACTAAACACAATGGGTTAAAGTAATTAGCACTAGCAGGAAAAATATACTTTTTACACATATACTGTAACTTTAAAACTATACATTGAATCTTCATAAAAACACATTCTTAATCAGCATACTTCAAATATTAACACACTCAAAAATCATACAAATCCCTCCAGTAGATAAAAAGTTAGACGGAAGTCCTTTGTGACCGAGCGCAAGCACATTTTCCTGCCCAAAACAGTTCCATAGATTTGGGCTGTGCGGTCGGTCAATTTCACACTGAAAAAATGACTAAGTACCATTTTAACGTGTGTTCGAATCGCTGAACAGGACTTAGTCTCAGTGGCTGAAAACTCAGTGGAGGAGAAAGTAAGGGTCAGCGGTGTTCGGCTAAATGTGTAGCCGATTTCCGCGTTCGCCTGAATAAAGATGCACGCTATGGGACATCACAATCTTATTTCGGCACCGTGCTGCTAAAAGGTTGCCTACCCCTGCATTAGGGTATTCACCTCTCACCTAACTCCATTGTCAATTTGAAAACAAAGGATAAAAAAAAAAAAAAATGGAATTCTGCACAAAATAAGCCCCCCTGCAACGTGAGAGTGCCCAGGTGCATACAGAGAATAAAAACAGGAAGTAATAGAGATACATGTAGGGTAATGAAGAATGTGCTGACATTGCTAGCCAATTAATCTTCACTGTGACCTTTACTAAACATTACTATGTGTTCCTACTGAATTGCTCTAAAATATCAATTCTAAATATAAATTTACAAAACTTAGTACCAGAAATTGCTTAAAAAAAAATAAAAACAATAAAAAAAATAGAATCTTACAGAGTATATAAAGCAGAGCCAAGCAGGAGTTGTGGTCTGTTTATCCCAACCACCACACACATCACAACACATCCCATAAAGCCTGCACACACCACATACACAAAAATTACAACGAGCAAGCATGAAGCTCAGTCAGCACTCACATGGCACACAGCCAGCACACACACTAGGACAAAGGGAGTGCAACAGTGAGTGTTACCGTCAGGTTAGTTCATGAAATTTTGAATTTTTGCAAAATAAATCCAAATGGCAAAATATGGCAAAAATAGCCGTTATGACTATAGCAGAGATTGAGAATTTTTTTTCGTATGCGCTATTTTTGCCTCTGTTATTCCATTCAGATTTAATATGTCAAAATTCATAGTTCAGCAAATAGCCCTGTCAGTGTCCAGCGCCCTTGGCAATGGTCCTAATCTTAGTAATTTATTTTAATTATTTCAGGACACGTAAATTGTGCTACCACTTTAGCCCTTTGGATAAGTAGATTTATATTTATTTATTTTTAGATTCCACATCCCTGTCTTAAACTCTGCATAATAACCCATCAAAATAAACAAATAGTCAATTTAAAATGAAACAAGATTGCATACATCTTGATTTGACCTTTTCAGGTCTATTTCTAGAACAAGCACTTTAAAACCATAGTAAATTAGTTTATTTAAAAAAAACTAAGTTTCTAAAGACTCTTACATGTGTGTTTCCTAGGAAAGAGGGACAGTAGGAAAGAACAGACAGTGGGAATTTGGCCTAAAAATGTAACTGCTCTTCCCAAACAGGGATGCTAGGGATGGATACAATTAGAAAGCTTTTCTTTAAAGGACCACTTCAGCTTAATGAAGTGGTCTGGGTGCCAGCTAGGGTTAACACATTTTTTTAATAAACATAGCAGTTTCAGAGAAACTGCTATGTTTATTAATGGGTTAAGCCTTCCCCCAAAGCCTCTAGTGGCTGTCTCATTGACAGCCACTAGAGGCGCTTGCGTGCTTCTCACTGTGATTTTCACAGTGAGAGCACGCCAGCGTCCATAGGAAAGCATTACGAATGCTTTCCTATGCGACCGGCTGAATGCGCGCGCACCTCTTGCCGCGCGTGCGCATTCAGCCGACGGGGCGGAACGGAGGAGGAGAGAAGGCAGACAGCTCCCCGCCCGGCGCTGGAAAAAGGCAAGTTTAAACCCCTTTCCAGAGCCGGGCGGAAGGGGTCCCTGAGGGTGGGGGCACCCTCAGGGCACTATAGTGCCAGGAAAACGAGTATGGTGCTTTAACTAAAGGCAATGTCAAACATATGAGAAAAAATATTAAAATTACCAAATGTATTATTAATGACATAGGCGTGCACATGGGGTGTGCCTGGGCACACCCTAATCCCCGCGGCCCGCAATATGTGCCTCCATGGGCCGGTGAGGGAGATCCAAAATCTCCCTCGCTGGCCCACAGGCAGGGAGGGAGGGAGGCAGGAGAGGACCCGGGGAGCTCTTGCGAGATTGAACTCTAGCCCACAGGCTGCGGGACTAGAGTTCACTCACCACTGGACCACCAAGGATGGCAGCAGCACAGTCCCCCCTCCCTACAAAAGGTAAGAAGGGAGGGGGGATATTAACTAGACGCCCCCCCATCCCTACACAATCAGATATATATATATCTATCGTGTGAGTTTGTGCTGCGGATCACAAAACAGCAATAAATACATACAAATCCAACCATACACGGAAGGAATAACAAAATATCACAGTAAGTAAATCATTACAACAGGAGCCATTCTCCTTCCTGTTGCCTTTTTATTGCTTACATTGCAAAAGGAAGTTTCATTTGTTGTTATTTATAATTATGCAACTTAAGGAGATGGTAATAAAACCAAATGCCTTTAAGACAATAAAATGCGCAAATAAATATTCAACAAGCATAATCTGTTTTACTTATTCATCTGACAATAGAAGGAAACAAGTGGGTCTAAGTCTGACACGGCTTAAAGAAAGGTATTTCAGTGGACGCAACCTGGATGTCATTAAAGGGTACATGTTAATACGTTATGTACAGAAAACAAGCTATTTGATTAAAAAAAACAAAAACACACATTTCATTTATATATAGGGTGGTAGCTAATGTCCACAAAATGCCATACTTAAGTTATGTATAGTAAAGCTAGATTCATACAGTTAATACAAAAACAAAACAAAGCCACAATGGCCACCACACGCAGACAAGTAAAAAACAAAACAAAACTGCTACCCATTGCTGTAGCCATCGTGGAAGAGGGCTAATGAAAGTTTAAATAGGAATATATTTTAATCTCTGATCTGACTGTTCACTCATGTGACATTTGCTTCCTCTAGTTGAAAAAGTTACTCTTAATTTCTGTTACTGCTCTGCAGAGATTTTTCCTTGATGTCTGACTTACACACACTACAAATCTCTACAGGGATACGGACAGCCACGTACAGGTTCTCTAATGTTTACAAATTCAGTGTAACGTTACATTAAGAGGTATCTCGTTAACAAATAAAATAGAACAATCAAGAAATATAGTTTGACAAACCAATATCTATATATGGTTAACAAGAAGAATTGATTATGGTGCTAGAAATTCCCTGGTCTTTTAACACCTTCTAACCACATATAGGAGTCCTGCCAGGTGCTGTGCTGCACCCATCACATGAGGTTTTCTCCAGCCTAAACCCATTGGTCATGGCGATCATGCTGGTATGAATAAGGTTCGGGCTATGACATTTTCCTATCACACACCTATGCCCATTGCTTCCATTACACGCTCAGGTGCCACAAAACATCCCCAACATACGCCAGGGATGTTAACAGAATATAGGCTGCATGTTACATGTATGGTGGGAGTGCATGGGAGTTCAGGACTTCAATAGAATGATTTGCAAACTCTTATAAGACCTCCCCGACACACACACGCACACCTTTGGCCTGCTGCTATGTTCATGCATCCCACTATGCTCTCCTATAAGCCAAACCAGAAATCAGTGGTAACAGCAAAAGGAACAATACCACTGACTTTGCACAGTGCTGAGTCCCTGTCCCTTGCCCAGTGGATAGCAAGGGTGGAGGAGATTACACAGCTTGAAAATATGTTGGCCACTAAGGAGGATGAAACGCAGCATTGATGGGGGAGGGTGGGGTGATTTTCTCTCTTCCCCACTTTCTTCCCCCGTCCTGTCTTCTTAGCTCTTCTCTTGACATGTAATGACAAGTGCTGAGATGTTCTAAACCAATGTGCACATATTCCCAGAGTGCAATTCTGCCACTTTTTGAGACATTCATGTGATGATATAACCTTAACATGTCACATTTGGAATTTCTGTACATACGAATATGTTGTGTATGAATGCGTAAACTGGAGACGTGAGAGTGAGAGGCTGCCATAATCATGTTTCTGTCATGTCAACTGCTCATGTGACTTCCTCATTTTAGAGTTTTTTGCCATACTTATTGTTATATATGAGTTCATATACTCATTATACGCCGATTTAAAATGAACGCAACAGTAAATTATATAACTTATGTACCTGTATAGGAACAATTCTAAATCACCTGAATCACAAAAAAAAATAAGATGTAAAACTTTTCTAAGCTTGTTTTAGCTTTCCATGTTTGATAAATGACTGCTTTGCGTGTACCTAGAAACCGGTTTCACATCCTACCTGTATACTTTTGGTCTTAAGAAAGTTGAAGATCTTTGGATCTAGGCTATCAGTAGGTTCCTTGGTACGGCAAGGTTTATTTGTCTTCTCTCAGCATAACTCTACTATTTGCAGGAGATATGGAAGAGGAGATGTCCGCTTACCTGTCCTTCCAACATGTCTCTCTGCAGACCTGAACGATCTTGCTCGGAGCTGTTCGTCCGCTTGATGGAGAGACTGTGTGATTTACGTTTCTGCTTTGTCTGCCTGGCAGATGCCCAGCTTCCACTTTCTGTGGGCATCGCTCTTCTTTATGTGGGTCCGAACACAATTACCAAACTAAAAGGAGAGAAAGGATACTCTGGTTACACAGGTAAAAACACAAGCAATCAACGCCACACACTGTAAAAGTATTCTACTTCACACTTCTCTCAAAACAAATTAATCATTTTTATCAGCATGTAGAACTACAAACATAATTCCCTCTATTTTCATAAAAAAATGTCTCAAGTGTTTTGAATACCATTGATTCCCGAACTACATAAAACCGTACATAGAAGAGAAAAAAAAATTAAAAAAATATGTTCTTCTATAATCTGCTTTCTTTCTCACATAGCCTGTCCATTCAAAAGTACCAACTCTGCCACATCACCCTATATCTCTTCTCACAAAAGACATTATCAGGTACTGGCAGCTTTAACCCCTTAAAGGACCACTATAGTGCCAAGAAAACATACTCGTTTTCCTGGCACTATAGTGCCTTGAGGGTGCCCCCACTTACCTTAAACTTACCTCTTTCTCCGGCGCCGGCCAGGGAGCTCTCCTTCTCCTCGGCTGAATGCGCATGGGCGGCAAGAGCCGCGCGCGCATTCAGCCAGTCTCATAGGAAAGCATTCACAATGCTTTCCTATGGACGCTGGCGTCTTCTCACTGATTTTCACAGTGAGAAGCACGCAAGCGCCTCTAGCGGCTGTCAGGGAGACAGACACTAGAGGCTGGATAAACCCTAATATAAACATAGCAGTTTTTTCTGAAACTGCTATGTTTATAGAAAAAAGGGTTAACCCTAGCTGGACCTGGCACCCAGACCACTTCATTAAGTGGAAGTGGTCTGGATGCCTATAGTGGTTCTTTAAGGACACATGACATGTGTGACATGTCATGATTCCCGTTTATTCCAGAAGTTTGGTCCTTAAGGGGTTAAATAACATGAAGAGTTCATTAAAAGAATAAACAAACAACAAGGCAAGTGACAGTTACAATAATTCTTATCTTAATGGCAAAGCTGCTTGAAATCCATGAACAAATTGGAATAACCTGACTTGGTACCAAATGATTCTTGTAGTGCCTTGCTTCTCCAGAACTCAGGATAAATATAATGAGCACTGCTAGTATGTGTGTAAACAAGCAGATAATAGTAGATGTAGATATTGTAGAGTTTACAGCTTCCTGTGAATGCACAAACAATAAAGGGACAATACAGGCACCCAGGTCACTTCAGCTCATTGAAGCTGTCTGGGTGCAGTGTCTCATCACCCTTAACACTAATGGGTTAACTCCTCCTCTAGTCGCTGTCTACCAGACAGCCACTGGAAGGTGGACCCGAGCCAGTGCCAATGGCGCTGGACCCAGGTAAGTAACAGGTTTTTTTGAACCCCTTCTACACCACTGGAGGGGGAGGTGGGAGATCGTGATTGACGTAGGGGGGAAGCTATAGTGCCAGGAAAACGAGTTTTACATGTGCTTGGATCAGTGTCCACAATTACCACTCTAAAAATTCTCTATACCTCAGGACATAATTGAATACAAGCTGAATAGATCATTCCAGGTTAAATAGTTTAAGCTTATTATGTAAGTTGTTGTGACAAGCTTCCTTTACAAGTCATACACCAACTAATCAAATGTTGGGCATTTGGAATCATTCACGCACGTGTAATAGCTTATCCAACTAACTGCATGTCTCCTTCTTAAAGCGGCACTGTCATGCCGAACTTACCTTTCCTCAATCTCTTCCTCTTCTCCCCCTCTCTCAGGATCTGTTATTCTTTTCTTCCTGTCTTCTTTAGTTTTCTTTAAAATCATAAGACAAAGTAGGGACTCTTTGCCTTATGGAGGATTCCTCCGCTTGACCAGCTCTGACCAGCGGAGGAGCAAAGTGTGCTTCATTTCCGCTGGTCAGAGCAATTTTCCCATGATTCTCACCTTCCCTCTGTGTTCCCACGATGCTTCCTGTCATTTTACACAAAACTGCCAAATTGCGTTCTAACTGAATGAGAACAGTATGTTCGTTTCTTTTAGAACGCAATTCGGCACTTTATTCGGATCGCAATTTCATTCGAATGAATGAAACTCTGATCCTATTCGTGCTGTGGCTGCATCTTGCAGCCGCTTAGTAGATAACTCCCTAATTCCCACGGTATCAGGGAGTTATCTACTAAAAGGCTGAAAGGCCTGTGGCTGCTCACTGTAAAAAAAATAAAAATAAATATTGGCCCCCACCCCTAAACGACGGGTGGGGGCCCTAAAGTAAAATAAGGGGGTAGACCTACTGCCCCCCCCCACCGCTGGGGGTCATAATGATAATGGGGGGGGACACCTACTGCCCCCCCCGGCCCACACCCCTGGGCGGCGGGTGGGGGCCATAATGATAATGAGGGGGGTGGACCTACTGTCCTCCCCCCCCCTCGGCCCCCACCCCTGGGCAGCGGGTGGGGGCCATAATGATAATGAGGGGGGGGACCTACTCCCCCCCCTTGGGCTGGGTGGGGGCCCTAAATCCCCCCACCCAGGTGACTAGGGGTCCCCAAGCCCCTAGTCACTACCACAAAAAGTCCCTACCTACCCCCCTCACCCTAAAAAATAGTGAGGGGGGAATAAAATAACCAACCTGTAAAACCATTCGGTTTTTCGGGAATTTTTATTTTTTTTTTAGTTCGACGGTTATGATGGGTTTTTATTTGGCCTTTTTTGGGGCTGAAAAATGAAGATTTGAGAAAAAAAGAAGACGTCGAATGGTAAGTATAATTTTATTTTACAGGTTAGCTATTTTATTCCCCCCTCACTATTTTTTAGGGTGAGGGGGGTAGGTAGGGACTTTTTATTTGGGTGGGGGGGTGACTAGGGGCTTGGGTTCCCCTAGTCACCTTGGGGGGGGGGGGAATGATTTACTTAGGGCCCCCACCCGCAGCCCAGGGGTGGGGGCCGGGAAGGACAGTAGGTCTCACTGTTTAGTGGACATGCCCCTACTCACGGTATAGCGAGTAGGGGCATTGGGGAGATTTTAATCTCCCTTATGCTATTATGGGGGTCATATTGACCCCCATAGAGTGAGGGGTGACCTGGGGGGAGGGGGAGGCTTATGAAGTGGTGGGGAGCACTGCTCCCTGCCGCTTCTATAGTTACATATTACAAGGAGGGAGTTGCGTGCCGGTAGCTCCCTCCTTGTAATACACTGAACAAACAAACGAACACTGATACTCAGATACTCAGTGTTTGTTTGTTCGGCTGATATTTCTATTCACTCATTCGTCTGTCTGATGAATGAATGAATAGATTAAATTCCCGTTCGCATGTCCAGGTGTTTCACTGGGCATGTGCGGGAATCTCACAGTCTGCCCAGTGTGGGCTGATGACGTGTCCCACAGGGACTTCATCTACCCACACAAAGATGGCGGCGCCCTGAATAAAGATCGGGGCAGAAAATAAAGACTAAAAAAATAGGTAATATGGGGGGCTTAGGGGCATTTGGGGGTGGCTAGGGTGTCAGTTAGATGTAGTGGAGGCCGGAGGGGGGTTAAAGAAAAACAGGATTCGGCATGACAGCGCCCCTTTAAAGGGTTACTCCCACCTTCATGACCAGTTCAGTGATTTGAAGTGGTCACGGTGGTAGGAGTCAGTATGTGGAGTGTTTCAGCTTGAAACACTGCACATACCAAGATATTTTTAATTGTATGCTGGGAGATAGTTGCACCCTCCACCCCCGTCCTGCCACACACGTGAATTGACAGCATGGAAATCTGTTCTGGGCTGGCAGTGTCAATTCTGTGCATAAAATAGGTCTTAGCACGCAAAGCACATTGACAGACGTGAAAATCTTCCCCTTGCAGGTGCTCTGCCTGCAAGGGGCAGCTAGCTCACCCCTGCCTCCCTGTAGGCGCTTGCCCACTCCATTTTCCCCCTTGCCAGCCAGGGATGGGCGCGTGCGCTCTGAGCCGGCAAAAAGTTCCAATCACAGACTTTTCTATGAGAAGCCTGTAATTGGACCGCACGCAGCCCCTGTGACATCAAGTTGGTGCGTGGAGTTGCCTGTTGCTGGATTCCAAATAAAAGGGGGGGAAAATATATTTTATTTATAAGTTTTACTACAAATTGAGAGGGAGAACCTTCTCCACAGTGCCCAATAAGGCATATTACAACAGAAAGGTCGCCTCTCTCAAAAGGATTATAGTAACCCTTTAAATCATTACCTTTTTACACCTGTCCTTTAAAAGGGTTATTGAGTTTTAAATGACCTCAAGGCGGATTACATTAACAAAACATGCACACAGAGTACAGTTCTGTATAAGGAGCTGCATTTCTAAAATAACTGACAAATGCATAAAAGGCATTGGAGACATAGCTATTCAAAGGCACAAATACATTTTTTAAATACCTTTAACTACCTCTAGGTAACATTTCATGGTTGTTTACTTAAAAGGTTTTCATATTCAAAATTTCTTTTAAATCCATCCAAAACATTTATACATTGCAAATTTCCACTGGATCTAGACGTGTCCAAAGTCTGATTATCAGGTCCTATCGGATTACAATTCCTAGAATGTCTGGCAGACACTCTTAGGTTAGAAGCTTTATTTAGGCATGAAACAGAAATGAATATGGACTTGTAGTTATTATTGATCTCAACTAGCGGTTGTTGATAAAAAAAAATAAAAAATAAAAAATAAAAAAAGATGTAGGAAAGCGCACGCGCACACACACTTTCTTTAATCGTATTATTTATATTCTGTATAATGAGTTATCACAAAATTATTGATAAGGACTGAAACATTGACAATGGATTGCTACACAATAAATGTATGTATTTACAGATGTAATTAGTCCAGTCTTTTGCATGGGATTTGGATTGTGTTATATATTTTGCATATGTTTTTTTGCTCTCTCATTACAGGTTAAGACAATCTACCTTCCTGTGTGAAGTTTCCAAATCAAAGTCCATGAGTCACACAAGAAAATTTTGGTTGATACACAAAATAAGCCAATAAATCAAGAACAACGGATATTACATTTTTACACTTATTCAGGTTTCACAGTGAAAAAACAGATTGCAGCACAGTAGGAAAAAAAAATCCACTTGAAACAATTAATGCACAATTTCGAACAGAGAACAGTTACATTTTCAAACAGCAGGTTTGGATGAGACTTATCGGATAGTTTGAAAAAAAAATAAAAACATACCTTTTTTATTATTCAAAATGTATATATTCTAAAGTTCCAAACATAAAAAGGCTATTTTGCAACATTTGTTAAAAAGTATTGCCAATTAAAATATGCACTTATAATACTGCGCTATACTGTAAAAAATAACTTAACAGTAAAACACAGATGGTCCAAAGAATGTAAAATGTTATTAGCCCATCTTACCTGATCTAACAGATCTATTAGCCTGAATGACACCCTTTTACTATAATTATTTAACCCTTTAAGGACCAAACTTATTGGAATAAAAGGGAATCATGACAACCATCAGACTGATATAATACACAAAGCAATGCATGCTGTATTTCTAAGAAGTTTATATTAATAACTAATTTCACATACCACAAATGTTCTGTGAATGGGTGGATCAAGAAGGAAGAAAACTGTACACAGCCGATTACACCCAGTTAAAAACCATTCTGTGAGGTAACACGGCCATTCTAGGACAGGGGACTCAAACTTTGGCAACTCTGTGTTCAGATGGATGGCTGTATAGCTTCTCTCACTATTACGACGTGATAATGGATTTTTTGTTTTACGTGCAGTTTCCAGAATGACTGCTAAGCCTGCCATGATTAAATTGCCCAGGGCGTTTAGACTAATGCTGATTTTACGGTTCAATAATGACCAAGCAACACACACACAATCCAGGTCCAAATCTAGAATGATCTTTTTATCAACTCATTCCAGTCTATATGTATTTATTGGGGGAGCGAACACATAAAATAGTATATTGTACATTTATAGAAAAAAATACAAATTCATAAATATATACACACACACACACACACACACACACACACACACCCCCCCAACAGATTAATAAATTACAGGAGCAGGTCTCAAAAATATTTTAAAAGATAGGTATACAGAGCATTCAGAAGCCTTTATTTTTTTCACATATTTTAATGTTGCAGCCTTAATTCTTTAAATGAATATTTTTATCACATCAATTACACTCAATACCCCATAATGTCAAAGCAAAAAAACAGGACCTCAGATTGGGCCAAGGGTTCCCCCTCCAACAAGACACTAAACAGCCAGTGCAGGAGCGGCTTTTGGGAGGGGGAGATAATAATAATCAGTGAATGCCCTGGAGTGGGCCCGGTCTCTGTCCCCCTTATCCCTGCAATGTTAGACATTGCACTTTTAAAGAAACAGCAATGTTTACATTGTAGTACTAAGGCTGCCTCGAGTGACTGTCTACCAGATAGCCCCTAGGGTTGCTTCCTGCATTTTCATGGAGTTTAACTCCATGAATGCAGCTGATGTCCTCACACTGTGCATGGTGACATCCAGAGTCTTCTAAATCCCCATATGAAAGCACTGAGTCAAAGGTTTCCTATGTGGAAGGCCGAATGCATGTGTGGAGCTCGCCATGCATGCACATTAGGTTCCGTGGGGGTACACAGGGGCAGAGCGACACTTAGGGTTAGGAATAAATTTTTGCATTTCTGTGTTCCTTTAATGAACCATAGTTTGTAGAACAGTATAGTATGAAGTTCTAGAATGCCCCCATACATACCAAACATTCCAAGAACCAGGGCAGAATGATTTGTGCCAAAAACATTCCATTAAGGCTCCTTGATTTTTTTATATATTTTTTTTTTACCTACACCACAAAGACTGCCATCTATCCTTAGAAATACAAAATGGTCCACAGTGGTTCCAAATTCAATAAGCCCCTAAAATGTAGAAGGTATGAAACCGGGATGAGGGAGTCACCAAGCAGGTGGTGGTGGGGAGGGCGGGCTGCCACTCAGACACTGACCATGCATAAGGGTATAATCCATTCAACTACCCATGCACAAAGCAAAGCAAAAAAAGTACTTGAAAGGTACGAAATACCACACGAAGAGCTTGAACCACTGAAAGCGCATGTTAAGGGTTACTCCAAGCACCATGACTACTTCAGTAACTTGAAGTGGTCATGTTGCCTGAAGTCTGTATGTGCAGTGTCACTGCCCAGCACAAACCCAAGATATATACAATCACGTACAACATCTGCCTGTACATAAAAATCATAAGAAATATCTACAGGGATTTAGTAGTTTGTTTGTGGTTTTTCTTGAATGGTAATTGAAAAAGACAGCATTTGGCAGTTGTTATGAATGCGAATAAATACCAAGCAAACTCAGGTTTATGCTGCCTGTGATTTCTAGGTCATTATGCTTTTAATTAACCAAAACCAGTTTGATGACTTTAAAACAACGTAGGACATAGCTAATTAACTGGAACGGCATGAATACTGTCCAGCTCCATTTCTGGAAGAAGACCTTGTGATTAAGGCCAGCACACGCTAATTTAGCATACAGATTTAAAGCAGTTTGTGTACAACGCAGTAAGCAGGCTAATAGCCGCAGAGTGCGCACATTCAATAACACTGATCTTGGGTTCGATGCGTGTCTGAGCCAAACAGTGTACTATGATCCACTCGGACTTCTGTAAAACTGCCAAATGCCATCATCATTCATTTCTATTTGTTAGGACAATTATAAACCTGCCTCTTAGATTCACAGTAAGCAAAGCTAATCAAGTGCATTGTATTGATTATTTTTGTCAGATAGTCTTAAACAAACATAGCCGAGTAAACACAGAACTTGGCAGACGTGTGCATACAGAGATAAACCCCAGAAGTCACAACCCCCAAAAAATAAAAAATTATATATTAATTAAAACCAAAACAAACAAAACATTTTGGCATTGGAAAAGAGGAACGTAGCTCAACATCCATAAGCTGTTTGCATAGCAAAACTGTAACGGAACACCTATGATTTGCCTCTCAGTTCGGTCGGCAACTGTAATTGACATTGAGGAAGGTCAAGACATTATAGTCAGCTTCACAGTATAAAGAGAGTATGACAGACAAATCTTTGAATGCTTGTGAGAGCAAGTGGAGGTGTAAAGGCCCTTCAAGCCTTGGACATGCCTTATTTAAAAAAAGCCCAACATCTCTGATTTGTACCCAAATCCATAAACTACAATATTGTTTTTTTCTATTTGCAACTCTAAAATTTTGTCAATAGAGACGGTCAAATTTACAGATTCAAAACGTTCAGATTTAAAATAATTCACTTCTTAATGCATAAACTGTAGAGTTCAAACGTCAGGATTGCAAGTTTATCTAGAGCAGGGGCAACCTACCCTTAATGGGCTACTCCAAGCACCATGGCCACTTCAGGGATTTGAGTGGTCATGGCGTAAGGAGATGTAACGGCACCTCCGGCAGTCTGATAGCTAGCCCGGAACAAGAGGCAATTCTTAGCAAATTTCTATAAACAAAATTTTGCTCATTGGCAGAGAGCAGTCAGCTCACACTCTCAGCCAATGAATGACTAGTGGATGCACGTCATCACCTACAGAGAATCCTTTGCGCATAATGGGGACCCAGGTAAGAGAGCAAACTATTGCAAAACGTGATATAATTGTTATGATGCTTGAAGTAACCATTTAAATTTCTTCTGAGCTCAATTAAATAAGTACCATTAAGCAGCTGGTGAGATGTATTATTAATCTTGGAGGCAAAGATTGTGTGCTAAGCATCTAAAAAAAAAAAAAAAATACAGCTGGGAAAAAACATGCCACATAAGTAGTTTTATTTTTACCATATTCCATTTTTCCTTTGACACTAGTACATACTAACCTACATCGTTACTTTATAATTTCTCTTGCCTACCAACATTTTACACCAAAAGGTATAGACCACATGAAGTAAAACAGTGATATCTCCTCCCCTCCCCCCTCCTCTGCCAAAATAAATAAAATAATATTTTTATACAATGCTTTCTTAGGCAGTTTCGGGTGACGCTGGATATCCTTTTGCATAGCGCAAGGACATCCAGATAGGCGACCAAAAGGCCCATAACCATCTGGAAGTCTGTCTAGTGGCTGACAGGGTTAACTCCACCTCTAGTGGCGGTCTATCAGACAGGTAATTATTGCAGTTTCTTAAAAACTGCAATAATTACCTTTGCATGGTTAAGGGACCTGGGACTATGCACCCAGACCACTTCAATGAGCTGAAGTGATCTGGGTGCCTTTAGTGTCCCTTTAAATGGTAGGCATGTTGGCTCTCATAACGTGAAGAGACTTATCTCTAAACAGTTTATAGGATAGGCAATTCATCCCCAAGAACAATTCCACTCACTTAGGATGATTTCAAATGCTCTGTGTTCAAGCAACTATATTGTGGCTGCCATCAATTCCACATGTCACTGTGGTATGAACCAGATAATGTGCACACGTAATCGAAGTTGTACATGCACCAATCACGCACACACACAAATTGGACAAAGTTGATATTGGCAGCCCAGCACAAACGCATTCAACTGCCTGACAAAGCTCTACACAGCTGTACAAGCCTGGTAGAGTGTGTTGAGTGTGTATAAGCCCCACTCAGAGCTAGCTCAGGGTTCTCTATGCTATCAATTTGCAACTATGGTTCTTACAGTGACCTTTTAAAAATAGGTACGGAGCATTTCTACACGACTATATGTGTAATCTATGTAGATGTGTAATTTGCAAAGAAAAGGCAGTGTCTCCTGGGTCAGTACTTTCAACACATTGCATGGAGACACTGAACATTCCCCATAGAGATGCACGGATTCAATGAATCTCTATGAGGAGATGCAGACTGACGCAACATGGCTTTTTAGCCTTCCAATGGGAAAGCACTGGATTGGCTGAGATCATCAAGTTTGATCATCTCAGCCATGGAGGTGGTACCATCCTCAGCGAAGGAGAAAAGGCAAGTAGAATCACTTTTTCAATGTGATCGGGGGGAGGGCCAGACACCTAAATCATTAAACACTATAGAATTAGGAATACATGTTTGACTTCAGGTTAAAGGATCCAATAGTGTCGGGGATACAGTTAAGTGGTTTCTTTAAGCACCATAACAAGTGCTGCTCATTGCATTGGTTATGGTTGGTTATGGCGCATTGCGTTCTTTTCTTAGCCAAAACACATGTAAAGCTCTGTATTAAAAGTGGTATCAAAGTGATCTCATATTTTGTAGGTATATTTACCAGGAATTGTACAAATAAAAGCATAAAACATCTGGTCTTTGTCTCATGCTTTGGAAGTTTGCCTATATACACACACACACAAACAATAGTCATTTAAGCTTTTTTTTTTTTTTAAACAATTTAAGCTTGTCTGAATTGGAAAGCGCTTTATCGACATTAAAATACAATCTTACATATTATTGGATCTTATTTTTAATTTTGCTTAACACAATTCGTTAATTGTATTACAGGTATTGTTAAAATGCCCTGTAGCAGCCAGTAAGATTGTCCAGATTCTGGTGTGGAATTCTGCCCATGTATGTTATTCGAAGCTTCTTATTTCAAACAGAGCCCAGCAGTCACAGAGCAGCAGCTGGAAGGTTGTAAGCCTGGAATAATAGAATAGTTTGTAGCAGGTACCTCCTTAACAAGTCCCAGGATACTTAACCTTAAAATCTTCCAATGTTTCAGCAGAAAATCAGCCTTTATCAAAACACGTGAACTCCAACCCAAGTGCTCAAAACAGCTGTCAGACAACACCCACAATGTGCAGAGATCCATATTTATAGGGTCAAATCCATGTGAAATAGAGACGCCAAGAGCAGATACATTCATAGAGATCAGTATAGAATGTATATTACACACACACACACACACACAAAATCTCTCTCTAACAATGCTGTTAAAAGATTAATTCTTACAACTGATATTTTAACACCTTTGCAATGTGCCCATTTGCAGTTCTGGCATACACAGCCATAAACTAATTCCTGCTAATTCTCTTATTAATCCAGGGAAGCCCCCTACAGAGTCTATGCCAATCCATACTGATCACCTGTGGTTGTTAACAGGTTTCCTTCAAACGAAAACCACACACTAATCTCTTCAAATGCAGATTTTCTGATATTTTCTTTTCTCAGAACACGGAGATACACCCCCATGCACTATTCTCAGGTAATTGTGCTGTTCAGGCCCACAACATATGGCGTTTTGTGTTAAATTTCCTAAATTTAACCAAAGAGCTTTGACTCAACAGAGTTAAATAAGCACAAATCCTATATCCTATAAAGCAGGCCAAACGCTAGATTACCTCTGTTTCAGACCTACAAATCCTATGATACAATCCTTAATGTTAGTGAAGCATCATGGGAGATGCAGTTCGACAACAATGGGCTGGGAGTAACTTCTACCACTTTGCCTCTGTGCATATATTCAAATATCAAAAGTCTTTTAATACAGGCGGGGAGGGAGTTATATTACTTTATGGCGCACCAGAGAAAATAAAATATATGAAAAAAAGAAAAGAATTATGTGTGTGTGTACATACATACAAACATCTATATTACACTGTAGAAAGGAAACATTGTCCCATTTCCTTTGAATGCTGCTGCAACAGCACGTTTTTCCAATGAACGCCCAGACGTCATCTTCTTTCCTAAATTAATTGCAGCAGATCGGACAACATTTGATCTCACAGTTCTATAATATAGAAACCAGCAAAGGGTTTATTGCATAATAGACAGGGCTGCTATGTGACATGGAAAAGCTTGATTTTAGCCCAACAATAATCCATACCTGCCTATATGCAGAGCCCTCTGTTTGGAACAAAATAATCTCCTGTTAACAAGTGTACAGTTTTGTTCAGGGGCAAACAGTCATGAAAGTCATCTATGATCACCTTGGAGGGTGAGGCACAAGGAAGCACTGGCGGATCCAGGGGGGGGCAACGGGGCAATTGCCCCCGAGAAATCCGCCGGTGTTCTATCAGTTTGTGAAAGTGTAAAACTAGTTTTACTTACCTTCCAGGACCTTGCTGTGGAGGAGTAGCAGGAGTGCTAGCACGCATGTGCAGCACAGGAGACAGCTGATTCCCCTCCCCGGAAGTGACGTGGGTATAGCAATCTGACGGAGTATACCAGACTGATAGAACACCGGTCTCCCTCTCCCTCCCCTGGCTGCACATGCAGGTGCTAGCCCTGCAATGTGCCTGCGGACCGGAGGGGAGATCAGAGATCACAGATCTCCCTCCCCGGTCCGCAGGCACTGTGCTGACAGCCGGCGGCGGAGGGAGAGGGAGGACCCGGGAGCTCAGTCTGCAGCTCCTCCGGTCCTCCTCTCGCGAGATTTGGAGCGTTGCCGCGGCTCCAAATCTCGCGAGAGTGAACTCTAGCCCTGGAGCGCGGGCTAGAGTTCACTGGGACCACCAGGGGTTCACCACTGGGACCACCAGGGATCGAAATATGTCCCCCCTCCTCCCCAGCAAAGGTAAGAAGGGAGGGGGGACATAGAATATTTGTTTTTTTTAATTAAAGATATATATTATTTAAAAAAAAAAGCCCCCCCCCCTACCCTTAAAACACACACACATAGCCCCCATGCTGCCCCCCCATACACACACACCCCCCCATACACACATACTGCCCCCCATACACACATACTGCCCCCATACACACACACTTTATACTTTTGCATACTGCCCCATATACACACACATACTACCCCCATGCTGCCCCCCATACACATACTGCCCCATGCTGCCCCCCATACACACACTGCCCCCCATGCCCCCCATACACATACTGCTCCCATACCTTTTACCATACACCTGACCCCCCATGCTGCCCCCCCATACACACATACTGACCCCATGCCCCCCCATGCACACACACTGCCCCCATACACTGCCGCCCCATACACACACATTGCCTACATTCACACACACACTGCAACTGTTACACACACATACTGTCCCACACATACACTGCATCCCTGACATACACTGCCCCCCCTACTCACACACTACAACCTTCACACACACACACACTGCACCCTTTACACACTGCACCACTCACACACACCACTGCTCCTATGCCCTACTACCGCCCCATTTCCCAGCAGACCTCAGGTAAGTTGTCAAACTGTTCTTAAACGGTTTGACTACTTACTCTAGGAGGGGGTCCCGGCACTATTGACACCATAACCACTACACTGAGCTGTAGTAGTTATTGTGTCTGGATTATTTCTTTAAATAATCTACAAGTGCCCCTCCCGAGATCAGGCTCTGGATCCGCCACTGCAAGGAAGGGGACACTTCTCAACCAATCTAAAACCAGGTTGTTTGTTCACAGAGGGAAGCGATCATTGGCTGATAGTGCTAAGGGCGTTAATCAATGTCGTAGAGGTATTGACACTGATAATGTATAACTGTTCCTGCCACTTCCCAGGACTCTTTTAGATTATATTTAGGGATGTAAAATAATATTAACATAGAAAGATCACGACTTTATCCTGGAACTTAGCTCCC
The DNA here is from genome assembly GCA_933207985.1 of Pelobates cultripes. Lineage (NCBI taxonomy): Eukaryota > Metazoa > Chordata > Amphibia > Anura > Pelobatidae > Pelobates > Pelobates cultripes. The sequence goes on along the minus strand of OW240915.1, from coordinate 23,256,293 downwards.
TGTCAATTATGCTTCTAGGCTCTGGCCTTTGCACCTGGCAGGAAGCATAGAGAAATCATACAGAAGAATTAAATCATTGGTCTTCTACTCATTAGCAATATGTGCCCCGACTGTGGCTGAACTGAAAAGGATTGTCATGCAGACTGCCATTCTTTTACGATCGATCGATCAATAGATAGGTATTTTTTTATCATGGGGAGAGGGTTGAAACTAATTTTAGACAACTTTGAATGTTCTATTTAATAGTATATCAATGGTTACGTTTGACAGCTTATATTTAATCTGACATTATGAATGGGATCAGATGGGTGCAGCACTTGGCCCTGGGAAACAAATGGACATCACCAAGGTCCTCATGGCAGCAGTGGCTATGTTGCTTAGGGTGACCCTTAAAGATGTACGCAATTGTGCACGTTCTCATCAAAACATAATGTAAACAAATTCTAGAATTTGAGATAGGTCTGTTCAACCATAATTTAACTTTTTCATTTAGTGCCTGGAAAACACACTTGTATTCCTGGCACTATAGTGCCCTGAGGGTGCCCCCACCCTCAGCATCCCCCTCCTGCCGGGCTCTGGGGAGAGGAAGGGGTTAAAAATCTTACCTTTCTCCAGCGCCGGGCGGGGAGCTTTCCTACTCCTCTCCTTCTTCCTAGCGACGTCATCGGCTGAATGCGCACGCGCATTCAGCCAATCTCATAGGAAAGCATTCATAATGCTTTCCTATGGACGCTGGTGTCTTCTCACTGTGATTTTCACAGTGAGAAGCACGCAAGCGCCTCTAGCGGCTGTCAATGAGACAGCCACTAGAGGCTGGATTAACCCTCAGTGTAAACATAGCAGTTTCTCTGAAACTGCTATGTTTATTAAAAAAAGGGTTAATCCTATATGGACCTGGCACCCAGACCACTTCATTAAGCTGAAGTGGTCTGGGTGCCTAGAGTGGTCCTTTAAGTGCACCCACGCGAATATAATATTATATATATATATATATATATATATATATATAATATTATATATATATATATATATATATATATATATATATATATATATATATATATATATATATATATATATATATATATATATATATATATATATATCATTTTGTTCAGGAGAAACAGGGCATTCATTTCACATCAAATATTTGTATATAAAACAAAGTAACATGGATATAAAAAATAAAAGTGTGAGAAATTAAGAAATGTTATTTTCTTAGTTCTGCATGACATTTTAGAAACATAGAAACATAGAATGTGACGGCAGATAAGAACCATTCGGCCCATCTAGTCTGCCCAATTTTCTAAAAACTTTCATTAGTCCCTAGCCTTATCTTATAGTTAGGATAGCCTTATGCCTATCCCATGCATGCTTAAACTCCTTTACTGTGTTAACCTCTACCACTTCAGCTGGAAGGCTATTCCATGCATCCACTACCCTCTCAGTAAAGTAATACTTCCTGATATTATTTTAAACCTTTGTCCCTCTAATTTAAGACTATGTCCTCTTGTTGTGGTAGTTTTCTTCTTTTAAATATAGTCTCCTCCTTTACTGTGTTGATTCCCTTTATATATTTAAATGTTTCTATCATATCCCCCCTGTCTCGTCTTTCCTCCAAGCTATACATGTTAAGATCCTTTAACCTTTCCTGGTAAGTTTTATCCATGAACCAGTTTAGTAGCCCTTCTCTGAACCCTCTCTAAGGTATCAATATCCTTCTGAAGATACGGTCTCCAGTACTGTGTACAATACTCCAAGTGAGGTCTCACCAGTGTTCTGTACAATGGCATGAGCACTTCCCTCTTTCTCCTGCTAATACCTCTCCCTATACAACCAAGCATTCTGCTGGCATTTCCTGCTGCCCTAATACATTGTCTGCCTACCTTTAAGTCATCTGAAATAATTACTCCTAAATCCTTTCCTCAGATGTTGACGTTAGTAGGGTATCAAATACTCTATACTCTGCCCATGGGTTTTTACGTCCAAGATGCATTATCTTGTACTTATCCACATTAAATGTCAGTTGCCACAACTCTGACCATTTTTCTAGTTTACCTAAATCATTTGCCATTTGGCTTATCCCTCCTGGAACATCAACCCTGTTACATATCTTAGTATCATCAGCAAAAAGACATGCCTTACCATCAAGACCTTCTGCAATATCATTAATAAAAATATTAAAGAGAATGGGTCCAAGTACAGATCCCTGAGGTACCCCACTGGTGACAAGTCCAAGCTTTGAATATATTCCATTAACTACAACCCTCTGTTGCCTGTCATTCAGCCACTGTCTTACCCATTCAACAATATTGGAATCCAAACTTAAAGATTGAAGTTTATTGATAAGCCTTCTATGTGCAACAGTGTCAAAAGCCTTACTGAAATCTAGGTAAGCAATGTCTACTGCACCACCCTGATCTATAATTTTAGTTACCCAATCAAAAATCAATAAGATTAGTTTGGCATGATCTCCCTGAAGTAAACCCATGTTGTCTCTGATCTTGAAATCCATGTGTTTTTAGATGTTCATCAATCCTATCCTTTAACATGGTTTCCATCACTTTCCCCACTACTGAAGTAAGGCTTACTGGCCTATAGTTGCCCGACTCCTCCCTATTACCTTTATTGTAAATGGGCACAACATTCGCTAACTTCCAATCTTCTGGGACTACTCCTGTTAACAATGATTGGTTAAATAAATCTGTTAATGGTTTTGCTAGTACACCACTAAGCTCTTTTAATAGCTTTGGGTGTATTCCATCAGGTCCCATTGACTTATTTGTCTTTTACTTTTGACAGTTGAAATAGAACCTCTTCCTCTG
>OW240915.1:23137766-23253368 GCA_933207985.1 Pelobates cultripes | reverse complement strand
CCCTTTAGTTATGGCCTTGTATGTTTGCCAAGTTAAGGGAGGTCCTAAATTGAATAAAGTTAAAGAAGTGTTACTTTTTCATATTTGAACTACAGTAACCTAAAATGGAGACACCTAAGGTATAAATAGGTGTACTTTTAAATGTTAAGACACAGAGGAGAGACTTGGAGACGGACACTGCTCCATCTTAAAATGACAGAGAGGCTGACATGATGACATGTTCAGAAGGGTATGTTAACCTATTAATGATATTTGCAAGCATGTAATTTAAATCTTATAAACTCTGCTATAATGGATTTTATATTTTTATATAATAAATATCCAAAAGACAATCTTGCTTCCAAGACAATCCTTATTTCATATTGTATTCTCAATTATTTATATATGTTAAATAGAGGATCTCTTACACTATATAAAATTATGGCTAAGATATCTGTATGGTTAGCCCTACTAAGTTCTATGCTTTAAGACATTATAGTGGTAAATAAGGGAACCACCAGCGGTTACAGTGTGTCAGTGTAGTGAATACAGAGTGTGTGTTAGTGTAATGAATGCAGAGTGTGTGTGTCAGTGTAGTGAATACAGAGTGTGTGTTAGTGTAATGAATGCAGAGTGTGTGTTAGTGTAGTGGATACAGAGTGTGTGTCAGTGTAGTGGATACAGAGTGTGTGTCAGTGTAGCGAATGCAGAGTGTGTGTCAGTGTAATGAATGCAGAGTGTGTGTTAGTTGGTCTAGATTAATATTCTTGTTCTTGGGTAGACTACTGGCTTAAAAATATAGTACAACGAGTTGTCACTCATGGTAAATTTGCAAGCTGGACAAAAGTGGTAAGTGTTGCCCCTCAGGGATCTGTTTTGGGACTGCTTCTATTTCTCATTTTTATAAACGATCTTACAATAGGCATTGAAAGCCATTTTTTTTAGAGTTTGAGAAAACTTTGTAAAGTAATAAAATGTGAGTAGGACATTGCTTTGCTGTAGAGGGATTTAGATAGACTGGGAGACTAGGCACTAAAATGGCAGATGAAATTTAATGTAGAGAAATGCAAAGTTATGCACTTCGGGAATCAAGAATGCACAAGCAATTTACACCCTAAATGGTAGTGAATTAGGAATAACCACGAGAAGGATTAGGGAATTGTTATAGACAACAAATTAGGCAGCAATATGCAATGTCAATCTGCAGTTGCTAAGGCCAATAAGGTTTTGTCATGTATAAATAGGGGTATATATTCTCGGGATGAAAATATAATTTTGCCTCTTTATAAATCGCTGGTAAGACCACACCTTGATTATGCTGTGCAATTTTGGGCACCTGTTCTAAAGAGGGATATCATGGCACTAGAAAAAGTGCAGAGATGAGTGGATATGATAACATTACACAAATATATACGGGGCCTGTACAAACCATTATCTGGAAATCTGGAAATCTATATATAAACAGGGCTATACATAGGACACGAGGTCATACATTTAGGCAGGAAGAAAGGAGATTTACTCTAAGGAAAATTAAAGTTTTTTTTACAGTAAGAACTATAAGGATATGGAATTCTCTGCCTGAAGAGGTTTTTTTCTTTAGAGTTCCTACAGATGTTTAAGCAGCAATTGGATAAATATTTCCAAAAACATAAAATACAGGGAGTGCAGAATTATTAGGCAAATGAGTATTTTGACCACATCATCCTCTTTATGCATGTTGTCTTACTCCAAGCTGTATAGGCTCGAAAGCCTACTACCAATTAGGCATATTAGGTGATGTGCATCTCTGTAATGAGAAGGGATGTGGTCTAATGACATCAACACCCTATATCAGGTGTGCATAATTATTAGGCAACTTCCTTTCCTTTGGCAAAATGGGTCAAAAGAAGGACTTGACAGGCTCAGAAAAGTCAAAAATAGTGAGATATCTTGCAGAGGGATGCAGCACTCTTAAATTGCAAAGCTTCTGAAGCGTGATCATCGAACAATCAAGCGTTTCATTCAAAATAGTCAACAGGGTCGCAAGAAGCATGTGGAAAAACCAAGGCGCAAAATAACTGCCCATGAACTGAGAAAAGTCAAGCGTGCAGCTGCCACGATGCCACTTGCCACCAGTTTGGCCATATTTCAGAGCTGCAACATCACTGAGTGCCCAAAAGCACAAGGTGTGCAATACTCAGAGACATGGCCAAGGTAAGAAAGGCTGAAAGACGACCACCACTGAACAAGACACACAAGCTGAAACGTCAAGACTGGGCCAAGAAATATCTCAAGACTGACTTTTCTAAGGTTTTATGGACTGATGAAATGAGAGTGAGTCTTGATGGGCCAGATGGATGGCCCGTGGCTGGATTGGTAAAGGGCAGAGAGCTCCAGTCCGACTCAGACGCCAGCAAGGTAGAGGTGGAGTACTGGTTTGGGCTGGTATCATCAAAGATGAGTTTCAAATTCTTTCGGGTTGAGTGGGAGAGCCCAAGCTCAACTCCCAGTCCTACTGCCAGTTCCTGGAAGCATTAAATTCCTCTTCAAGCAGTGGTACAGGAAGAAGTCTGCATCCTTCAAGAAAAACATGATTTTCATGCATGACAATGCTCCATCACACGCGTCCAAGTACTCCACAGCGTGGCTGGCAAGAAAGGGTATAAAAGAAGAAAATCTAACGACATGGCCTCCTTGTTCACCTGATCTGAACCCCATTGAGAACCTGTGGTCCATCATCAAATGTGAGATTTACAAGGAGGTAAAACAGTACACCTCTCTGAACAGTGTCTGGGAGGCTGTGGTTGCTGCTGCACGCAATGTTGATGGTGAATAGATCAAAACACTGACAGAATCCATGGATGGCAGGCTTTTGAGTGTCCTTGCAAAGAAAGGTGGCTATATTGGTCACTGATTTGTTTTTGTTTTGTTTTTGAATGTCAGAAATGTATATTTGTATAATAATAAATAATTGAAATGGGTATATATTTGTTTTTTGTTAAGTTGCCTAATAATTATGCACAGTACAGCTGTTCCGCAATATTGCGATATCCCCAGCAACCAAAACAAACCAAAACTACTTCCAAAAAATATTCAGCTTTTGATATTAGATCATTTTATAAGTTGGTGGAAAATGCATACCGTTTTCCGCATTAGTGCCCTGAGGGTGCCTCATCTCAGGGACCCTCCCGCCCCGGCTCTGAAGTAAATGGTGCGTACAACTTACCTTTTTCCAGCCGGGCGAGCCTCCTCCGACCTCCCGATTCGCTTCCGGCCAGTTGAATGGCGCATCGCCATGTGCTGAGCCAAGTACAATGCGATTCAGTCGTCTCATAGGAAAGCATTTACAATTGCTTTTCCTTGCGACGCTGGCGCAGTTCTCACTGTGATTTTCACAGCAGAAGCACGCGAAGCGCTTTTCTCTAGTGGCTGTCACCGAGACAATACTAGAGGGAAGCAATTATTCGAGTACTATAGCAGTTTCTCTGAAACTGCTATAATTATGAAAAAATGGGTTAACCCTAGAAGGACCTGGCACCTAGACCACTTCATTAAGCTGAAGTGGTCTGGGTGCCTAGAGTGGTCCTTTAATGAGTTTTTTGGGTTCATTGAGAACATGGTTGTTGTTCAATAATAAAATTAATCCTCAAAAATACAACTTGCCTAATAATTCTGCTCTCCCTGTACAGGGGTATCATTTCTAATTAGTGGGGTAATAGCTGCTTGATCCAATGAGATATCTGACTGCTATTTTGGAATCAAGAAGGAATCTTTTCCTAGTTTGTTGCAAAATTAGAAGAGCTTTAGACTGTTTTTTTCTTTTTTTTTTTTGCCTTCTTTTGTATCAACAGCAAATCCATATGTGAGGAAGGCTGAACTTGATGGACACAAGTCTCTTTTCAGCTATGTAACTATGTAACATAGGGTAACAAAAATATGTATTCTGCCTCAATTGTATATTCAGCAGCACTCTGTTTTTAATGGATTTAGCTGACTGTCTGAAAGGGAGATTTTTTTTGTCTACATATTTCTCTGGATACCATGCATATCCAGAGAAATATGCATTTCCAGATTTATTATCCATATCACGTTGGGTTTTTCACACCCCTATATGATTTAAAAGATCTTTTGTATATTTTGCCATATTAGATAACTTAATGTCCAGTGTTATAGTGTTAGATGTTTTAATACATCTTTTATCCCTTGACATCTGCCCTGCTTTTCATTATTTTGAACCATCTATGCTTTTATTTGCTCAATTCTTTGTAGTTTTCGTAACATCTGTTTATAGTGTCCCTTGATTTCATTGTTATTGCCTTTTATGATAGTTCTAATATTATTTATATATTTTAGTATACATTTTTTATGCTAAAATATTAGGATAACAAACTCAGACTTTGTTTCCACCCTTGTTACTAAATATCTGGTGAAAGCTGTTATTACAACAGCCGTTTTGTATCAGAGGCATCTGCCGAAATGTTTCCAAACTTGTAGCTATTTTTTTTTACTACTGCTTGTGTCTACTGCAACTGTTTTGCAATTGTGAACATTTGAAAAGATAGTGTATGGAATAGTAGTACAAATTACTAGAACAAACTTAACTATTTCAGTGCCCCGGTGGGGGAATGCACAGGTATATGATATGTCCGTGTATATTTATATATATTTTATTACTATTACTAGCGAAAGCTCTACTAAAACAAAGCAATGCTTAAAAAAACATTTAGACCATTATACAGTTTGCTTGCCCCATACGAAAGCCATCCAGATGTGTCAAATTACCACTTTACCCTACATATAATAAATGGTGCCCTATTAATATTTTAAACCATTATTTGTCTTCTATTCATTCTCCCCCTAACCAACCATTGTTTTTGCTTCACAGCTCTATTCTTACTAGAATCCCTTTAGCATCAGGATGAAGGGTAATAAAATAGAGCCAAGGAGATGCCATATAAAAATAGGCATTTTGTTTTTAAACGTCTCAAGGGTCAATATACAGGTGATACTCGAAAAATTAGAATATTGTGCAAAAGTTCATTTATTTCAATAGTGCACAGTAAAAGGGGAAACTAATATATGAGATAGACCCATTACATGCAAAGCAAGATAGTTCAAGCTGTGATTTGTCATAAGTGCAATGATTATGGCTTACAGCTCATGAAAACCCCAAATCCACAATCTCAGTAAATTAGAATATTGTGAAAAGGTGCAATATTCTAGGCTCAGTGTCCCACTCTAATCAGCTAAGTAAGCCATTGCACCTGCAAAGGCATGATAGTCTGTAACACTAGAACAAGGGAAACTTAGAGTCAGGGACAAGCTGGGTCTGGTACGCTGTAACACTAGAACAAGGGAAACTCAGAGTCAGGGACAAGCTGGGTCTCGTAAGCTGTAACACTAGAACAAGGGAAACTTAGAGTCAGGGACAAGCTGGGTTTGGTACGCTGTAACACTAGAACAAGGGGAAATCTGATTCAGGAACAAGCTGGGTCTGGTATGCTGTAATACTAGAACAAAGGAAACTCAGTCAGGAACAAGCTGGGTCTGGTACACTGTGATATTAGAACAAGGGAAAATCTGATTAAGGGTCAAGCTGGGTCAAGTACGCTGTAACGCTAGAACAAGGAAACCTCAAAGTCAGGAACAAGCTGGGTCTGGTAAGCTGTAATACTAGAACAAGGGAAAATCAAAGTCAGGGAGAAGCTGGGTCAAGTATGCTGTAACACTAGAACAAGGGAAAATCTGATTCAGGGACAAGCTGGGTCAAGTACGCTGTAACGCTAGAACAAGGGAAATACAGAGTCAGGAACAAGCTGGGCCTGAAACTCTGTAACACTAGAACAAGGGAAAATCTGATTCAGGGACAAGCTGGGTCTGGTACGCTGTAATACTAGAACAAGGGAAAATCAAAGTCAGGGAGAAGCTGGGTCTGGTGCGCTAACACTAAAACAAGGAAAAATCAGAGTCAGGGACAAGCTGGGTCAAGTATGCTGTAACACTAGAACAAGGGAAAATCTGATTCAGGGACAAGCTGGGTTTGGTACGCTGTAACACTAGAACAAGGGGAAATCTGATTCAGGAACAAGCTGGGTCTGGTATGCTGTAATACTAGAACAAAGGAAACTCAGTCAGGAACAAGCTGGGTCTGGTACACTGTGATATTAGAACAAAGGAAAATCTGATTAAGGGTCAAGCTGGGTCAAGTACGCTGTAACGCTAGAACAAGGAAACCTCAAAGTCAGGAACAAGCTGGGTCTGGTATGCTGTAATACTAGAACAAGGAAACCTCAAAGTCAGGGAGAAGCTGGGTCTGTTACGCTGTAACACTAAAACAAGGAAAAATCAGAGTCAAGGACAAGCTGGGTCAAGTATGCTGTAACACTAGAACAAGGGAAAATCTGATTCAGGGACAAGCTGGGTCAAGTACGCTGAAACACTAGAACAAGGGAAACACAGAGTCAGGAACAAGCTGGGCCTGAAACTCTGTAACACTAGAACAAGGGAAATGTTGACAGGACCTCCTTGTTCACATTGTATATATGTGCCTACACTTTTTTTCACGTTTTCACTCACTGACTTTGATGCACTTTGCAGTTCTTTCACAGTAGGTCCTCTCTCTTACTTGTGCGCTATATTGATTTTATGCATTATATCCTCCAGACCTCTATTGGGTTTAATAACTCGTTCATTATTCACTACATAGAGTGAACACATTACACACACATCTTTATAGTCTAATACAGCCGATCTTAAGCCCCACATTGTGTATTGGGTTGCTTAGTAACGACGCATTGCTATGCGTCATCACGTCCCTCACGTGGTGTTTCAGTTTCACTTCCGGGTTTCGGACGGCTACCGTTCTCACTACACATCTCATTGGTAAGTTCTTATCATTATGTATCTATATATACTCACTGTATACACGATATTTTTGATCTTGAAAAAGACCCTTTATGGGTCGAAACGTTGATCGTTATCAAATTGTGGCATTAATAATTTGCACGCTGGAATAAAATTATCACGCATTTAAGAAGACCTGCGAGTGCACCTTATTCATATTTTTTATATTTACTGACGCCAGAGGTAGGCACCCAGGCAAGAACACTTTAATAGTCTACAAAGGGTGAGTGCCAAGTTCATATTTTTGTATATATATATATATATATATATATATATATATATATATATATATATATATATATATATATATACACATACACATACACACACACACACACACACACATATACATACATACATTACATACACACACACACACACACACACACACGTATATGGCCAGCTTGGTCCCCACTGGAACACAGGGAAGGGAAGCCACCCACACTGCTAGATATACACAGAGCTGCAGAATAACCCTCCCCTCATACAAATAATAGCAACCCACACACAAACTCAATACACAATCCGCACAAACTGAACACCACTAACAATCCACATACATGCACACAACCCCACGTGGAGTCTCTCACATGCAATACCCCAAACAGCCCCCACACATTACACTCACTAACAAACACACAATGTGATATATCCATCCACACACACACAAATTCACAAGCTGCCCCCATACACAGCCGACATTCATAGTTACACAATACCACAAACTACTCATGAACATATATGTAACGGATCACCTGGCACCCTGACTGGGTACCTCTGTTGAAGGATGCTCCTAGCGCTTCATGAGGGCTCCAAGCACTCCAGCCGACACCATAACCACCGTAGACTCCTTCAGAGAGCAAGACAGGAACAAGCTCTTACAAGAGCTTAGTAGTGATATAGCAAGAGAGTATGACTAGCATAGCAATCCCTTTTAGCCAATTCCCCCAATAAGAGACAGAACTCCAAATTGAGGGTGAAGTAGGACTTAAGTTTTAACGAAGCACTCTGCTTTTATGCACATTTTACACACATAGTACAGCCCACAGGGTTTTGAAGAACAACCAAACATGTAATATATAGTAAAACACTCCCATTCAATCCCACAAAATCCTCCCCTCTGCCTGTGATATAATTACTAAACACAATGGGTTAAAGTAATTAGCACTAGCAGGAAAAATATACTTTTTACACATATACTGTAACTTTAAAACTATACATTGAATCTTCATAAAAACACATTCTTAATCAGCATACTTCAAATATTAACACACTCAAAAATCATACAAATCCCTCCAGTAGATAAAAAGTTAGACGGAAGTCCTTTGTGACCGAGCGCAAGCACATTTTCCTGCCCAAAACAGTTCCATAGATTTGGGCTGTGCGGTCGGTCAATTTCACACTGAAAAAATGACTAAGTACCATTTTAACGTGTGTTCGAATCGCTGAACAGGACTTAGTCTCAGTGGCTGAAAACTCAGTGGAGGAGAAAGTAAGGGTCAGCGGTGTTCGGTTAAATGTGTAGCCGATTTCCGCATTCGCCTGAATAAAGATGCACGCTATGGGACATCACAATCTTATTTCGGCACCGTGCTGCTAAAAGGTTGCCTACCCCTGCATTAGGGTATTCACCTCTCACCTAACTCCATTGTCAATTTGAAAACAAAGGATAAAAAAAAAAAAAAATGGAATTCTGCACAAAATAAGCCCCCCTGCAACGTGAGAGTGCCCAGGTGCATACAGAGAATAAAAACAGGAAGTAATAGAGATACATGTAGGGTAATGAAGAATGTGCTGACATTGCTAGCCAATTAATCTTCACTGTGACCTTTACTAAACATTACTATGTGTTCCTACTGAATTGCTCTAAAATATCAATTCTAAATATAAATTTACAAAACTTAGTACCAGAAATTGCTTAAAAAAAAATAAAAACAATAAAAAAAAATAGAATCTTACAGAGTATATAAAGCAGAGCCAAGCAGGAGTTGTGGTCTGTTTATCCCAACCACCACACACATCACAACACATCCCATAAAGCCTGCACACACCACATACACAAAAATTACAACGAGCAAGCATGAAGCTCAGTCAGCACTCACATGGCACACAGCCAGCACACACACTAGGACAAAGGGAGTGCAACAGTGAGTGTTACCGTCAGGTTAGTTCATGAAATTTTGAATTTTTGCAAAATAAATCCAAATGGCAAAATATGGCAAAAATAGCCGTTATGACTATAGCAGAGATTGAGAATTTTTTTTCGTATGCGCTATTTTTGCCTCTGTTATTCCATTCAGATTTAATATGTCAAAATTCATAGTTCAGCAAATAGCCCTGTCAGTGTCCAGCGCCCTTGGCAATGGTCCTAATCTTAGTAATTTATTTTAATTATTTCAGGACACGTAAATTGTGCTACCACTTTAGCCCTTTGGATAAGTAGATTTATATTTATTTATTTTTAGATTCCACATCCCTGTCTTAAACTCTGCATAATAACCCATCAAAATAAACAAATAGTCAATTTAAAATGAAACAAGATTGCATACATCTTGATTTGACCTTTTCAGGTCTATTTCTAGAACAAGCACTTTAAAACCATAGTAAATTAGTTTATTTAAAAAAAACTAAGTTTCTAAAGACTCTTACATGTGTGTTTCCTAGGAAAGAGGGACAGTAGGAAAGAACAGACAGTGGGAATTTGGCCTAAAAATGTAACTGCTCTTCCCAAACAGGGATGCTAGGGATGGATACAATTAGAAAGCTTTTCTTTAAAGGACCACTTCAGCTTAATGAAGTGGTCTGGGTGCCAGCTAGGGTTAACACATTTTTTTAATAAACATAGCAGTTTCAGAGAAACTGCTATGTTTATTAATGGGTTAAGCCTTCCCCCAAAGCCTCTAGTGGCTGTCTCATTGACAGCCACTAGAGGCGCTTGCGTGCTTCTCACTGTGATTTTCACAGTGAGAGCACGCCAGCGTCCATAGGAAAGCATTACGAATGCTTTCCTATGCGACCGGCTGAATGCGCGCGCACCTCTTGCCGCGCGTGCGCATTCAGCCGACGGGGCGGAACGGAGGAGGAGAGAAGGCAGACAGCTCCCCGCCCGGCGCTGGAAAAAGGCAAGTTTAAACCCCTTTCCAGAGCCGGGCGGAAGGGGTCCCTGAGGGTGGGGGCACCCTCAGGGCACTATAGTGCCAGGAAAACGAGTATGGTGCTTTAACTAAAGGCAATGTCAAACATATGAGAAAAAATATTAAAATTACCAAATGTATTATTAATGACATAGGCGTGCACATGGGGTGTGCCTGGGCACACCCTAATCCCCGCGGCCCGCAATATGTGCCTCCATGGGCCGGTGAGGGAGATCCAAAATCTCCCTCGCTGGCCCACAGGCAGGGAGGGAGGGAGGCAGGAGAGGACCCGGGGAGCTCTTGCGAGATTGAACTCTAGCCCACAGGCTGCGGGACTAGAGTTCACTCACCACTGGACCACCAAGGATGGCAGCAGCACAGTCCCCCCTCCCTACAAAAGGTAAGAAGGGAGGGGGGATATTAACTAGACGCCCCCCCATCCCTACACAATCAGATATATATATATCTATCGTGTGAGTTTGTGCTGCGGATCACAAAACAGCAATAAATACATACAAATCCAACCATACACGGAAGGAATAACAAAATATCACAGTAAGTAAATCATTACAACAGGAGCCATTCTCCTTCCTGTTGCCTTTTTATTGCTTACATTGCAAAAGGAAGTTTCATTTGTTGTTATTTATAATTATGCAACTTAAGGAGATGGTAATAAAACCAAATGCCTTTAAGACAATAAAATGCGCAAATAAATATTCAACAAGCATAATCTGTTTTACTTATTCATCTGACAATAGAAGGAAACAAGTGGGTCTAAGTCTGACACGGCTTAAAGAAAGGTATTTCAGTGGACGCAACCTGGATGTCATTAAAGGGTACATGTTAATACGTTATGTACAGAAAACAAGCTATTTGATTAAAAAAAACAAAAACACACATTTCATTTATATATAGGGTGGTAGCTAATGTCCACAAAATGCCATACTTAAGTTATGTATAGTAAAGCTAGATTCATACAGTTAATACAAAAACAAAACAAAGCCACAATGGCCACCACACGCAGACAAGTAAAAAACAAAACAAAACTGCTACCCATTGCTGTAGCCATCGTGGAAGAGGGCTAATGAAAGTTTAAATAGGAATATATTTTAATCTCTGATCTGACTGTTCACTCATGTGACATTTGCTTCCTCTAGTTGAAAAAGTTACTCTTAATTTCTGTTACTGCTCTGCAGAGATTTTTCCTTGATGTCTGACTTACACACACTACAAATCTCTACAGGGATACGGACAGCCACGTACAGGTTCTCTAATGTTTACAAATTCAGTGTAACGTTACATTAAGAGGTATCTCGTTAACAAATAAAATAGAACAATCAAGAAATATAGTTTGACAAACCAATATCTATATATGGTTAACAAGAAGAATTGATTATGGTGCTAGAAATTCCCTGGTCTTTTAACACCTTCTAACCACATATAGGAGTCCTGCCAGGTGCTGTGCTGCACCCATCACATGAGGTTTTCTCCAGCCTAAACCCATTGGTCATGGCGATCATGCTGGTATGAATAAGGTTCGGGCTATGAGATTTTCCTATCACACACCTATGCCCATTGCTTCCATTACACGCTCAGGTGCCACAAAACATCCCCAACATACGTCAGGGATGTTAACAGAATATAGGCTGCATGTTACATGTATGGTGGGAGTGCATGGGAGTTCAGGACTTCAATAGAATGATTTGCAAACTCTTATAAGACCTCCCCGACACACACACGCACACCTTTGGCCTGCTGCTATGTTCATGCATCCCACTATGCTCTCCTATAAGCCAAACCAGAAATCAGTGGTAACAGCAAAAGGAACAATACCACTGACTTTGCACAGTGCTGAGTCCCTGTCCCTTGCCCAGTGGATAGCAAGGGTGGAGGAGATTACACAGCTTGAAAATATGTTGGCCACTAAGGAGGATGAAACGCAGCATTGATGGGGGAGGGTGGGGTGATTTTCTCTCTTCCCCACTTTCTTCCCCCGTCCTGTCTTCTTAGCTCTTCTCTTGACATGTAATGACAAGTGCTGAGATGTGCTAAATCAATGTGCACATATTCCCAGAGTGCAATTCTGCCACTTTTTGAGACATTCATGTGATGATATAACCTTAACATGTCACATTTGGAATTTCTGTACATACGAATATGTTGTGTATGAATGCGTAAACTGGAGACGTGAGAGTGAGAGGCTGCCATAATCATGTTTCTGTCATGTCAACTGCTCATGTGACTTCCTCATTTTAGAGTTTTTTGCCATACTTATTGTTATATATGAGTTCATATACTCATTATACGCCGATTTAAAATGAACGCAACAGTAAATTATATAACTTATGTACCTGTTTAGGAACAATTCTAAATCACCTGAATCACAAAAAAAAATGAGATGTAAAACTTTTCTAAGCTTGTTTTAGCTTTCCATGTTTGATAAATGACTGCTTTGCGTGTACCTAGAAACCGGTTTCACATCCTACCTGTATACTTTTGGTCTTAAGAAAGTTGAAGATCTTTGGATCTAGGCTATCAGTAGGTTCCTTGGTACGGCAAGGTTTATTTGTCTTCTCTCAGCATAACTCTACTATTTGCAGGAGATATGGAAGAGGAGATGTCCGCTTACCTGTCCTTCCAACATGTCTCTCTGCAGACCTGAACGATCTTGCTCGGAGCTGTTCGTCCGCTTGATGGAGAGACTGTGTGATTTACGTTTCTGCTTTGTCTGCCTGGCAGATGCCCAGCTTCCACTTTCTGTGGGCATCGCTCTTCTTTATGTGGGTCCGAACACAATTACCAAACTAAAAGGAGAGAAAGGATACTCTGGTTACACAGGTAAAAACACAAGCAATCAACGCCAGACACTGTAAAAGTATTCTACTTCACACTTCTCTCAAAACAAATTAATCATTTTTATCAGCATGTAGAACTACAAACATAATTCCCTCTATTTTCATAAAAAAATGTCTCAAGTGTTTTGAATACCATTGATTCCCGAACTACATAAAACCGTACATAGAAGAGAAAAAAAAATTAAAAAAATATGTTCTTCTATAATCTGCTTTCTTTCTCACATAGCCTGTCCATTCAAAAGTACCAACTCTGCCACATCACCCTATATCTCTTCTCACAAAAGACATTATCAGGTACTGGCAGCTTTAACCCCTTAAAGGACCACTATAGTGCCAAGAAAACATACTCGTTTTCCTGGCACTATAGTGCCTTGAGGGTGCCCCCACTTACCTTAAACTTACCTCTTTCTCCGGCGCCGGCCAGGGAGCTCTCCTCCTCCTCGGCTGAATGCGCATGGGCGGCAAGAGCCGCGCGCGCATTCAGCCAGTCTCATAGGAAAGTATTCACAATGCTTTCCTATGGACGCTGGCGTCTTCTCACTGATTTTCACAGTGAGAAGCACGCAAGCGCCTCTAGCGGCTGTCAGGGAGACAGACACTAGAGGCTGGATAAACCCTAATATAAACATAGCAGTTTTTTCTGAAACTGCTATGTTTATAGAAAAAAGGGTTAACCCTAGCTGGACCTGGCACCCAGACCACTTCATTAAGTGGAAGTGGTCTGGATGCCTATAGTGGTTCTTTAAGGACACATGATATGTGTGACATGTCATGATTCCCGTTTATTCCAGAAGTTTGGTCCTTAAGGGGTTAAATAACGTGAAGAGTTCATTAAAAGAATAAACAAACAACAAGGCAAGTGACAGTTACAATAATTCTTATCTTAATGGCAAAGCTGCTTGAAATCCATGAACAAATTGGAATAACCTGACTTGGTACCAAATGATTCTTGTAGTGCCTTGCTTCTCCAGAACTCAGGATAAATATAATGAGCACTGCTAGTATGTGTGTAAACAAGCAGATAATAGTAGATGTAGATATTGTAGAGTTTACAGCTTCCTGTGAATGCACAAACAATAAAGGGACAATACAGGCACCCAGGTCACTTCAGCTCATTGAAGCTGTCTGGGTGCAGTGTCTCATCACCCTTAACACTAATGGGTTAACTCCTCCTCTAGTCGCTGTCTACCAGACAGCCACTGGAAGGTGGACCCGAGCCAGTGCCAATGGCGCTGGACCCAAGTAAGTAACAGGTTTTTTTGAACCCCTTCTACACCACTGGAGGGGGAGGTGGGAGATCGTGATTGACGTAGGGGGGGAGCTATAGTGCCAGGAAAACGAGTTTGTTTTACATGTGCTTGGATCAGTGTCCACAATTACCACTCTAAAAATTCTCTATACCTCAGGACATAATTGAATACAAGCTGAATAGATCATTCCAGGTTAAATAGTTTAAGCTTATTATGTAAGTTGTTGTGACAAGCTTCCTTTACAAGTCATACACCAACTAATCAAATGTTGGGCATTTGGAATCATTCACGCACGTGTAATAGCTTATCCAACTAACTGCATGTCTCCTTCTTAAAGCGGCACTGTCATGCCGAACTTACCTTTCCTCAATCTCTTCCTCTTCTCCCCCTCTCTCAGGATCTGTTATTCTTTTCTTCCTGTCTTCTTTAGTTTTCTTTAAAATCATAAGACAAAGTAGGGACTCTTTGCCTTATGGAGGATTCCTCCGCTTGACCAGCTCTGACCAGCGGAGGAGCAAAGTGTGCTTCATTTCCGCTGGTCAGAGCAATTTTCCCATGATTCTCACCTTCCCTCTGTGTTCCCACGATGCTTCCTGTCATTTTACACAAAACTGCCAAATTGCGTTCTAACTGAATGAGAACAGTATGTTCGTTTCTTTTAGAACGCAATTCGGCACTTTATTCGGATCGCAATTTCATTCGAATGAATGAAACTCTGATCCTATTCGTGCTGTGGCTGCATCTTGCAGCCGCTTAGTAGATAACTCCCTAATTCCCACGGTATCAGGGAGTTATCTACTAAAAGGCTGAAAGGCCTGTGGCTGCTCACTGTAAAAAAAATAAAAATAAATATTGGCCCCCACCCCTAAACGACGGGTGGGGGCCCTAAAGTAAAATAAGGGGGTAGACCTACTGCCCCCCCCCACCGCTGGGGGTCATAATGATAATGGGGGGGGACACCTACTGCCCCCCCCGGCCCACACCCCTGGGCGGCGGGTGGGGGCCATAATGATAATGAGGGGGGTGGACCTACTGTCCTCCCCCCCCCTCGGCCCCCACCCCTGGGCAGCGGGTGGGGGCCATAATGATAATGGGGGGGACCTACTCCCCCACCCCCCCCCACCCTGGGCTGCGGTGGGGGCCCTAAGTCAAATCCCCACCCAAGGTGACTAGGGGTCCCAAGCCCCTAGTCACCCCTCCCCCACCCAAATAAAAAGTCCCTACCTACCCCCCTCACCCTAAAAAATAGTGAGGGGGGAATAAAATAACCAACCTGTAAAATAAAATTAAACTTACCATTCAACGTTGTCTTTTTTCTCAAATCTTCATTTTTCAGCCCCAAAAAAGGCCAAATAAAAAACCATTCGGTTTTTCGGGAATTTTTTTTTTTTTTAGTTCGACGGTTATGATGGGTTTTTATTTGGCCTTTTTTGGGGCTGAAAAATGAAGATTTGAGAAAAAAAGAAGACGTCGAATGGTAAGTATAATTTTATTTTACAGGTTAGCTATTTTATTCCCCCCTCACTATTTTTTAGGGTGAGGGGGGTAGGTAGGGACTTTTTATTTGGGTGGGGGGGTGACTAGGGGCTTGGGTTCCCCTAGTCACCTTGGGGGGGGGGGGAATGATTTACTTAGGGCCCCCACCCGCAGCCCAGGGGTGGGGGCCGGGAAGGACAGTAGGTCTCACTGTTTAGTGGACATGCCCCTACTCACGGTATAGCGAGTAGGGGCATTGGGGAGATTTTAATCTCCCTTATGCTATTATGGGGGTCATATTGACCCCCATAGAGTGAGGGGTGACCTGGGGGGAGGGGGAGGCTTATGAAGTGGTGGGGAGCACTGCTCCCTGCCGCTTCTATAGTTACATATTACAAGGAGGGAGTTGCGTGCCGGTAGCTCCCTCCTTGTAATACACTGAACAAACGAACACAGATACTCAGTGTTTGTTTGTTCGGCTGATATTTCTATTCACTCATTCGTCTGTCTGATGAATGAATGAATAGATTAAATTCCCGTTCGCATGTCCAGGTGTTTCACTGGGCATGTGCGGGAATCTCACAGTCTGCCTAGTGTGGGCTGATGACGTGTCCCACAGGGACTTCATCTACCCACACAAAGATGGCGGCGCCCTGAATAAAGATCGGGGCAGAAAATAAAGACTAAAAAATAGGTAATATGGGGGGCTTAGGGGCATTTGGGGGTGACTAGGGTGTCAGTTAGATGTAGTGGAGGCCGGAGGGGGGTTAAAGAAAAACAGGATTCGGCATAACAGCGCCCCTTTAAAGGGTTACTCCCACCTTCATGACCAGTTCAGTGATTTGAAGTGGTCACGGTGGTAGGAGTCAGTATGTGGAGTGTTTCAGCTTGAAACACTGCACATACCAAGATATTTTTAATTGTATGCTGGGAGATAGTTGCACCCTCCACCCCCGTCCTGCCACACACGTGAATTGACAGCATGGAAATCTGTTCTGGGCTGGCAGTGTCAATTCTGTGCATAAAATAGGTCTTAGCACGCAAAGCACATTGACAGACGTGAAAATCTTCCCCTTGCAGGTGCTCTGCCTGCAAGGGGCAGCTAGCTCACCCCTGCCTCCCTGTAGGCGCTTGCCCACTCCATTTTCCCCCTTGCCAGCCAGGGATGGGCGCGTGCGCTCTGAGCCGGCAAAAAGTTCCAATCACAGACTTTTCTATGAGAAGCCTGTAATTGGACCGCACGCAGCCCCTGTGACATCAAGTTGGTGCGTGGAGTTGCCTGTTGCTGGATTCCAAATAAAAGGGGGGGAAAATATATTTTATTTATAAGTTTTACTACAAATTGAGAGGGAGAACCTTCTCCACAGTGCCCAATAAGGCATATTACAACAGAAAGGTCGCCTCTCTCAAAAGGATTATAGTAACCCTTTAAATCATTACCTTTTTACACCTGTCCTTTAAAAGGGTTATTGAGTTTTAAATGACCTCAAGGCGGATTACATTAACAAAACATGCACACAGAGTACAGTTCTGTATAAGGAGCTGCATTTCTAAAATAACTGACAAATGCATAAAAGGCATTGGAGACATGGCTATTCAAAGGCACAAATACATTTTTTAAATACCTTTAACTACCTCTAGGTAACATTTCATGGTTGTTTACTTAAAAGGTTTTCATATTCAAAATTTCTTTTAAATCCATCCAAAACATTTATACATTGCAAATTTCCACTGGATCTAGACGTGTCCAAAGTCTGATTATCAGGTCCTATCGGATTACAATTCCTAGAATGTCTGGCAGACACTCTTAGGTTAGAAGCTTTATTTAGGCATGAAACAGAAATGAATATGGACTTGTAGTTATTATTGATCTCAACTAGCGGTTGTTGATAAAAAAAAATAAAAAATAAAAAAAAGATGTAGGAAAGCGCACGCGCACACACACTTTCTTTAATCGTATTATTTATATTCTGTATAATGAGTTATCACAAAATTATTGATAAGGACTGAAACATTGACAATGGATTGCTACACAATAAATGTATGTATTTACAGATGTAATTAGTCCAGTCTTTTGCATGGGATTTGGATTGTGTTATATATTTTGCATATGTTTTTTTGCTCTCTCATTACAGGTTAAGGCAATCTACCTTCCTGTGTGAAGTTTCCAAATCAAAGTCCATGAGTCACACAAGAAAATTTTGGTTGATACACAAAATATGCCAATAAATCAAGAACAACGGATATTACATTTTTACACTTATTCAGGTTTCACAGTGAAAAAACAGATTGCAGCACAGTAGGAAAAAAAAAATCCACTTGAAACAATTAATGCACAATTTCGAACAGAGAACAGTTACATTTTCAAACAGCAGGTTTGGATGAGACTTATCGGATAGTTTGAAAAAAAAATAAAAACATACCTTTTTTATTATTATTCAAAATGTATATATTCTAAAGTTCCAAACATAAAAAGGCTATTTTGCAACATTTGTTAAAAAGTATTGCCAATTAAAATATGCACTTATAATACTGCGCTATACTGTAAAAAATAACTTAACAGTAAAACACAGATGGTCCAAAGAATGTAAAATGTTATTAGCCCATCTTACCTGATCTAACAGATCTATTAGCCTGAATGACACCCTTTTACTATAATTATTTAACCCTTTAAGGACCAAACTTATTGGAATAAAAGGGAATCATGACATGTCACGTGTCCTTAAGGGGTTAATTAAGAACACAGACGTAAACTGCAGCACTGACCAGGGCAGAGAATATCTTATACCTTTGTATGGATAATATTGCTATGATCAAAAATATCTAGAAATACCATTAGATATTTACTTATACTAAAGAAAGCCCCTTTAAAAACATATTAGTGGGATTATTTTCTTCTACAACCATCAGACTGATATAATACACAAAGCAATGCATGCTGTATTTCTAAGAAGTTTATATTAATAACTAATTTCACATACCACAAATGTTCTGTGAATGGGTGGATCAAGAAGGAAGAAAACTGTACACAGCAGATTACACCCAGTTAAAAACCATTCTGTGAGGTAACACGGCCATTCTAGGACAGGGGACTCAAACTTTGGCAACTCTGTGTTCAGATGGATGGCTGTATAGCTTCTCTCACTATTACGACGTGATAATGGATTTTTTGTTTTACGTGCAGTTTCCAGAATGACTGCTAAGCCTGCCATGATTAAATTGCCCAGGGCGTTTAGACTAATGCTGATTTTACGGTTCAATAATGACCAAGCAACACACACAATCCAGGTCCAAATCTAGAATGATCTTTTTATCAACTCATTCCAGTCTATATGTATTTATTGGGGGAGCGAACACATAAAATAGTATATTGTACATTTATAGAAAAAAAT
Source organism: Pelobates cultripes (assembly GCA_933207985.1). Taxonomy (NCBI): domain Eukaryota; kingdom Metazoa; phylum Chordata; class Amphibia; order Anura; family Pelobatidae; genus Pelobates; species Pelobates cultripes. The sequence continues at coordinate 23,234,400 of OW240915.1, read as the reverse complement.
ACAAATTCACAAATATACATAAATATATATATATACACACACACACACACACACACACACACACACACCACCCCCCCCCAACAGATTAATAAATTACAGGAGCAGGTCTCAAAAATATTTTAAAAGATAGGTATACAGAGCATTCAGAAGCCTTTATTTTTTTCACATATTTTAATGTTGCAGCCTTAATTCTTTAAATGAATATTTTTATCACATCAATTACACTCAATACCCCATAATGTCAAAGCAAAAAAACAGGACCTCAGATTGGGCCAAGGGTTCCCCCTCCAACAAGACACTAAACAGCCAGTGCAGGAGCGGCTTTTGGGAGGGGGGGAGATAATAATAATCAGTGAATGCCCTGGAGTGGGCCCGGTCTCTGTCCCCCTTATCCCTGCAATGTTAGACATTGCACTTTTAAAGAAACAGCAATGTTTACATTGTAGTACTAAGGCTGCCTCGAGTGACTGTCTACCAGATAGCCCCTAGGGTTGCTTCCTGCATTTTCATGGAGTTTAACTCCATGAATGCAGCGGATGTCCTCACACTGTGCATGGTGACATCCAGAGTCTTCTAAATCCCCATAGGAAAGCACTGAGTCAAAGGTTTCCTATGTGGAAGGCCGAATGCATGTGTGGAGCTCGCCATGCATGCACATTAGGTTCCGTGGGGGTACACAGGGGCAGAGCGACACTTAGGGTTAGGAATAAATTTTTGCATTTCTGTGTTCCTTTAATGAACCATAGTTTGTAGAACAGTATAGTATGAAGTTCTAGAATGCCCCCATACATACCAAACATTCCAAGAACCAGGGCAGAATGATTTGTGCCAAAAACATTCCATTAAGGCTCCTTGATTTTTTTATATATTTTTTTTTTACCTACACCACAAAGACTGCCATCTATCCTTAGAAATACAAAATGGTCCATAGTGGTTCCAAATTCAATAAGCCCATAAAATATAGAAGGTATGAAACCGGGATGAGGGAGTCACCAAGCAGGTGGTGGTGGGGAGGGCGGGCTGCCACTCAGACACTGACCATGCATAAGGGTATAATCCATTCAACTACCCATGCACAAAGCAAAGCAAAAAAAGTACTTGAAAGGTACGAAATACCACACGAAGAGCTTGAACCACTGAAAGCGCATGTTAAGGGTTACTCCAAGCACCATGAATACTTCAGTAACTTGAAGTGGTCATGGTGCCTGAAGTCTGTATGTGCAGTGTCACTGCCCAGCACAAACCCAAGATATATACAATCACGTACAACATCTGCCTGTACATAAAAATCATAAGAAATATCTACAGGGATTTAGTAGTTTGTTTGTGGTTTTTCTTGAATGGTAATTGAAAAAGACAGCATTTGGCAGTTGTTATGAATGCGAATAAATACCAAGCAAACTCAGGTTATGCTGCCTGTGATTTCTAGGTCATTATGCTTTTAATTAACCAAAACCAGTTTGATGACTTTAAAACAACGTAGGACATAGCTAATTAACTGGAACGGCATGAATACTGTCCAGCTCCATTTCTGGAAGAAGACCTTGTGATTAAGGCCAGCACACGCTAATTTAGCATACAGATTTAAAGCAGTTTGTGTACAACGCAGTAAGCAGGCTAATAGCCGCAGAGTGCGCACATTCAATAACACTGATCTTGGGTTCGATGCGTGTCTGAGCCAAACAGTGTACTATGATCCACTCAGACTTCTGTAAAACTGCCAAATGCCATCATCATTCATTTCTATTTGTTAGGACAATTATAAACCTGCCTCTTAGATTCACAGTAAGCAAAGCTAATCAAGTGCATTGTATTGATTATTTTTGTCAGATAGTCTTAAACAAACATAGCCGAGTAAACACAGAACTTGGCAGACGTGTGCATACAGAGATAAACCCCAGAAGTCACAACCCCAAAAAAATAAAAAATTATATATTAATTAAAACCAAAACAAACAAAACATTTTGGCATTGGAAAAGAGGAACGTAGCTCAACATCCATAAGCTGTTTGCATAGCAAAACTGTAACGGAACACCTATGATTTGCCTCTCAGTTCGGTCGGCAACTGTAATTGACATTGAGGAAGGTCAAGACATTATAGTCAGCTTCACAGTATAAAGAGAGTATGACAGACAAATCTTTGAATGCTTGTGAGAGCAAGTGGAGGTGTAAAGGCCCTTCAAGCCTTGGACATGCCTTATTTAAAAAAAGCCCAACATCTCTGATTTGTACCCAAATCCATAAACTACAATATTGTTTTTTTCTATTTGCAACTCTAAAATTTTGTCAATAGAGACGGTCAAATTTACAGATTCAAAACGTTCAGATTTAAAATAATTCACTTCTTAATGCATAAACTGTAGAGTTCAAACGTCAGGATTGCAAGTTTATCTAGAGCAGGGGCAACCTACCCTTAATGGGCTACTCCAAGCACCATGGCCACTTCAGGGATTTGAGTGGTCATGGCGTAAGGAGATGTAACGGCACCTCCGGCAGTCTGATAGCTAGCCCGGAACAAGAGGCAATTCTTAGCAAATTTCTATAAACAAAATTTTGCTCATTGGCAGAGAGCAGTCAGCTCACACTCTCAGCCAATGAATGACTAGTGGATGCACGTCATCACCTACAGAGAATCCTTTGCGCATAATGGAGACCCAGGTAAGAGAGCAAACTATTGCAAAACGTGATATAATTGTTATGATGCTTGAAGTAACCATTTAAATTTCTTCTGAGCTCAATTAAATAAGTACCATTAAGCAGCTGGTGAGATGTATTATTAATCTTGGAGGCAAAGATTGTGTGCTAAGCATCTAAAAAAAAAAAAAAAATACAGCTGGGAAAAAACATGCCACATAAGTAGTTTTATTTTTACCATATTCCATTTTTCCTTTGACACTAGTACATACTAACCTACATCGTTACTTTATAATTTCTCTTGCCTACCAACATTTTACACCAAAAGGTATAGACCACATGAAGTAAAACAGTGATATCTCCTCCCCTCCCCCCTCCTCTGCCAAAATAAATAAAATAATATTTTTATACAATGCTTTCTTAGGCAGTTTCGGGTGACGCTGGATATCCTTTTGCATAGCGCAAGGACATCCAGATAGGCGACCAAAAGGCCCATAACCATCTGGAAGTCTGTCTAGTGGCTGACAGGGTTAACTCCACCTCTAGTGGCGGTCTATCAGACAGGTAATTATTGCAGTTTCTTAAAAACTGCAATAATTACCTTTGCATGGTTAAGGGACCTGGGACTATGCACCCAGACCACTTCAATGAGCTGAAGTGATCTGGGTGCCTTTAGTGTCCCTTTAAATGGTAGGCATGTTGGCTCTCATAACGTGAAGAGACTTATCTCTAAACAGTTTATAGGATAGGCAATTCATCCCCAAGAACAATTCCACTCACTTAGGATGATTTCAAATGCTCTGTGTTCAAGCAACTATATTGTGGCTGCCATCAATTCCACATGTCACTGTGGTATGAACCAGATAATGTGCACACGTAATCGAAGTTGTACATGCACCAATCACGCACACACACAAATTGGACAAAGTTGATATTGGCAGCCCAGCACAAACGCATTCAACTGCCTGACAAAGCTCTACACAGCTGTACAAGCCTGGTAGAGTGTGTTGAGTGTGTATAAGCCCCACTCATAGCTAGCTCAGGGTTCTCTATGCTATCAATTTGCAACTATGGTTCTTACAGTGACCTTTTAAAAATAGGTACGGAGCATTTCTACACGACTATATGTGTAATCTATGTAGATGTGTAATTTGCAAAGAAAAGGCAGTGTCTCCTGGGTCAGTACTTTCAACACATTGCATGGAGACACTGAACATTCCCCATAGAGATGCACGGATTCAATGAATCTCTATGAGGAGATGCAGACTGACGCAACATGGCTTTTTAGCCTTCCAATGGGAAAGCACTGGATTGGCTGAGATCATCAAGTTTGATCATCTCAGCCATGGAGGTGGTACCATCCTCAGCGAAGGAGAAAAGGCAAGTAGAATCACTTTTTCAATGTGATCGGGGGGAGGGCCAGACACCTAAATCATTAAACACTATAGAATTAGGAATACATGTTTGACTTCAGGTTAAAGGATCCAATAGTGTCGGGGATACAGTTAAGTGGTTTCTTTAAGCACCATAACAAGTGCTGCTCATTGCATTGGTTATGGTTGGTTATGGCGCATTGCGTTCTTTTCTTAGCCAAAACACATGTAAAGCTCTGTATTAAAAGTGGTATCAAAGTGATCTCATATTTTGTAGGTATATTTACCAGGAATTGTACAAATAAAAGCATAAAACATCTGGTCTTTGTCTCATGCTTTGGAAGTTTGCCTATATACACACACACACAAACAATAGTTATTTAAGCTTTTTTTTTTTTTTTTAAACAATTTAAGCTTGTCTGAATTGGAAAGCGCTTTATCGACATTAAAATACAATCTTACATATTATTGGATCTTATTTTTAATTTTGCTTAACACAATTCGTTAATTGTATTACAGGTATTGTTAAAATGCCCTGTAGCAGCCAGTAAGATTGTCCAGATTCTGGTGTGGAATTCTGCCCATGTATGTTATTCGAAGCTTCTTATTTCAAACAGAGCCCAGCAGTCACAGAGCAGCAGCTGGAAGGTTGTAAGCCTGGAATAATAGAATAGTTTGTAGCAGGTACCTCCTTAACAAGTCCCAGGATACTTAACCTTAAAATCTTCCAATGTTTCAGCAGAAAATCAGCCTTTATCAAAACACGTGAACTCCAACCCAAGTGCTCAAAACAGCTGTCAGACAACACCCACAATGTGCAGAGATCCATATTTATAGGGTCAAATCCATGTGAAATAGAGACGCCAAGAGCAGATACATTCATAGAGATCAGTATAGAATGTATATCACACACACACACACACACACACACACACACACACACAAAATCTCTCTCTAACAATGCTGTTAAAAGATTAATTCTTACAACTGATATTTTAACACCTTTGCAATGTGCCCATTTGCAGTTCTGGCATACACAGCCATAAACTAATTCCTGCTAATTCTCTTATTAATCCAGGGAAGCCCCCTACAGAGTCTATGCCAATCCATACTGATCACCTGTGGTTGTTAACAGGTTTCCTTCAAACGAAAACCACACACTAATCTCTTCAAATGCAGATTTTCTGATATTTTCTTTTCTCAGAACACGGAGATACACCCCCATGCACTATTCTCAGGTAATTGTGCTGTTCAGGCCCACAACATATGGCGTTTTGTGTTAAATTTCCTAAATTTAACCAAAGAGCTTTGACTCAACAGAGTTAAATAAGCACAAATCCTATATCCTATAAAGCAGGCCAAACGCTAGATTACCTCTGTTTCAGACCTACAAATCCTATGATACAATCCTTAATGTTAGTGAAGCATCATGGGAGATGCAGTTCGACAACAATGGGCTGGGAGTAACTTCTACCACTTTGCCTCTGTGCATATATTCAAATATCAAAAGTCTTTTAATACAGGCGGGGAGGGAGTTATATTACTTTATGGCGCACCAGAGAAAATAAAATATATGAAAAAAAGAAAAGAATTATGTGTGTGTACATACATACAAACATCTATATTACACTGTAGAAAGGAAACATTGTCCCATTTCCTTTGAATGCTGCTGCAACAGCACGTTTTTCCAATGAACGCCCAGACGTCATCTTCTTTCCTAAATTAATTGCAGCAGATCGGACAACATTTGATCTCACAGTTCTATAATATAGAAACCAGCAAAGGGTTTATTGCATAATAGACAGGGCTGCTATGTGACATGGAAAAGCTTGATTTTAGCCCAACAATAATCCATACCTGCCTATATGCAGAGCCCTCTGTTTGGAACAAAATAATCTCCTGTTAACAAGTGTACAGTTTTGTTCAGGGGCAAACAGTCATGAAAGTCATCTATGATCACCTTGGAGGGTGAGGCACAAGGAAGCACTGGCGGATCCAGGGGGGGGCAACGGGGCTGAAAATCGCCCGGTGTTCTATCAGTTGTGAAAGTGTAAAAACTAGTTTACTGCCTTCGGGACAACGCATTACGGAGGTAGCGGGAGTGCTGGCAGCATGTGCAGCACAGGAGACAGCTGATTCCCCACTCCCGGAGTGACGTGGGTATAACAATCGGTGAGTATACCAGACTGATAGAACGGTCTCCCTCCTCCCTCCCTGGCTGCACATGCAGGTGCTAGCCCTGCAATGTGCCTGCGGACCGGAGGGGAGATCAGAGATCACAGATCTCCCTCCCCGGTCCGCAGGCACTGTGCTGACAGCCGGCGGCGGAGGGAGAGGGAGGACCCGGGAGCTCAGTCTGCAGCTCCTCCGGTCCTCCTCTCGCGAGATTTGGAGCGTTGCCGCGGCTCCAAATCTCGCGAGAGTGAACTCTAGCCCTGGAGCGCGGGCTAGAGTTCACTGGGACCACCAGGGGTTCACCACTGGGACCACCAGGGATCGAAATATGTCCCCCCTCCTCCCCAGCAAAGGTAAGAAGGGAGGGGGGACATAGAATATTTGGTTTTTTTTAATTAAAGATATATATTATTTAAAAAAAAAAGCCCCCCCCCTACCCTTAAAACACACACACATAGCCCCCATGCTGCCCCCCCATACACACATACTGCCCCCCATACACACATATTGCCCCCATGCTGCCCCCCATACACACATGCTGCCCCCCATGCTGCCCCCATACACACATGCTGCCCCCCATACACACATGCTGCCCCCATACACACATACTGCCCCATGCTGCCCCCCATACACACATACTGCCCCCATGCCTTTATACATACTGCTCCCCATGCTGCCCCCCATACACACATACTGACCCCATGCTGCCCCCCATACACACATACACACATACTGCCCCCATGCACACATACTGCCCCCATACACTGCCGCCCCATACACACACATTGCCCACACTCACACACTGCAACTGTTACACACACATACTGTCCCACACATACACTGCATCCCTGACATACACTGCCCCCCCTACTCACACACTACAACCTTCACACACACACACTGCTCACACACTGTCCCCCTCACACACACTGCACCCCTTACACATTGCACCACTCACACACACCACTGCTCCTATGCCCTACTGCCGCCCCATTTCCCAGCAGACCTCAGGTAAATTGTCAAACTGTTCTTAAACGGTTTGACTACTTACTCTAGGAGGGGGTCCCGGCACTATTGACACCATAACCACTACACTGAGCTGTAGTAGTTATTGTGTCTGGATTATTTCTTTAAATAATCTACAAGTGCCCCTCCCGAGATCAGGCTCTGGATCCGCCACTGCAAGGAAGGGGACACTTCTCAACCAATCTAAAACCAGGTTGTTTGTTCACAGAGGGAAGCGATCATTGGCTGATAGTGCTAAGGGCGTTAATCAATGTCGTAGAGGTATTGACACTGATAATGTATAACTGTTCCTGCCACTTCCCAGGACTCTTTTAGATTATATTTAGGGATGTAAAATAATATTAACATAGAAAGATCACGACTTTATCCTGGAACTTAGCTCCCTGTCAATTATGCTTCTAGGCTCTGGCCTTTGCACCTGGCAGGAAGCATAGAGAAATCATACAGAAGAATTAAATCATTGGTCTTCTACTCATTAGCAATATGTGCCCCGACTGTGGCTGAACTGAAAAGGATTGTCATGCAGACTGCCATTCTTTTACGATCGATCGATCAATAGATAGGTATTTTTTTATCATGGGGAGAGGGTTGAAACTAATTTTAGACAACTTTGAATGTTCTATTTAATAGTATATCAATGGTTACGTTTGACAGCTTATATTTAATCTGACATTATGAATGGGATCAGATGGGTGCAGCACTTGGCCCTGGGAAACAAATGGACATCACCAAGGTCCTCATGGCAGCAGTGGCTATGTTGCTTAGGGTGACCCTTAAAGATGTACGCAATTGTGCACGTTCTCATCAAAACATAATGTAAACAAATTCTAGAATTTGAGATAGGTCTGTTCAACCATAATTTAACTTTTTCATTTAGTGCCTGGAAAACACACTTGTATTCCTGGCACTATAGTGCCCTGAGGGTGCCCCCACCCTCAGCATCCCCCTCCTGCCGGGCTCTGGGGAGAGGAAGGGGTTAAAAATCTTACCTTTCTCCAGCGCCGGGCGGGGAGCTTTCCTACTCCTCTCCTTCTTCCTAGCGACGTCATCGGCTGAATGCGCACGCGCATTCAGCCAATCTCATAGGAAAGCATTCATAATGCTTTCCTATGGACGCTGGTGTCTTCTCACTGTGATTTTCACAGTGAGAAGCACGCAAGCGCCTCTAGCGGCTGTCAATGAGACAGCCACTAGAGGCTGGATTAACCCTCAGTGTAAACATAGCAGTTTCTCTGAAACTGCTATGTTTATTAAAAAAAGGGTTAATCCTATATGGACCTGGCACCCAGACCACTTCATTAAGCTGAAGTGGTCTGGGTGCCTAGAGTGGTCCTTTAAGTGCACCCACGCGAATATAATATTATATATATATATATATATATATATATATATAATATTATATATATATATATATATATATATATATATATATATATATATATATATATATATATATATATATATATATATATATATATATATATATATATCATTTTGTTCAGGAGAAACAGGGCATTCATTTCACATCAAATATTTGTATATAAAACAAAGTAACATGGATATAAAAAATAAAAGTGTGAGAAATTAAGAAATGTTATTTTCTTAGTTCTGCATGACATTTTAGAAACATAGAAACATAGAATGTGACGGCAGATAAGAACCATTCGGCCCATCTAGTCTGCCCAATTTTCTAAAAACTTTCATTAGTCCCTAGCCTTATCTTATAGTTAGGATAGCCTTATGCCTATCCATGCATGCTTAAACTCCTTTACTGTGTTAACCTCTACCACTTCAGCTGGAAGGCTATTCCATGCATCCACTACCCTCTCAGTAAAGTAATACTTCCTGATATTATTTTAAACCTTTGTCCCTCTAATTTAAGACTATGTCCTCTTGTTGTGGTAGTTTTCTTCTTTTAAATATAGTCTCCTCCTTTACTGTGTTGATTCCCTTTATATATTTAAATGTTTCTATCATATCCCCCCTGTCTCGTCTTTCCTCCAAGCTATACATGTTAAGATCCTTTAACCTTTCCTGGTAAGTTTTATCCATGAACCAGTTTAGTAGCCCTTCTCTGAACCCTCTCTAAGGTATCAATATCCTTCTGAAGATACGGTCTCCAGTACTGTGTACAATACTCCAAGTGAGGTCTCACCAGTGTTCTGTACAATGGCATGAGCACTTCCCTCTTTCTCCTGCTAATACCTCTCCCTATACAACCAAGCATTCTGCTGGCATTTCCTGCTGCCCTAATACATTGTCTGCCTACCTTTAAGTCATCTGAAATAATTACTCCTAAATCCTTTCCTCAGATGTTGACGTTAGTAGGGTATCAAATACTCTATACTCTGCCCATGGGTTTTTACGTCCAAGATGCATTATCTTGTACTTATCCACATTAAATGTCAGTTGCCACAACTCTGACCATTTTTCTAGTTTACCTAAATCATTTGCCATTTGGCTTATCCCTCCTGGAACATCAACCCTGTTACATATCTTAGTATCATCAGCAAAAAGACATGCCTTACCATCAAGACCTTCTGCAATATCATTAATAAAAATATTAAAGAGAATGGGTCCAAGTACAGATCCCTGAGGTACCCCACTGGTGACAAGTCCAAGCTTTGAATATATTCCATTAACTACAACCCTCTGTTGCCTGTCATTCAGCCACTGTCTTACCCATTCAACAATATTGGAATCCAAACTTAAAGATTGAAGTTTATTGATAAGCCTTCTATGTGCAACAGTGTCAAAAGCCTTACTGAAATCTAGGTAAGCAATGTCTACTGCACCACCCTGATCTATAATTTTAGTTACCCAATCAAAAATCAATAAGATTAGTTTGGCATGATCTCCCTGAAGTAAACCCATGTTGTCTCTGATCTTGAAATCCATGTGTTTTTAGATGTTCATCAATCCTATCCTTTAACATGGTTTCCATCACTTTCCCCACTACTGAAGTAAGGCTTACTGGCCTATAGTTGCCCGACTCCTCCCTATTACCTTTATTGTAAATGGGCACAACATTCGCTAACTTCCAATCTTCTGGGACTACTCCTGTTAACAATGATTGGTTAAATAAATCTGTTAATGGTTTTGCTAGTACACCACTAAGCTCTTTTAATAGCTTTGGGTGTATTCCATCAGGTCCCATTGACTTATTTGTCTTTTACTTTTGACAGTTGAAATAGAACCTCTTCCTCTGTAAACTCACGTGTAATAAATGACTCATTTATCCTTTTTCTCAACTGAGGTCCCTTTCCTTCATTTTCTTCTGTAAATACAGAACAAAAATATTCATTGAGGCAGTCAGCCTGGTCTTTATCCTCTTCTACATACCTTCCTTCTTTTGTTTTTAATCTAACTAATCCTTGTTTTACTTTTCTTTTCTCATTTATGTATCTAAAAAATGTTTTATCCCCCTTTTTTACTGACTGTGCTATTTTCTCTTCTGTGTGTGATTTGGAAGCTCTTACTGTGAATGTTATAACATGGTTAGCTTTTACTGCAATATATTAATACATACACATATTTGTGTTCAGCAATGTCTCACGAGTAAAACAGTACCCCCCCCCCCGGAACAGTATCCTGGAACTGTAGTGGTCCTTTAACAATCAACTATATATAAATAAAAATGTGTTCACTTATCTCGGAATTCAAGTTTCTAGTACATTTAAAAAAAAAAAATTATATATATATATATATATATATATATATATATATAAATATATATAAATATTATTTTTAAAAAACTCCATAGTACACTTTTTCTCTAAACTCACACTTTGAAATTTCCCTTTTTGCTTCAATAAATGCCAATACTCCAACTGTACGTGTTACCAGAAATTAGGTTTCTAGGAGATCTAGTTAAGGCATAAACCTTCCACTGCAGAAAGCTGACAAACAGGCAAAACTCCCAGAATTACCTGCAATACCCATAAAGCACTGCTGTGCAAATATATGTATTGGACTAATTAAGTGTTCTTGCATAGCAAGACCACTTAAAGGACCACTATAGTGCCCTGAGGGTGCCCCCACCCTCAGGGACCCCCTCCCGCCCGGCTCTGGAAAGGGGAAAGGGGTTAAAACTTACCTTTTTCCAGCGCTGGGCGGAGAGCTCTCTGCCTCCTCTCCTCCTCCAGCTGAATGCGCACGCGGCAAGAGCTGCGGCGCATTCAGAAGCGTCTCATAGGAAAGCATTTACAATGTTTTCCTATGGACGCTGGTGTGCTCTCACTGTGAAAATCACAGTGAGAAGCATAGCGCCTCTAGTGGCTGTCAATGAGACAGCCACTAGAGGAATTGGAGGAAGGCTTAACCTATTGATAAACATAGCAGTTTCTCTGAAACTGCTATGTTTATTAAAAAATGGGTTAACCCTAGCTGGACCAGGCACCCAGACCACTTCATTAAGCTGAAGTGGTCTGGGTGCCTAGAGTGGTCCTTTAATGTTATCTCACATATATTAATATTATTAATGTTATTATTATTATTATTATGTGTTCTTGCATAGCAAGACCACTTAATGTTATCTCACATATATATTCTTATTCTTATTATAGCCAAATTTGCCACCCTAACTCCTCCCACAGTTTTTACACTACATAGACAAAAATTTACCAAAACGTGCAGATTGTTCTCGATCGGATTGCTATTACTTTGTGGAACGTTTCCCGAATGGTTCACGGAATATCATCGTTCTTGTGGCGCAATTTGTCCCATAGGAACGAATGGCAAAGCTAGAGTGTGAGCTGGCAAAAGCTGAAAAATCAGGACATGATTTCTAAACTGCCACCACTCCCTTATTTTCAGGCCCACCTACACAAATTTTATATCAAAAAGTTCAGCTATCCCTGCTGCCACTAAACAGGTCAACGGCTAAGCCATAGTCCTGATAGTTTTCACAATATAATCATTTGTTTGCAACTAACGCCGTCCATCGACATTCATTGACACTTCACTCTACAAAGCTCAAATTTGAAGTGCAATTTCTAAACTGCGACTGTGCCTTCATTTTTAATACTTCAGAGACATACTATGCATCAAAATGTAGGTCTGGGTCTTGTGATACGACCGTTTGAAGATGGCAACCGCCAAAATACTCTGACCTGTGCCAGGCTGCAGCAGCAAGTGATGTCATAGACAGGGCCTTTTGAACACCTGCTAATGTTTTTATAAATGTATGGTTTAATGTAACTGTGCAACAACGTTGCAATTAAATGTGCTATATAAATGATAACAGTTACTCCGCCCACTCCAGTTGTAGACTACTGGTGGAGGCAAGAACACTTCACACAATTTCCCCAGAAATTGTAGCTTTTCTAGATTAGAATTGTTATAGGATATTAAGGAAACATGATTGGCTGAGTCCCTTCCTGGTCTGGGCACAGCTCACCTCACAAGCAAATGCCTTTAGATTTGCATCAAATTCAGGAACATCTGAAAAGGTATCTTTCATTTTTTAAACAAAATTTGCCATTGCAAATAAAAATGTTCATTTAATGCATTAAAATAAATGGTTAATTCCACCTGGGAGTGCCCCTTTAAGTTTTGCAAATAATATTTTGTATTGACATTCAACTTTCCCCAAACTGATGATATAAAATAGTTATTGCATGTTCTGTTTTGTGTCAATCTTGCCACACTCGATATCATGTGTTTCATGCTTGGGCAGTTGAATTTGAGATTGTCGTTTTATGTAAGTGTGCATTGCCTTTGCTGCCATGACAACATGTACCTGCACAAAACAACAGTGTAGAAACTCCAACCATATTTTGGTTAAAAGACATCTGCCATCAATGTGATAATGAGGCATTTAACTTTTTCATAATTTGGCAAATATTGGCTCTATCACACCTAATCAGTTTTAACCCTTTTAGCATTGCCAAATTAAGGCAGGAGGTATTGCATAGGCTTGTCTTGTTAAAAGAAGAAACCTAGGTTGTACTATTGTGAAAGAATATATAGCTCACACTATATGCACAATTCTGTTTTTCAGAGTATCTACAAGCTTGGCAGGAGAAAGAAATCATTACCATAAATTAGCAATACATTATTTATTGCCAGGATATCAAGAACATTGTTAAAAGGGAAAGATGTTACAAACAACCATGGATTCCTTTAACAGCTGATAAGGCTCTAAAAGGATTAAAATAACGGACTACATTTAGAAACAGAAAAGTTTTTCATATAAAGAGCACTAGTCCATTTATAATCTATTCCTAATAAAATTTTTAGAATGGGGCAATAGCGTAGATGACATCACATCATTTTATGCACTTTTGTCTATATTTATACACTTAGCACTTCAACTAAGAAAGGAGGGGGACAGCTTAGCTTTTATATCCATCAAACAAAAACTGATGGATTCTCTTTCACACAAAGGCGATCATCTCAGAATGAGAAGGATCTGCGCATCTGTGAGGTCAGGAGCTACAGAGAAGCCAGTGAGTATCTTAAAGGAGCACTATAGGGTCAGGAACACAAGCATGTATTCCTGAGCCTATAGTGTTAAAACCACTATCTAGCCCCCCTGGGCCCACTTTGCCTCCCTAAATATAGTAAAATCTTGCTTGTATTCAAGTCTGAAGCTGCTGCCCCTGCCTGTGAACTTCTTCTGACATCATCAGAAGTGGTGGCCTGATCCAATCAGAATGCTTCCCCATAGGATTGGCTAACACTGACAAGAAGGCAGATCAGGAGCAGAGCCAGCACAATTCAAACACATTACTGGCCAATCAGCATCTCCATATTTTTATATATTATATATATATATAATATATATATATATATATATATAATTTTTTTTTTAATATCAAAATACACGTATAACGTTTTGATTAAATATATTTATAAATAAAAAAAATATGTAAATACGTTAAAAAATAAAATAATTAAATATATATGTGTAATTTCATTCTAACTGTATTTTGATAATATAAATTTTATATATATATATATATATATATATACATACATACATACATACATACACACACACATACATATACATACACATACATACACACACACACACTTTTTTACATAATAATTTAACATAATTATGTCCTTTTATTAATTACAATTTGCGGGACCTGCCTGACAACCCAGGCTGAAAGTATAGGGAATTTAATTTTCTAGCACTATATTTACCCCTATAACTTTACATGACACCATAAAACCTGTACATGGTGAGTACGGTTTTACTCGGGAGACATCGCTGAACACAATTATTTGTGTTTCAAAACCGTAAAATGTATTACAACGATGATATCGTCAGTAAAAGTGAAGTTTTTTGCATTTTTCACACATAAACGGCACTTACACGGACGATATTATTGCTGTAATACTTTTTACTGTTTTGAAACACAAATATTTGTGTTCAGCAAAGTCTCCTGAGTATAACAATACCCCTCACGTACAGGTTTTATAGTGTTTTCAAAAGTTAGAGAGTCAAATATAAGGCTTGCGTTTCAGTTTTTTCACATTGAAATTCACCAGATTGGTTATGTTGCCTTTGAGACCGTATGGTAGCCCAGGAATGAATATTACCCCCATGATGGCTTACCATTTGCAATAGTAGACAACCCAAGGTATTGCAAATGGGGTATGTCCAGTCTTTTTTAACAGTCACAAACACTGGCCAAAACTGTCGTTCAAATTAGTTTTTTGCATTTTTCACAAAACAAATGTTAACGTTAACTTTGGCTAGTGTTTGTGACCAAGTGGCTACTAAAAAAGACTGGACATACCCCATTTGCAATACCTTGGGTTGTCTACTATTGCAAATGGTAAGCCATCATGGGGTAATACTCATTCCTGTGCTACCATACAGTCTCAAAGGCAACAACCAATCAGGCGAATTTCAATGTGAAAAAACTGAAAAATTTAACATGCTATATTTGACCCTGTAACTTTCCAAAACACCATAAAACATATATATGGGATACTGTTTTACACGTGAGACATCGCTGAATACAAATATGTGTATTTTATTGCAGTATAAAGTAATATGACAGTCACAGTTAGAATGTCACGTAGAACTAAACATTTTTAAAAAAATTCTTATTTTCTCCCATTTTTCAATATTTTATACCTAAATATTTGATGTTAAATGAAAGCCCAGTTTCCCCGAATAAAATGAGAGATATATTTATTTATTAAGTGTGGGTGCACATAATATGAAAGAGGCGAATTACGCCTGAACAGACATATAGCGCAAATTAAAGTTTTTGTTTACGTTTTGTTTTGATCACAATGTGTACATTTGGCTCAGTCCTTAAGGGGTTAAAATAGCATGGCATTTCAAATGTTTTCAGTAAACAATACAAGCGTAGACGAATCAGATGGCAGAGTAAGCCCTTTTTGTTGGGAAGGTAAGCCCTTGTTTTTCTCGTCTTGTTTACAGGCACATGTCTTTATTGCCTAAAGGCACCTTCATATCTATTTTTAATTTCTGAAAGTATCCAAAAGATGTTACAGAAAACCATGGCCTCCAAGGTCAAATTAGAAGAGCCTCAAGCTAAAGAAATCTAGGACAAATCTGCTGCAATACAGCTATACATTTTGTACAGAAATAGCCAGACAGTCAGGAAAAGACATTGGTTTTATTCTAACACGAGAAAGTAATGTTTTCAGAATGCAAATAAAACAATATTTCTAAGATGATATTTTAGGTCTTGAATAATACTAGGAACCAAGAAGGCACAACAAACATTTTCACAATATCAACCCAAACTCCTTCCATAACACTGGATGAAAGACCTCGGACAGTTGCTTTTATCTTCAACTGCAAGTCCAACCCCTCACTCACGGGAGGCTGTTTATGTTTGGACTTTCAAAGTACAGTGTCGACACAACAGTCAGGCACATGCTTTATATTTCATTGCATTTAAGTGATAGTTTCCATTTTAAGGAACGTGCATTACTTTAAAGGATCACTATAGCGTCAGGAACACAAACATGTATTCCTGACCCTATAGTGTTAACACCATCATCTAGCCCCCCTGGGCCCCTCATGCCTCCATAAATATAGTAAAAATCTTACTGTATTCAAGTCTGAAGCTGTAACTCTGCATGCTGTTAGACTCAGAAAAACAAGCAGTGTGCTGACATAATCAGAAGTGATAGCCTGATCCACTCACAATGCTTCCCCACAGGATTGGCTGAGACTGACAAGGGGGCAGATCAGGGTCAGAGCCAGCATGATTCAAACACAGCCCTGGCCAATCAGCATCTCCTCATAGAGATGAATTGAATCAATGAATCTCTATGAGGAAAGTTCAGTGTCTGCATGCAGAGGGAGAAGACACTAAATGTTTGGATGCATTTTAGGCAGCCATAACCCAGGAAGGATCTCTAACAGCCATCTGAGGAGTGGCCAGTGAAGTTATCACTAGGCTGTAATGTAAACACTGCATTTTCTCTGAAAAGACAGTGTTTACAGCAAAAAGCCTGAAGGTAATGATTCTACTCACCAGAACAAATACAATAAGCTGCCGGGCTCTGGGGGGAGGAAGGGGTTAAACTTACCTCTTTCTCCAGCACCGGGCGGGGAACTCTCCTCCTCCTCTCTGGCTGAATGCGCATGCGCGGCAGGAGCCGCGCATGCATTCAGCCAGTCTCATAGGAAAGCATTCATAATGCTTTCCTATGGACGCTGGCGTCTTCTCACTGCGATTTTCACAGTGAGAAGCGCAGAAGCCCTCTAGCTGGATTAACCCTAATATAAACATAGTTTATAGAAAAAAGCTGGACCAGGCACCCAGACCACCTCATTAAGCTGAAGTGAAGTGGTCTGGGTGCCTATAGAGGTCCTTTAACAGGGCCGGACTGGGGATACAAAGCAGCCCTGGAAAAAAAAAAATAATTGTGACAGCCCCATATATTGTCGCGTGTAATATGTAAGGCTATGTCTTGCCAGGACAGATGATTGTGTAATATATATATATATATATATCTTTTTCTAATATAAAATATTGGTCCTTTCAGGGTAAAACGTTTAATTATACAGTAAGCATACTCACATGCAGACACAGGCAATTTCACTGACATTTCAATGACACACACAAGCTCATTGATACACAGCCTCATAGACAAACAATCTTACTGATATACATCAGCTCATTGACATAAAAACACAAGCTCACTCACTAGCAGGCACACGCATGCAAGCAAGCTCACTCACTAGCAGACGCACACACACAGCTTAATGTGGTGGTACTGGTGTCTATAGCATGTCCCTACAGGCTTTTCAACGTAAACACTGACTTTTCAGAGTAAAGGCAGTGTTTACATTGCTTCAAAGTGACACTGCTAGTGACAGTCACTCAGACGGTCACTAGAGGTGCTTCCTGTGTTAGTGCACCTACATTCAGGGCCTCCACACTCTGTAGGTGCTGAACGTTCCCCATAGAGATACATTGATTCAATGCATCTCTATGAGGAGATGCTGATTGGAGTGGCGTTTTGCAACCAATCCTATGGCAAAGCATTGGATTGGCTGAGATCATCAAGCTTGATGATCTCAGCTATAGAGGCAGGGCCAGTCGAGGGGAGACCAGCACGCTGCGTGAAAAAAAAAAATGGTGAGCAAAAACACTTTTTAAACACACATTTACACCATGACAGACACAGAAACACACATATACCATGACAGACACACACCCCAAGACGGACAGACACACACCAAGACGGACAGACAGACAGACACACCATACAGACACCATGACACAGACAGACACACACACACACACACACCATACAGACAGACACACACACACACACACCATACAGACAGACACACACACACACCATACAGACAGACACACACACCATACAGACAGACACACACACCATACAGACAGACACCATGACACACACACACACACCATACAGACACCATAACACAGACAGACAGACACATTACTAATACCTGCCAGGGAGAGGTCTTCTGGAGGCCACTGGGGGATTTTTACCGCTGGGGAGGTCTGCTGTCGGCCGCTGGGGGAGCTGCGCTGGCTCTGCTCTCCCGCCCTCGCGCGCTGCTGAATGAGACCGGCGCCGGAATATGACGTCATATTCCGGCGCCGGTCTCATTCAGCTGCGCGCTGGGGAGCAGAGCCAGCGCAGCTCCCCCAGGGGCCGCCAGGACAAGTCCCCCAGCGGCCGACAGCAGACCCAGGTGTCTGCCCGGCCCCAGGTGCCGACGGCCCACCGGGAAATTTCCCAGTATCCCGGTGGGCCAGTCCGGCCCTGTCCTTTAAATGAGACAGATGCCTCACTCTGCAGCCTGAGGGGGGGAAAGTAGGTAAATAGGATGTTTTCATGTTTACCTTATTCCTTTTTATGCTTTCCATGCCCAATCCAGAAAGGATACTGATCTAACCAATCAGTGTCATATCCCTAGGAATGGTGGGAAAATGTTTGGGCATGCCTGACAAATTTATACATATGCAGCTGGAAACATTCTTCACCTTGCAACATCTGGACAGGGGGAGAAGAAAGAGTGTCCAGAGGCACTGGTGTTGGTTTTCTTTCTCCAGCTGCTTGCACAATAATGCCCTGTTTCTGACATGAGAGGACTGGTCTAAAACTGAGATGGGTAAGCAGGAGGGCGAGGGGAGAAGGCTGAAGAAATTCCCCTGGGTGAGAGATGCGCCCATAAAAGCAATCTGATCAAGTTTATTGTAGGCCTATAAATGTTTATTATGTACTTTTCAAAAACTTGGTGTCATTATTTTGGTCTGTATATTTATTTAAAAGTATTTACTTGCTTGTTTAAATAAAAAAAAATAGAAAATCATAATTGTCGACTGCTACATGTTATGTGGAGCATTTAAGAAAAAAATTATAACTAGTTTATAATAGATACCATTCAATCCCGTGATCTCACGCAGCGCCGGGGGGTGGCCAAGAGTCCTGGGATGATCACTGTATAAGGCTTCTAAGCTGTAAGACAAACTATGCTGCACAGACAGCGAGACAATACAATGCGCAGACTGGCTGACCAAAAGAACCACAGGAAGTGGCGGGCTGGCCTGGGGAGGGGGTGACAATTGAAGGTGACATTGGCCCACAAGGTGGACACAAACCCAATAATCCGAGAGACAGACATACCGAGAGGGTGAATTTGACTCTGAAGCAATAGTGACACGCGCAACCAAAGTCCCGGGAACCCCGACCCAGGGTGGATGGATGACCCGCGGGAGTCGAACCAGACCCCAGAAGACCACGCTTCCCTAATCACACACGGGCTTCACCTAGCACACCACGGGACCCAGACCACTTATATCTAACAACCTGACGCAGGGAAATACGTAGCTACCACCAGCTCGACTAGGGAGCACCGACTCCACGGACGGACTGATTACCTCCGTTATTAATAAAGGATCAGACCCATGTTTAAATCCTATACGAACTGCGGCCACCCAGGGAAGCACTCAATTACTTCCCCTGCGGTTTCACACTTATGGTGCAAATTGCCAATGTTCTAATAGATTGGTGTGGGCATTCCAAAGGGTACTAGGAAGGTCCCCAATCGGAAGCTGAACGAGGTGGGAAGCAATCCGCTAATGCTCCCCCTGGATGGTGTTCGTCTAACGAACGGGCCGCCACGCGCAGAAGCTTCCCTTGCGGTTTATGGTTCACACCTCGTTAGTGAGGTTTGAAGTTCTAACTAAACATTCTAAATGGAATATTGGTCTGGTCCCCATTCGGGAGACGAACAGGCTTTGTTCGAATGCGGTCTCCCGAACGTGAAGCAGGTCAAACACACAAGAAATCACTAATCCATGGGGAACATAGGCAAATATAATTAATAAGATCGTGTATATGTAAAATAAACAGCGGTAATAAAATCAAATAAAGTTCATCCGGATTTTCTTAAAAATATAGAATAAAAACAGTCTCACTGATATGTAGTACCACGATATTAATCCTCAAGTATGGCTCCGTCCGTGTGGTAGCTAGTCCATATATGTGAAGATAAAAAACAAGAAAGAAAGCTGCCTATGGTGAAATATTGTTGGTCCTGATGTGGTATATAATCAAAGGAAATATGTTTCACTCACATTTGGTGGAGCTTATTGCCAGCTCTGGGAGAAGAGGCACTTAGTGGTTTGATCCCCACTAACGGATATACTTAGATGGTCCGTCTGTCCGGCTTGGGATTCCTGTGGTGTCGGCTAGGATCTACTTCACATATACGTTGTTTTCTTGATGCTTGGAAGATAGGTCCGCCTTTTCAGTATCGGGTGGTAGGTGTCCACGGAGTATATATATGAGACAGCAAAATAGTGCTCTCAGTATGAACAACAAAGTGATATCTATAAATGAATAATACTTACAAGAATGGAGCAGATGGATACTGCTCTATTGCCACAGCGCTGGTGGAATTATCCCCACCTAAGGATTTCTTTGGACGGAATATGCTTCCAGGTAAAAAATTGAATAATAAAAAATAATAAAAAAAGGTGGATAAAACTATAGTGTTAAATACAAAAAATATATATGAAAAAATAATATATATATATAAAATG
Organism: Pelobates cultripes; assembly: GCA_933207985.1. NCBI lineage: Eukaryota > Metazoa > Chordata > Amphibia > Anura > Pelobatidae > Pelobates > Pelobates cultripes. The sequence goes on along the minus strand of OW240915.1, from coordinate 23,213,651 downwards.
CCAGGGGTAAAAAGAAAGTGTATAAAATACAAATAAGTATGCAAATGGTCCTAGTTTTAAAAGGTAACCAAAAATAACTTTTATTGATTAAAATACACTTATTAAAACCATTTACGCGTTTCACCTTTGGGGTTTTTACCATTTTGAGAAAACCCCAAAGGTGAAACGCGTAAATGGTTTTAATAAGTGTATTTTAATCAATAAAAGTTATTTTTGGTTACCTTTTAAAACTAGGACCATTTGCATACTTATTTGTATTTTATACACTTTCTTTTTACCCCTGGCATTTTATATATATATATATATATTTTTTCATATATATTTTTTGTATTTAACACTATAGTTTTATCCACCTTTTTTTATTATTTTATTATTTTTATTATTCAATTTTTTACCTGGAAGCATATTCCGTCCAAAGAAATCCTTAGGTGGGGATAATTCCACCAGCGCTGTGGCAATAGAGCAGTATCCATCTGCTCCATTCTTGTAAGTATTATTCATTTATAGATATCACTTTGTTGTTCATACTGAGAGCACTATTTTGCTGTCTCATATATACTCCGTGGACACCTACCACCCGATACTGAAAAGGCGGACCTATCTTCTAAGCATCAAGAAAACAACGTATATGTGAAGTAGATCCTAGCCGACACCACAGGAATCCCAAGCCGGACAGACGGACCATCTAAGTATATCCGTTAGTGGGGATCAAACCACTAAGTGCCTCTTCTCCCAGAGCTGGCAATAAGCTCCACCAAATGTGAGTGAAACATATTTCCTTTGATTATATACCACATCAGGACCAACAATATTTCACCATAGGCAGCTTTCTTTCTTGTTTTTTATCTTCACATATATGGACTACCTACCACACGGACGGAGCCATACTTGAGGATTAATATCGTGGTACTACATATCAGTGAGACTGTTTTTATTCTATATTTTTAAGAAAATCCGGATGAACTTTATTTGATTTTATTATCGCTGTTTATTTTACATATACACGATCTTATATATTTCAACATATCTGTTTTACCTAAGCGCAGCCCTTGACCCCCTCTTTTTTCGCATTTCCTACATAAGGGTTCCGTGAGGGATCTCCCTTTTTGGGTTGCTGCTCAATTGAACTAGCGCAGACTCTTCCTCTGTTTTGTTTCACTATAAATATAATTAATACTTTTTACGGTTTAGCAGTGATACCGCTACAGACACCCTCTAACAGACCTGCAACTGCACCCTCAGGGGCAACACCTGGATCGAACCCACTATCCAGTGACACCGCTATGTCTATGGTCGAATAATGTATGGGGCTTGAATGCGCCCGAACATCGTTCCCATTTACTACGCTCCATCTCTTGCACACAGGGCAAAAAAAAAAAAAAAAAAAAGAACAGCAACGTAGGACGGTGGCCTTCCTGGATCGCTAGCACAAAGATAACCTGTATGATGAAACATACAGAGAACTGCTAGAAAATAGACGGAACCTCTGTCAAATTTTATCACAGGGCCTACTACACACTATCCACAAGTCATGGAGACATTTCTACGAACACTCAAACAAACATGGCCGCTTACTAGCTGGGATGCTCCGAAAACACAGGCACATGTGCCACATCACAAAAATCAGAACTAAACCACACAGCTTCTAGACAGGATAATGAAAGAATTCCATCAATACTACATAGACCTCCGTGACACCAAACACCGTCCAACTGCGATAGCAGATTACCTGCGATGCCACGTCCAGAGGTCCCTGACGGACGAAAACAGAGAAAAGTTAGAGTTCCCATCACACAATACCAGAATTACAATACCTCCTGCTCCTTACCTCCACGCCGAGAGCCCCCCGAAATACATGGCACGCTGGGAACAAGGCACCAACACAACTGTTCACGAACCACAATAGGCTAAAATCCACACGCTAGCACTTCAAGGAACGATAAGTATGAAATTACAAGAGTTGAACTGCAAACTACTCACCTTCTGCTGAACGGCCCATGCGGACAAAAAGCAACATAATAAAGGATTTTTAAAAACTAATAAATAAAATAACACTTTAAACTGGAATATTCATTTAATGATCACCAATACTCAAACTTCTAAACCATTTTTTCCCTCTTAAGTGTTTGCAAGTTTACTTTGTAGCGAAACAATAAGGCAGAATAATATATTATGGTTTCTCAGGTGTTAAATGCTGAACTGCTTGCACTGATTCCAGGAAAAGTGGGGGCCGTAAAAAAATAGTGTTCTCTTTCTTGGAAATTATAGAAGGCTTAACGGACTGAATCAACCCACTGAGCTAATTTTACGCAAGATTGGGCTGAATGTTTATGAATGATTTTAATCACCGACGTAGGAGTATACTGGGAACAATCGAAAAGCAGTGAAACCCTGTAAATAATAATACGTACTCGAAGAACAGGAATGTATCAAGGGCAGAGAAAGCGAACTCAGGGAAGAGCCTTTTGGCACTAGAAATGTGTTGTTCTATTTTACAGGAAGTGAAGCACATTTTTTTTTCCTATCAGAAACACTATATAGTAATTTTAAAATAAGGAGCACAAACTAAGACTGGATTTAATTCCATGAATCCACGCTCTATTGTTTTCAAAGGATTAACTGTAATAAGAATATATGCAGAATACAAAAGACATGATTATTCACTAAAGTGCGAATTGTCAAACTAAAAGTGAATTTAAAAAAAAAGTTACAATGATTTGGCTATTTCAAATTAAAATTCACTTTCATTTCCCTACAATTCACACTTAATAGTAATATTAAGAACCATAATAGCCTCCACATTCTGCTAGATAATGTTTTAGCCAGGGTATAAAGCAATGATGGCTAACTTTGACTTTTATGTTACTGATTCACATTTCCAAAGCTGGCAGAGCATCACGGGGGATGGAGTTCAAAATTATCAAAAAGGTACCGAGGTTACCCATGACTGGTATCGGTGAAATTATTTTTACAATATGGAGAGAAATAATTCTAATGGTGCACTCTGGAACATATCCACAATGCATGGCCATTATCCCATTGTACAGTGCTAAGAAATCTGATGCCGCTCTATAATAAAATAGTAATCAAGAAATTATAAAATATTTTTAAAATATAAAAGTATTTAGAAACAAAATACTTTTATATTATTGTTTAGGCAAAGAACTGATAGATTTGAAAATTCTGCAACTCAGCTAGTCACTGCGTGACTATTTTTGCATTAACTGTGCAGTTATGAATTAATTTTGTTTGTTTGTAAGTAAATCCCATTATGTTAAAGATCGCCCCCTTACGGGGAAAAAACAAAAACAAATACCACCAATGTAAAGTTTAACCCCTTTACCACAAATAGCTGTAGAGGTTATGCTGCAAGGCGTGCCCCGATATCCTCCCAGGGTAAGTAGTCAAATTCTCATAGAATGGTTTGACAACTTACCTGTGTTCCACTAAGCACCCACTGCCACCTCCTCTGTAGCCAGTAGATCCAGGAACTGGGTTATGTCTGGCAGTGCTTGAAGGTGCTCCTTGGCTAAGCAGACACCCTCCACTAATGAGTCGTCCTGCACAGCAAGGCTTAGGTCAGCAGAGCTAAAGGAAACTCCCTGCAGGAGCTTCCAGCTCCAGTAGAAGAGTCAACCAGAGCTCAGCAGACTCCAGGTAAATTGTTAATCCATTATCAAAAGGTTTAACTACATACCCTGGCACCATAATCAATACAACATGCTGTCTTTGTTATGGTGCTAACAGCAAGGTATTTTAACATAGGAAGAATAGCACACAAAACAATGCATGAAACAGTTATTTAGGGTATAGACTGCTGTTCACAAGGACAACACGAATGTAAAGGTTTATTTACTTTATTAAGTGTTATTCGTCCTTTGTTTACAAAAATAATTGGGAATAAAAAAAAATTAAAAAAAAATAAAAAAAATTTTTTTTTAAAGTTGCACATATCTCTTATTTTGCAAACCTTCAGGCTGGGTCAACAACTCACAACACACAAAATGGATTCAGAGAAAAGCTTTAACTCCCCTAATTTGTATTCTTCTTCCTTTTTAGCATTCCCGCTGACCGGGCTGTGTACACTCATTACCTCTGCCAGAGCACCGCTTTTTGATTACTGTATGCACATCTGTTTCTATATTGGATGCTCCAATTCTCTGATTCTATATCAAGGTCCTTTAACATGTGAACCTGCTCTGTGCAGTTTGCATTGCTGATTTAACAAACATTGATTTAGGCTCAAAAATGGTATTAAGAACACCGACAGGAAGGAGCACCAAAGTCCTTCGAACACAGTAAAATGATGGGAGAAAAAAAACAAAAAAACACCATGGGTAATTAACATTGGTTAGACCGTGGTAATGCAATCTAAAAAAAACTTGAGTCTGAAAAAGTAATTTTCTAAACATTTAAGCTATACATTCCCCATAAAATTTATTGGCTTAAAGAACCTCCACTACCCAAATGGACAAAAAGGGGGAGGGGGCACAACAACTTTCACTTTATCTGCCTGAAAAGCAAAGTTGGGTCAAACTTTACTGTTATCTGACCAACTGCTGCTCAACCTAACTTCCCTGCTGCTGTGACTGCTCTGGGTGACAAGGAGTCAGGCAAGTTAGGTTAAGCAACAATTGGTCACATAAACTTGCTTTTAAAAAGTCTAGTTTGTTAGTATGACAATTCCTCAATGGGTTAAATGTTACACTGTGGAACAGACCATGCAGTTATATTTTAAAATAACACAAAAGGAAATTAAGTGCTGGAACAGTTCTGTTAGCAGCAACAGGCCTGCCAAGGTTCTCTTTTCTTGGCTGAAGAAGTGATAATAGATTGTAATACGACCAACCTACTGCAATCTATTACGCAGTTTTATTTACTTTTTTTTTGACAATCTTTATTTAAGAGTGTTTAAACTTGAGAAAAAAATAAAATAAAAAAAGATAGTCCACACATTTGCATTTGAACATGATGTGTACACAAAACACGACAAGGATTACAGCTGGTTACATACACACCACAATCTTGGTTGAGTACTACCAGTACTACAAGAGACATAGAGAGGGAAAAAAATGGGTGGGAAAGAGAAGAAACCCTGGGGGTGGAGACCAACAGTTCCCTACCAACCAACTGCACAGGTCTACAGGATCATGGTGTAAACACTATTCACCTCTGAGGGCATGAGAAACGGGATTGCCTCTCTTCGAAATATAGAACCACCAAGCCCTCGAGATATTCAAGTAGCTCTCCGTTCTACCTACCGTATACAAGTGTAGGTAGAACGGAGTTTTTTGACCATCAATTGTGAAATATGCTATGACTCGTGGTCTAGGGTACTGCATTAAAATGGAATTGTTCCACTTCTGTTCGGTTACCGAACAGACTCTGTATGGTCCCCCTTGTTAACATCTCGTAATCACCGACCACCCCTGTTAACCACAAATAAGCATTCCCTGGGTGGCAGTCATTCTCATATACGAACGCACGTGTTCAAACAATCTTGACTCCTGAACACAGGCAGCGGTACAAGGTCGTTGACGGCATGGATCTCTGGGTCGGCTACGCAAGCCTGCGAACCCCGCTGAAACTTGTACCCCTGCCCGTTCGACTTCCCGAACAGCTAGGAGAATGGCGTTCGGGAGTCGAAATTCTAAACTAGCACTGACCCGTGGATAAGACGACTCTTTGTTTTAAAATGAAGTTTACGACTAAAATTTCTCAACTTATACACGAGTATATACGGTAGCACTTATTCAGTCTGCTCCACCATCTAATGTCCTATACATGTAAAGCCAGCCTAAAAGGCAGTGTTTACATTGAAAAGCCTGCAGGGACAGGCTATAGACACCAGACCAACTACATTAAGCTGTAGTGGTTCTGGTGACTATAGTGTTAATTTAATAATTGCATTTTTCTCGCTGAAAAATAAACTGTCTCTTAACTTTTAAGTTGGCTCCTAGATTCTAAACTAATTTGTCAAGCCCTGTGCCAATAGGTTGACTTCTTACATGGGGGTCCCTTTATGCAGCCATCACTCCCTTCCTAACAGCAGGAGCGTCCGTCATTGAGCTAATGAGCTGGCTGCCCTACGCTCCCATCAGAAACTTCTAACTCCACACAAAGGAACTTACCTGGACCCCAGGTAAGAAGTTTAACAATTTACTATAGATAAGAGGCAGGGCACTACTGGCACTAGTTGTATTTATACTGCCTGGAGTGTTCCTTTATTGAATACAGTAGTTCCTGCACCTGTCTCAGTCTCTTTCATTTAAATCTGCTTACATTTAGTAACAGCTGATGTTTGAATCTGAAGCGTAGCACATGCCTTACACCCCTGCCCTTCTGGAGTTTATGGGATACGTAGATTAGCCTTTTGGCAACAGTTCCACTCATCATATAAAATGACTAACACGGGTGCCAAAGCTGAACGCAGCAGCATCACAGAATTCTGTTAAACAACATTTTGGAGTATGCTAGAACTAGTGTGTTCCTATCCAGCGTAAGGCTGACTGAGTCATGTGAGTTTGTTCAAACTTTGAAAGTGTCAAGCACAGCCAACAATGAGCTAGGATCTAAAATGTTAGATAGCATTGGAACTACACACTTTCTGCAGTTGATAAAACTGCATTAGCTACAATTTGCCATCTCAAAATGTTTCCCTGAGAGGTGCACTTTAACCTCCTCACAATCTGCCATACACAGAGTTGCAATCTCAGTCCCAAAGAGAATATTTATAACAGGCGGCATCTTCATTAAGCACTTTAATCATTTAAACTAATCTCTCCTCATTTATGCATTTAAAGCACTTGGGCATTAAGCAGACTATCATTCCACCGAGAAAAGGAAAAACAAATAAAACAAGACATTGCTTCCTGCAAGCAGCCGGTGTTATCAGCTACTGAACTACTCAAGACTTTTAGCCACGGGGATTAAAAGAAAAAAAAAAAAAAATCATTTTTAACAAAGAAAGAGGCCCTAGGTAGCTTAGCTCGGTATCGTAGCAAAACAGAAATACTTATCTTCTCATAGTTTAATGCTTGCCTCTGTCACACACCATCAGAGCAAAGTTTTCCAGAAGACATGGCTGTGATATTGAAAGACGTATTAAATATTCTTGCTTGGGTTTTATGGTTTCTATGGCAATCGGCAGGGAGTAAAATCTACTGTACAGATAGTATGGAGATCGGAGACTATTCCGAAAACAGAATATTATGGAGCACAATAGAGCTGCCCAAGGGTTATTCACTTAATGTAACTATTTTTTTCTTTTTTTAGGAATTCACCAGGAATTCTAAATTGAATTCATAAAAAAGTTGAGCAGGAAATACAGCTGAATTTGAGAATTATTCCAATTTGCCCATTTTTGGTAAAACTATGTAAGTGCTTTGCTAATAAGACCTTTAACCATTTTATATAAACCATGATATTATAGGAGAGAATGTTAAACGTTGCAGTCCCGTAGAGGCCTTAAAAGCATGACACAGCGTTAATAAAGTAGACCTGACATATACATTCATAATTAAAAACCAGCTACCAGCTGTTGTATTTTTTTCTTCCTTGTTTTAAGTTTATAGTACAGAGGATAAAAATGCTCTCAACAATGAACAATGTAAATTCAATCCCGTTGTGCAAGTAGATTACTCTGGCATTAGTGGTCTCACGGGACCTTCCTCTGTGTACCATTTTGCAGGATGGCTAGAGATAGAAAGTACTATTACTAGTCATGATTTAAAACACAGAATTGACTTATCTGTTATCGATTGCTTTATTTTTGATGATTGTTAATAGACAGCTTAAGTTCAAGATAGATAGTTGTCTGGGTGGTACAGTCACTTCAAATGCAAAAAAATATATTATTATTGAATTACTTTGAAGCAGGACAAAAAAAAAAAAAAAAACGCACGCACAAAAACAAGACTGTATTTATCTAGCAATCAGGAGAACTGGCCATGTTGGCATTTAATACCGATCTGATAACTTAAGCTGTAACGTAACCCGACTCCCAAAATGGAAGTATCTTCAGCCAGCCTGTTCCTCTCTACAAATGTGGGTGCATGCAAGGTGACCTGCTGTAGTCATAGGAACTGCATGACTCTTTTTGTTTGTTTATTCTGAATTCCTGCAGCATTGGGAGTGGTTATAAAGTCATGACCAGAAATTATCTATGGGAATGCAGTCCTGGCAAGAGACAATTCAAACGTTTCAGAATTAGTTTTTACAGAGATAAGAGTAGAACTTAAAAAGTTCATTGCTTCCATGTCCTCTGCCTGTCAAGTTTAGTCCGAGCCTGTTTTTCAGTATCACAAGAGGAAGATGTTGTTAAGACTGGGGGTTAAAAGAGAGACTTCTTCCTGAATCATGCTGTAGATACTGGAGGAGAAGGATGAGGATATGCTACGAGAGGAGGACATTTATAACTATATCTTTCTATTTCTTCTTACAGCAGAGATTTAAAGGGCACTTTCCTCTTTTGGACTCAGTAGAAAGCTAGAAGTTACTGCAAAACCAATACTGACTTGACTATGACTTCACATACTCTCAGCAACTTTTTTTTCAAACAGCAGGGGGGAGGGTGGGGGCCTGAGATGTGGTTTCAAGATGGACATCTACCCCACATCTACAGATCTTCAATTGGTACTCGAGGGAAGCGTATTATACATTGGTTGATAAAAATAAAATTACTTAATGAGAATAAAATGTTTTAAACAGATGTAAACAAAGAACATTTTGTGATAGTGCCACTTTAACATGAAAACCTTCTTACCGAATACACATTATGAAGATTTATGTTCGTTATAACATTTAAATAACAAACAATCCTGGCCATCCCAACCCAAAAATGACTGAATACAAAATAACAATATATCAGCATTAAAATCACCGTAATGGAAACTTGAGGACATGCAAAGGCAAGAATAAACTGGACTGGGAAACATTTAAGCAGCCACCACCCTCTCTGCACATGTTCCTCAAAAAGTACTGTTTAGTTCAAAAGGATTTCACCAGCAATAAACGTGTTGCTTGCTTATATTTAACCAAGTACACAGATTACTAACCCTTTGAATGCCAGTGGTCTGCCCAGTTTATACAATTACAAGAAATCAGAAGTGGTTAATTTACCCTATGAAAGATGAAAGACTTAAAAAGGGCTCTCTAAACACCGCTCATTTTAGTATCCACCACACTGAACTGTAGTGGTTATGGTGCAAGCAGTGCCATCGTATCGTCGTCCCTGCACCATTCTCAACTCAACTCAAGCAAAGAGCTTCCAGGGCTGAATATAGCATCCATTGGATGCCATGTAACCAGTCAAACCGTTTGACTCAGAGGTTATGGTGCATGGAATGTTCACAACACTTTGCTAATACTAAAGTGGATTTCTACAGTAGCCAATACGCATATAGTTGGGAGCTCCTGGCTGAGAGCATCAGGGGTGGGTTAACATTACGTTATTTACAATAAACATTGAATAGGCTAACAAGGAAGTTTACTTCAGCACTGAGTGTCAAGAGAGAGGCTGGGCTGTGGGATCTAGCAGAGATATTGCAAATGACATTGCACAGTATGGAATATAACGGGCCAGAAGAAGCTACAAACACCAAATAAATAAGGAACCTTTGTCGTAAGACATGAATGTTGTAAGACCATGTCCTGTTCAAAAATGGTTTAAGAGAAAAATAGCTGCAAAAATCACTTGGTATTTCAAGTATGTGAGGCTGGTGATAGAATACCAAGGGTTAAAGCAACCGGCTATACATTGTTCCAATGGCTTCCTGATTAAAATAAATAATATATGTCAAATATCTCACCTGCTGACAATACAACACTGCTAACTGGATTCCACGGCCTGGCTGTATAACTTGACTGAGGGTTGCCTGCCATAGCATTCAGAACAAAAATGGATACAGGGTAGGTAGACTGAGGGGAAGGGGTGCACAACATGTAGACAGGTTTCCATGTTGTTCGTTAAAATAAATCAAATTTACTTAAAAATACAATACTTGTTAACAGACTTTTTGATCCAATTTCTGGAGTTAAGTTTATAGAGACTGTTTCAGTCAAAAACACTGGTTGTAAAACTACTTTTACACATGAATTTTATCCATATAAACAGGTGTATAGAACACTGTGATGTGCTTCAGCATACTCCCAATGCACCAGAGTTGCCACATGACCACATCCCAACACACCTGATTAAAGTGCGACAGACAGAACATTGCTGGGTCCTCTTTCAGCCATGGCCACCGTCTCTTGTAAGGACCTTGGAATTCAGTAGCAATACCCCAGAAAGCACACAAGATCTCGTTTCTGCCTGTGAGGACCAAACCTACAGGAGACAATGTATCAAAGTATTCAGAAAAGTGTCTTATTTATGAACTTGGTATAAATATTGTCAGCTTTTCTCATCCATTTAAAAAAAAAGACCTCCAAATTTAGTCAGAAAAAAAGTGAAACCGAAAAAAATAAAAAATTTCAGGGATAAGTTTGATTTTTTGCTGGAATTTCAAAAATAAATAAATAAATAAAAAAATCACAAGCTATTCATGTCCAATTCAGGCATAATTTAGGGAATTTTGGAGCCAATTTATTTCCAGCCTAGTTTCAGTGTAATTCGATTTCATTTGTCAATCCAGAAGCTGGTAAATATTGTAAAAGTCTGTCAACAATCATAATGCTTTTCAAACCAATGCTATCATATTTCCTTAGCTGATAATCCTATGATGCAGATAACAGCTCATCAACATAATCTCACTGACTACAGGTAGGAACGAGTGATATGAAAATGCCATCACCACATAAAGCAGACTTCAATGGAATGGAAATGAAAATTTAATCCTCACAAGGAATTCTGCCATACAAACAGAAAAACTCCCCTAAAACCCCACTTAAAGGCTTACTCAAAGCACCATGAGCAATTAATTGATCTGAAATTTAATTTTAAAAAGGTGAAAATCTGTATATTCCCGACACTATAGTTCTAAAATGGCTATTTAGGTTCTGGCCCCTATTCCCTCCGGTTAAAAAGGTGATTTACTCAGCTGTTTTCCAGCATCACAAGGGGTCTGGTCTTGGCTGGCTCTATCCATTCTCCTTCCCCTTGGCTGAGGTCATCAAATTTTATGATCTCAGCCAATCCAATGCTTTCCTATATGATATAGACTAGTGTCCCTATAATGGTATACATAAAATCAACCTTGGAAGAATGACAGACCATGGTAGCAACAGAGTGTAAATAATCAAAGTAGGGTCAGCGCTAGCACGCCCCAGGAAGTATCTTGTTTAAAGGGTATAGGCAGCACACCTAAAGGGAGAGGGGTCCCCTCAAAATAAGTGTAATAAAAAAGAAAGAAGAAAAGGGTGCACCTTAAAAAGGAGTGATATTGTAAAAAAACACTTTATATATGAGTAAATAATATAATATTGTCCAAGTAACTTAACACTAGTCAAGAATAGCGTGAGCAACAGCATTATCCAAGTGCATCTATATACTGTACCATTGGAGTCTTTTCTTTTATGTTCCATTGAATTACAAGTCTACACTCGTAATTACCCATCCCATTTGCTGTTCCACAAAGAACTCTCTCTACTGCTGTGGATCACACTATTCTGGACTAGTGTTAAGTTACTTGGACTATATTATTTACTCATATAAAAGTGTTTTTTTACACTATCACTCCTTTAAGGCGCACCCTTTCCTTCTTTCTCTTTTAGCAACAGAGTGTGACTGCATGATTGTGACACAGTTCGAACACTCTTTACAAAGTCATTTCACCAGAAATATGGCCCATTTTATTATAAATGTCACACATAAAAAAAAAATGCAATTTGCAAAATCAAGGAAGAGTATGCTAAATCTCTCCATTAAAAAGACATGAACATTTTAAGTACTTCCTGTAAGGCGGCAAGTATAAAAGTAATAATTTGTAAAAATAGAACATAATGTAGACACTGGCCTTTTTTCCTGTTGAATAAATAATATATATGTATATCTCATGTCATATTTCATGGATTGCCTGTATGCACCATTTATTTTACTCTAGAAATATTATGAGGCTTATGCACTAATCCAATGACTGCAGTGAATTGCAAATGGAATTTGGCATTTTCCAACATAACAGCTGAAGTAGAAAGTAAATGTTTGGAGAATGTTTCCAATTTGGACTTTTTTGGCCTAAAAATCCAATTCCATTTTCACATTTTCCTAGTTTAGTGGGTAATACAATATATGGTATACTGGATAAATGTAGGATTTGGAAAAAATGTACCAACTCGGCTATTTTATTCCTCAATTTTGTGATACATTTTCAGTTCTCCATAATCCGTAATTTGGTTAAAATAAACTATAACGGAATTGCAGTCTACAAATCTACATGTTTACACATCCCATTAATGTGTCATATACTGGATGTACCTATATTTGGAAACTATGTCACACACCTGCAATTATTTAAACTATACTTTGGATTAAATTACCTTGTATACAACATCCTGCAATATGTTTGTAATTTAATCTCATGCCTAATAGAAGCAACAGTCTCATGTAACAAGCATCATGTATAAATCAAACAAAAAACACAAACACACAAACCAGTGCAATCACGTAGCTGTACAAGTGCATGCAACTGAACAGGAGTAATATCAAAAGGTTAATGCAACTAGCGTAAAAAATATTTGTAAAACACACCGCTGCACTGCAGACATTATGTAGGTAGAACGGTTAAAGAAATGATAATCAATAAGATGGCCAATTAAAAAACAGCCCAAACATTGCCAACAATAACATCTAATCGGTCACATTCAAAATAGGTTACACAACTCCCAAAAGGCTCAGCCAGTGCCAACATGTCATTAACCAGATTACAAGCAAAGCCAACCCGTGGCTGTGAATTCTCATGAGTCAACTATACAAAACATTGCTTCCTGCTGCGTAATAACATGCCTAGTGTAAACAACCTCTGGCCACAAGGCTGCAGTGAGCTATATCTCTCATGATGCATAGCCAGCATCATAGAAGTCAACATCCATGCATCTGGAGTGCCTGTAACCTAATGATAGCTGACCAGCACTCCAGATGGTGTACACTATATTTATTAAGACATCCAGCTCAGTATACCATATTTTGAGAAATGCATTTGCCATAATGCTCAGCTACGACTTGATAACGCAGCTGTTGCCAATTACAGCAGTTGTGGCCTATATTTCTCTTGATGTTTTGACAGGTTTGGCACCACCACCATGGATGGACCAGTTTTCCCATGGTACACTGGAATAATGTGATAGGTTTTTGGGCACTGCCTTTTCCATGATGCTACTCCAAGGTTGCCATACCTGCTGGTGAGCCCTACGTTACCCAGAATGCACAGCTAACTTGGTCACTCCTGCTCTATTAAGACTACATTTCCCATGATGCAGCACATCTGGAAACATGCTCCACAATAACTGGATGGCTAAGAGTCAGCTTTCACTGCCTTAAAAGCACTCATCCCTGCAACATAGGGACATGCACAGAGTAGATCAACAGCTGGAATAACTGTCATAATGCTTTGCGAATATTAGGATGGTAGAGCATCATGGGATTCTTAGTTCTAACAGCAGGTGACTTGTGGCCAGCTCTGCACTGACACCATATTACAGTCTCCAAGATGGTGACAGATCCATCCCCAGCAGCCACCCTCTAGCTACTGCTCCTGTATGCCCCATCCCCAGCAGCCCCCCTCCAGTCATGGCTCCTGTGTGCCCAATATCCAGCAGCCCCCTCCAGCCATGGCTAGTGAGGCCCATCCCAGCAGCCCCCTCTCCAGCCATGGCTAGTGGGCCCCATCCCCAGCAGCCCCCTCTCCAGCCATGGCTCCCCCAGCCCCCTCTCCAGCCATGTCTAGTGAGCCCCATCCCCAGCAGCCCCCTCTCCAGCAGCCCCCCCTCTCCAGTCAGGGGCTAGTGGGCTAGCAGCCCCCACTCCAGTCAGGGCTGGTGAGGCCCCAGCAGCCCCCTCTCCAGTCAGGGGCTAGTGAGCCCCAGCAGCCCCCCCCCCAGCCATGGCTAGTAGGCCCCCAGCAGCCCCCTCCCCAGCCATGGCTAGTAGCCCCAGCAGCCCCCCCCTCCCAGCCATGGCTGGTGAGGCCCCAGCAGCCCCCCCTCCCCAGCCATGGCTAGTGAGCCCCAGCCCCCTCTAGTCAGGGGCTAGTGAGCCCCAGCAGCCCCTCTCCAGTCAGGGCTAGTGGGCCCCAGCAGCCCCTCTCCAGTCAGGGGCTGAGTGAGGCCCCAGCAGCCCCCCTCTCCAGCCATGTCTAGTGGGCCCCATCCCCAGCAGCCCCGGCCAGCGTGGCTAGTGAGCCCCAGCAGCCCTCCTCTCAGTCAGGGGCTAGTGAGCCCCAGCAGCCCCCCTCTGCCCCCTCCCAGCCATGGCTGGTGCAGGCCCCAGCAGCCCCCTCCCAGCCTTGGCTGGTGAGCCCCAGCAGCCCCCCTCTCCTTGGCTAGTGGCCCCAGCCCCAGCCTTGGCTAGTGAGCCCCAGCAGCCCCCTCCCCAGCCATGGCTGGTGACCCCAGCCCCCCCCTCCCAGCCATGGCTGGTGAGCCCCAGCCCCCCCCTCCCCAGCCATGGCTAGTGAGCCCCAGCAGCCCCCCTCCCCAGCCATGGCTGGTGAGCCCCAGCAGCCCCCCTCCCCAGCCATGGCTGGTGAGCTAGCCATGGCCAGCCCCAGCCCCAGCAGCCCCCTCCCAGCCATGGCTGGTGAGCCCCAGCAGCCCCCTCCCAGCCATGGCTGTGAGCCCCAGCAGCCCCCTCTCCAGCCATGGCTGGTGAGGCCCCAGCCCCAGCCCCCCTCCCAGCCATGGCTAGTGAGCCCCAGCAGCCCCCCTCCAGCCATGGCCCCCCAGCAGCCCCCCTCCCAGCCATGGCTGAGTGAGGCCCCAGCAGCCCCCTCCCAGCCATGGCTAGTGAGCCCCAGCAGCCCCCTCCCCAGCCATGGCTGGTGAGGCCCCAGCAGCCCCCCCTCCCCAGCCATGGCTAGTGAGCCCCAGCAGCCCCTCCCCAGCCATGGCTAGGAGCCCCCCCTCCTCCAGCCATGGCTAGTGAGCCCCCCCCAGCCCGCCATGGCAGCCCCCCTCTCCAGCCATGGCTGGTGAGCCCCAGCAGCCCCCTCCCTCCAGCCATGGCTAGTGAGCCCCAGCAGCCCCCCTCCCCAGCCATGGCTCAGCCAGCCATGGCTGGTGAGCCCCATCCCCGGCCCTGCACTGACCTGTGTGAGATCCTCAGTGATGGCAGCCGCCTCATCCTCCTCCTCACTCCCCTGAACACCAAGCAGCAGCTCCGGACATTTGCCTTGACAGCGGAAGTCCCTCCCCTCCCCATTCCTGGACTGTCACAGACAGCTGCTGGAGCCCGCGCTGATTGGACGCCCAGCTTGTCGAACACAGTGACTGCTATTGGCTGCGAGCGCTGTCTGTCAAGCTCTCCTACACAGACACTGCCCCGCCATCCCTGCTGTCATGTGGGTTAGAAAGGTTATTGAGGCTGGGGGATCACTCGGGGCCACACTCAGAGCTGGGGGCCACACTCAGGCTGGGGGATCACTCAGGGGCCACACTCCAGAGCTGGGGGAATCACTCAGGGGCCACACTCAGAGCTGGGGGATCACTCAGGGGCCACACTCAGGATCACTCAGGGGAGGGGGATCACTCAGGGGCCACACACTCAGAGCTGGGGAGGGATCACTCAGGGTCACACTCAGAGCTGGGGAGGATCACTCAGCTCAGAGCTGGGGAGGGATCACTCAGGACTCAGAGCTGAGGAGGATCACTCAGGGTCACACTCAGAGCTGAGGGAGGATCACTCAGGGTCACACTCAGAGCTGAGGGAGGATCACTCAGAGGTCACACTCAGAGCTGAGGGGGATCACTCAGGGGTCACACTCAGAGCTGAGGGGAGGATCACTCAGGGGTCACACTCAGAGCTGGGGAGGATCACTCAGGGCACACTCAGAGCTGGGGGAGGATCACTCAGGGGCCACACTCAGAGCTGGGGGATCACTCAGGGCCACACTCAGAGCTGGGGAAGGATCACTCAGGGGTCACACTCAGAGCTGGGGGAGGATCACTCAGGGGCCACACTCAGGCTGGGGGAGTTCACTCAGGGGTCACACTCCAGAGCTGGGGGAGGATCACTCAGGGGCCACACTCAGAGCTGGGGAGGATCACTCAGGGGTCACACTCAGAGCTGGGGATCACTCAGGGCTACACTCAGGCTGGGGGCGGGTCACACCTCAGGGGTCACTCTCAGAGCTGGGGAGTATCACTCAGGGGCCACTCAGAGCTGGGGGATCACTCAGGGGTCACACTCAGAGCTGGGTGGTAGGATCACTCAGGTTTTACACTCCAGCTGGGGAGGATCACTCAGGGGTCACCCACTCAGAGCTGGGGTAGGAGGATGCTCAGGGTCACACTCCAGAGCAGGGGGAGGATCACTCAGGGGTCACACTCCAGGCTGGGGTGGGAGGATCCTCAGGGTCCACTCAGAGCAGGAGGATCACTCAGGGGTCACACTCCAGAGCTGGGGGAGGATCCTCTCGGGGGTCACACTCAAGCTGGGGAGGGTCACTCAGGGGTCACTCAGGCTGGGAGGGATCACTCAGGGTCACCTCAGAGCTACACACACTCAGAGCTGGGTGGTAGGATCACTCAGGTTTTACACTCAGCTGGGGGAGGATCACTCAGGGGTCACACTCAGAGCTGGGGCGGAGGATCGCTCAGGGGTCACACTCAGAGCAGGGGGGGAGGATCACTCAGGGGTCACACTCAGAGCTGAGGGAGGACCGGGGGGCTTTAACTGGGCACATTGTACCCCTCCTGCCCTGTGCAAGTGAGTGAAGGAGAGAGGGGATTAATGGGAGATGAGATTTTCATTATCCTTTATTTATAATTAAGGGACCTTTAAAGGGGCAGCAACACACATCAAACAATGAAAATCACCTATAACCTGTGTTATCCACGATATGCCTAGTTGTATTATTTTATATTACAGATTTAGGAATTGTCATCACAACCCAGTTCTGTCCTGGCACAGCTTGGCACTTGTTGCATTGGAGGAGAAGAAACTAACAAACACTGGAGAGATTTATCCCTCTCCGAACCTTGGTAAGCCACCCTGCTTCCTCTCCTGCAACTGTGTCATTCAATAAGACTAACCCTTCACTGTAAACTATTCTAGTAAACTACTTTTTCTGCACATGAAATACATCCTTAAAGGACCAATATAGTGCCAGGAAAACAAACTTGTTTTCCAAGAGCCGCGCGCGGATTCAAACCGCCCATAGGAAAGCATTTTTCAATGCTTTCCTATGGACGTCCAGCGTCTTTTTACTGTAATTTTCACAGTGAGAAGCGCCTCTAGCGGCTGTCAGGTAGACAGCCACTAGAGGCTGGATTAACCCTCAGTTTCTTTGAAACTGCTATGTTTTCAGCTGCAGGGTTAACACTAGAGGGACATGGCACCCAGACCACTTCATTGAGCTGAAGTGGTCTGGGTGCCTATAGTGGTCCTTTAACTTACCTCTTGTATTATTTTACCCCACTCCCTCCAGAATGTAAGTTTGTTTGAACAGGGCCTTCAACAACCTTTGTTCTTGTACATCCAACTCGTCTTGTTACAAATACTTTTCTGTTATTCCACCTGTTGTACAGCGCCACAGAATTTGTTGGCGCTTTATAAATAATAAGTAAAGTGTTTTGATCTGAAAACTGTCTTAAAGTAGGGCAGTTACTATGGAAACTAATGGAACCAGCAGGAACATTCTGTCTATGACTCCTCGTATATTACATTTATGTGTCACTTTTTAGCACAAAACACTGATAAATTCCCCCACCATGAGCAGTGAAGATCTCCCAGAGGCAGGGTGTAGATGTTAGGAGGGACCATCTCACCACTAGATTAGAGGTCCGTTAACACTAGGGCATTGTGGGATGGGGGGCAATAATCTACATGGTGTTTTAAAAACTACGGCATTATAAATAACGGTATTTAATTATAATTACATGAGCTACCTCCTTGCCTTTATATGAAGGTATATGGGGATTAAAGTTAAAGAAGGATCAGGTAGGTGGGGAATCCACCTGTTCCATACATTTAACTCCCATGCCATCACACATGAGATAGGGAAATGCTATTTGGTTAACTTTGATATTGCCTCAACCTTTTCAACATTTAGTTTCACAAACTGTGCAAACAATTTAGAGCTTAATATTAGATATTTGTGTTTACTAAACAGTAACAGGGTTGTATTAGCATGTAATAAATAAATATTTTAACGTTTTATCAAGTTTAGACAAATAGCTGGTCAGGTATAAATAATCTTACTAACTAACATTAGACATGATCTATTTGGTCATAATTTTACCTTAGTAGCTATAGAGTGGCCTTTATTCACGAAACGCTGAATTGTAGTGAATTGCATACCGAACAACATAGTTTACGTTAAAAAGGCCAAAGCTGAGTAAGATTTTTTTGACGTAAATCAGCACTTTTTACTTGAATTCCATATAATTCATTCAGTTTACCTTGATAAATAAAACATAGGGGGATTGAAACCCACACCTCTGGGTCCTCTAAACCTAAATCACCCTAAGGCAACTTCATGAAAAGGTATATTTATTATTATTTTTAGAATTTATATAGCGCCAACATATTTCACAGCGCTCTAACGTTACAAATATCGATAAATAAGCATTGTGAATATATGGCACATGCACAACCATTGCTTTGACATATGAATCCAATGTTTCTCATAGGAAAACGAAATATAATGTGCAAATAATTTGGAGCTCAATTCTAAATATTTGTATTTTCTAAATACTAACAGGATTTTATTAGCATTTACTAAAGAATTTGGTGATTTATCAAGTTATCATATGAAAGGCATAGGTTGCATTCTAAAACCAAAGGTCTCCAGTAGAAATCAGCTCTAGTGGTTGTCTGACAGGCCCTTGAGATGCGTTTTCAGCTTAAATATAAACATTCTGTTGCAACAAGAAGACAACTGCACTCTTCTTAGGTATAAATCGAGGGTGAAAATCTGAACCAGGTGCTAGCAAACCCCAATACATAAGTAGGAAAGCAAAAATGAACAGGGCACTCAAGGGTAATTAGATGGCAGGTTTAATTTAGACCAGTTCATATAGTAACAGCAACAACGTTTCGACCTCAAATTAGGTCTTTATCAAGATCTAATGTAAAATGTCACGATTCCGGAACCTAACACGCTAACAGGTCACAGAGAGGAAGGATGCTATACCGGTCCTTAGAGTGGCCGGGCTAAGCACACTAAGAAAAGGGAGACAGAAAACGGGAGAACGAGAAACAAGCCAAGGTCAAAGGAGTGGAGAATACAGGAAAATCGGAATAACGAGCCAAATAAACGGTAACCAGAGAGCAACACGAGCAAACTGCAATACAGGTAACACAAGACCACAACAGGGCACTGAGAGACAGGAAAGGTAAGTATATATATATATCCTTTGCTTAATTCTGATTGGATAACTTCCAATCAGAATTAACAATCACAGGTGGGAGATATCTACACTTCCCACTGTGATTATGGTACTGTTGCTTTAACGCCGGGTCACATGACTGACCCCGGCGTTCGCATAACTGCGCGGGCTCCCAGCGTACAGCGTTATCCATGCTGCCGCTGGGAGGCGAGGAGGAGGATGCGAGCGGCGCGCAGCGGAGAGGAGACGCCGCTCACCGACAGGTAGGAGGAGGGGAGACCACCTGCGAAGCCCTGACATAAACACTGACATTTCTCAGGAATGGCAATGTTTTACAATGTCTGAGCAAATAGGCAGCACCTATACACCACAACCAATACATGCACACCGCTACGGAATCTGACGGCGCTATATAAATTACAAAATAATAATAATAATGTACTGTGGTGCGTAGAGAATCCCTTCCAACCCATAACAATAGCTTAACTTTGAATGCACCCCCGGCCCTGCTTTTACTTTAGCATCATCTCTTTTTTTTCATTACAGTGAGCACGTTTGGCTAATGTGTGATTAGATTTGATAAGGCTGATGTCCGCTGGATCTATTTTCAAACAAATCTCACCGTTGCCATGGGACCCATTTGAAAATAGCTGGAACGCTTTCAGCTCATTTACCTTTCATTTTGGTTAATAGTGAATAAAGTGAACACCAGAGAAATTGTATCACCTGAAATGGAGAGGTAAGAAACGAGCCAAATTGATATTGCTGATAGAGAAGCAAAGCATTAGCAAAAAGTAGTGGTTATAGTACCTAAACTGTTCTTTTAATCTTTCTTTATAATATTGTAAATAGAAGTGTTTATCTGGGGCTTAAGGAATCAGGGCACATCCTTGCAATTCTATTTATATAAAGCCCAGACACAGCCCATTCTAGATGAGTTACTGTCTTTTCTGACCATACAGTTAGTCTTAACGTTTTGACTGAACAGGGTTCTAAATTTTACTGACAACTAGTATATACGTGATTTTACAAGAGATATTAACTTCATAGCAAGTCTTCTATAAACACAAGGTAATTACTCTTTAATAATAAAATACCAGACTTCTACCTTGTTCCTTGCAAAGAATGTAAGCACGTGATAATAATGATATATTTATCACTACAATTCACAAAGGTAAAAATGTGATTGAAATCTTTATAGTATATCACTCAGCCCTCATTCATGAAGTCCTAGTCACAAATTAAATGGGCCGTCTAAGCAATATAATCCCTTTACCAAGGATAAAAAAAAAAAAAAACAGGTACATTTACTAGCACCCCGAGACTGCTCCCTCCTTTCCAGAGCACTCGATAATGCAGAATTTACACTTCCATATTATCAATGTTAATTTCTAAGTAAGATCTCTGGGGGCATTGATAAACATTTTGACAAAAAAATAATAATCAGGGGGACAGCTCCCCGCTGTAATGGTTATGTTGCTTAGACTATATCTGTATCTATAATGCACAGTCACCCACCTGATAATTAAAGGTTGTTCAATAAATATAGTTTGTATCCAAGTGTACGTTACATAGATTTTTTTTTTTTTCTTTGAGAAGTGGAGAAAAAAGGATGTCCACCTTTACGTCTCATTGGGAGTGACTGCTGTAGGTATGACTGTATTAGGACTTCTCACGGGTGACACTGCTCGTTACAACAGAAATCCTATCAAAGGAATTGCATTTAAACGCACTGATTCACACCTTGGCATCCTGCCAGATCTCTGCTCTCTTGTACATAGAGCTAAACAAAGCACAGTCATCTATATATCTAGACAAGAGGTGGATCCCCTCAACTGACTTAGACATTGACTGAAAGAAAAGTCAAGGTCGCAAGCAATGTAGCGAATTCAGTTCTGAAGATGACAAGCAATTGTCAGGACTTGAAACACAGAATCGCCTTATCTCTTGCTCTTTGTTGATTGTCACGCAATAAATATTCTCTCTGCTGGCTTTTTGTAGAATCCGGGGCAATATTCAACCTGCTAACATTGGATTGCAAGTCCCTTAGCAGTCTAGTTCCACTGAGACTCAAAATAAGCATCACAAAAAAAAATCAAACCTCCGATGCGACTGTCCCCATTTCAGGGTCCTGTCCTGCTGTCCCAGGTTGGTTGTCTGGTGTCCCATATAAGGAGACATGTGGGAACAAGTAATCAGGAGTAAAAACACTCCAGATGATGGTTTACATAGGCCTCTTCCACAGAAGTCACAGTTTGACTTTGGACCCTTTGGCTGTGGTGGCCACTGGGACTCTATAAAAGAGTAGAATTGTCAAGAAGAGGTTCCACAGCAGAGGATGAAAATGCGGTCTGCAACAAACAACATACTACAAAAGACTTGATTGGAAGTACCGTCAGCAAAATGGATATAGATAAATATTATGCTGAGGTTAAAGCTGCAGCGAGCGTACAAAAAGGCATTCCTTCTGTCTGTGCATTGTGTATAAAAGGCATAGGCATTGCTGGGGGTGCTTTGGGGGCTAGACCCCTGGCTGTGGGGCTCTTTAGCCCTGGGTCTTTACCACTGGTGGAGAAAAAAAGAGGAAGAGATTATTAGTTAGTGTTTATTTTTACATCAGGCAACCCCTTTATTAGATAGGAAAAATGGCAGGATAACATTGAATGCATGTCTGTGCATCATGTGCTTGTTTCTGGCTATGCTTTCATCTCAGAGAGCATTAGCAGCAAGTTCTTATGAGAAGTGGAACATAACATAAAATGGTAGAGGTATGTCATGACATATTCCCACCTCATTGTTAGTGTAGGAATCATCAGGTTTTCCTTTAGGCCGAAGCCCCAGGTGTTTCTGAAAGGCACTGGTTCTGGGATCATTAGGTTGGCAACGATGGAGTGACCATCCACTCCAGGGTCACATGCAGAGTGGGGTTATGGCAGCAAACAATGTTCAGGGTAACAAGCAAAGGTCCAGACAGAAAAGTATTGAAATTCTAGTCACAACTTCAGCAGTCATACAGCAATCAAAACTCAGCTCATGTCCCAAGGTCAGAGCACAGTAAATCAGCAATTATGCACAGTGGATCTAGCTGAAAACACTATTCATTTAAAGAGGCCTGAAAGGTAATGCCAATTGTACACTTTTGGTTAATAACACATCATTAAGATGGATCCTTCAAATTGCTGGACAAGACTGTAGACGGCCTAAAGAAAGAGTCTGTGTGAGCTAGAATTGCATTGGAAATTCTGTATCTTAATAAATATAAATGGGTCATGGAGAGTATCCACGAGAGGCCCAGTTATGCCCCTGGTTTTGGGCCAGCCACAGCACTCTTTTTCGTATGATGGCCGCCATGCCTGCTCGGTGGCCATCTTTAAATTTGGATAGTGCTTGGCCTCAGCAGCACACAGGTCGAAACCAGCATTCCTCCTGTGTGCTCTAGTGTTTGTTGCATTGCGATGGGTTAATGTGCCCCCATTACAGCTTCTACTTCCCAACCACAGCCCTATACCCCTATTACAGACCCTATTATTCCACCACAGTCCATAATTTCCCATTATAGCCCTCAATACCCTTCACAGCCCCTATTCCCCTACTAAACCCCCCCCCCCACACACAATATAGTCCTTACCCCAATTACATCCCATGTACCCCATTACAGCCCATATTCCCCCTCTATAGACCCTAACCCCCACACACATTAAAACCCTGACGCCAATAACATCCCCTTTACACTTTTACATCCCATATTCCCCCACTATAGACCCTAACTGCTTAACGGTTTATGTTATTGTGGTTTCTAACTTGTGCCTTTTACTCTGATTCTGCTGTTTTCCGCTATCCTGATCTGTTCTCCATTAACCTTGACCCGTTTTAGACTATACTTGCATGTTTTAGGTATTTCACCGCTCCTGGCGCTTTGCTTTAATGGTGAAGTCAACGTTTCCAATATAATAAAACTCTAAAATCTCCTACAATAGCAGCTAATCTAGTGTTCTGCGTTCATTCTAAGATGGAATGTGCCAGTTTACTGAATAATAAGATCTGGGAAGTAAAATACGCAGTAGAAATATGAACTGCAAGATGACATTTATAGATAAGGAACAAGTACCGTAAACAGGGATAAAACTTGTTATGATAGCTAAAATTATAAAATAGCATTCGGCTTTGAGGGAAGTTCTAAATATTTATAATAGATGTTGGATTATTTTGAAATATGATCATAGTGTTCAGGCATGGAGAGGAGCTTAAAAGTATACACACGTTCATTGTCTCAGACAAATCCAAAATAGCCTACCTACTATCATATTAGCACAATGCGTACTCTAAACATTATTTACACTTCTGCCAGAGATTCTGGTTAATGCCAAGTGTAATGGAGGATTCTCCATTAGCTCATTGTTCTACTCGTGTTCTCGAGGGCTTTCCAGTACTATGAAATCAAGGGCTGGCAGACTGTGAAAGACAAAATAATTCCAAAAACCGAGCTACTGGAGGCTTCAGGCTAGCGTGTGTCCAAGAAATGAAAACAAATCATTTTCCGGTGGGATTTTTATTAATTTTTTGTAATTATTTTTTTTAAGAAAACTCTTTATAAAAAAAAGTTTGCATTTTTTTTACATTTTATTAACAAATCACATATTTGTAATAGTAGTGTAAGGCAGAGCAAATAAAGGGAGTTTTTCAATAAACTAAAAAAATCTATAATTCCATAATGAAGAAAGTGCAGGGGGACTATAAAACCGCAATCCATCTAACATAACTTTTTTTGTTATTTTTAAAAAAAAATCGAATCGTGCATTTCTAGCAGTTTCTAGCAATAATAAGGGCTAGCGCATTATTTTCACGGCTGGATGTGGTATGGGAGAGAAATAAAGTTTTGTAATTTAGCATTTGGACTCAAAAATTTTTTCAATTGTTAAAAGGAACAATCCACACACAATAATCGTTACTTTGTAGATACACTTTGTAGCGGAGAGCTGGTATTACACAGCCTATCTCCACTTTAGATCCCAGGGAGGTTCAGCAACAAGCAATTGAAGATTATATTAGCTTTAGTGTACTAATAATCTTAATTTTAGTAATGACAGGAGGCGAATATTTGCATATCTTTCTCTACTGAAAACTCCAGCAGCATAGAAACATAACAACCAATCAGAAAAAAGTTATGATGCCCATAAAAGGCCCTGTCTATGACATCACTTCCTCTTTCTTTGAAGCGAAACAATAAATAACAACAAGAGACATAATCATATTACGTCAACAGTTCAACAACATATTAGAATATCCAACTCCATTAGTTCCGCGATGCAGAGGTGTGGAAGGTGAATCTTTGTCTCGATGAGAAGACGTTCACGCTGCAAGAAAAAGAAAAAGGTGAAAGGTATCTGGCGTGATAACTTGTCCGCATATAATAAGCATTAAGCATCTGATATACCAACGAGCATTAGAATGTGAAACATATCAATATATATTTATTCGAACGCAATGATATTTAAGAATCTATAAACACAACATAATGCAAGGTTCATGTCTAATATTCAGCCAATACAAGACCCACAAGATACAGGTCTAAGTAGCAAACATACAAACCATACGTACTTACCTTCCTGAACATAAAGGACATATTCTGTTCAACACGAGAAACATGGGAGGGATCCTATAGGGTGGGAAATATTCGCCTCCTGTCATTACTAAAATTAAGATTATTAGTACACTAAAGCTAATATAATCTTCAATTTTACCACATGACAGGAGGCTTCATATTTGCATTTTTAAAGCTTTGAATTGACCAATGTGAAGGAAGCATGAGATTTTTGCTGAAAATAGAACGTTCTAAACGTACTCTCTCGCGCTCAGTCCGCGCAGCGTATAATGTCGGCTAGGGAAGCGTCGGCCGAAAAAGGTTTGTGAGGCCGCCGCTCCCCTGACCGAGTGGGCTCCGAAACAAGGTTCGACGCTAAAGACAAAAACCAGCGGACCCATCTGGCCAGTGTTGCGGTAGACACCGGTCCATGAGGGTTCACGTAAGAAGTCAGAAGGTGATCCGTCGAATGAGTTTGAAGGGGGTAGAGATATTGGTGTACCCCATTAGCGTTCTGACCACGCATAGTGTGGCGTCTGACACAAAGCATGGGTATGACACTGAAGACGAATCGGACTTAGTTCGTCTCGACATGGTAAAGGTAACCCCATCTGGTGTGAGAGAGAAACCATCCATATCGCAAGCCCTAACATCCGCCAACGTCTAAATGAGGCGAGCCATAATAAGAGGGCTAGTTTGGCTGAAAGTTGCTTCAGTGACAAACAAGGATTGTCCGGCCATTCCCTAAGGAATCTCAGCACCACATCCACCTGCCAGAGGCGTGAATATTTGGGTGCAGGGATCTCGACAATTCAGCACCCCGCAGTAGTCGACAAACCAGTGTATCTTGACCTACTGGTCTGCCCTGTACTGGAACGTGCGCCGCCGATATGGCGGATCTGATCACGTTGAGGGATCGATTTGACCGACCCAACGAGACCAGGTGTGACAGATAGTTGAGGATCAGTGGGACAGGTGCGGTAAAGGGATCGGAATCCCTTTCCACACACCAATCACTCCAGGCTGACCAGGCAGAAATATAGCCTTTCCTGGTGCCGGGAGCCTATGAGTCCCATAGGAGGTCTTAGTTGATGCAATAGGTCGTGAACTGACCAGGAGCCCCTGAAACCATCCAGGCAACTAGTGCCAGTTGTCCTTCCATGACAAGGGAGTGGGCTTCCCCTCGAGGTCCCGTCAGAAGTAGAAGGTAGGGAGTAGTAGAGGGTCTTCGCGAGACATCTCCAGGCGATCCGGGGAATCACGGTTGGCCCTGCCCGAGGGGTGTCATGAGCAGGAGCGATATCTTGTGGGTGTGTGTGTGTATCGAAGCACCCTTGCTATTGTGGAGAACGGCTGGGTCACGTTTGCAGGGGTTCATCCATCGCCCCGTATGCGAAGGAAGAGTCAAAGATCGTTTTGCCAATCCAAGTTTGTATGTGAAGTAATCACCATCGAAATTCCATCCTCACTTCCGCTGACAGTGGGATCCAGTGGTTGTATGAGTGACCGGTGCGTACGTATCTCACCATCAGTCGTAGTGGGCCAGGGAATAACGCTTGTATGGAGGAGGAGAGGAGGGGAGGAATCCCACAATCCGACAGCTATCCTTATAGAGGTGCTCTTTGCCGTAGACGAACGCGGAACGTAGTTCTCCAAGCCGATGTCGAAAACGAGGAACTGGCCCGATTCAGATGGAGAAGCGATCTTTGTCTGTGTACAACAAAAAACCCATGGAGTCCCGAAAGTGAACGACAAATTTGTCTGCAAACGTAGCCTGGATTCATAAAGAATCAGCAAGTCTTCCAGGTATACGAGGCATCGCACGCCCAAATTTACGGATGTGTGCCCTCACTGGTTACAGTAGGTTCGCGAGCACCACGGAGTTGTAAACTGCCGTGTTCGTTCTCACCATTGGAATCGGAGGAAAACTTCGGCAGTCCAGGGCAACGGGTACTGACAAGCGTGCGTCCTTGAGGTTCAGATGTGTAAACCAGTCGTTATCGCCTAGGAGGTCTTGTAGAAGACGAATTTCCTCCATCTTGCAGCATTTGTATACCATGTAGGAGTTCCATTGATGTAGTCTCCTGGCTTCTTCTTGACCAGGAAAAATTTGCTGGGGAAGCCTTCCCCTCCGGTGCATGTTGAATTGCGCCCCTCCTGAAGAGGGTGCAGATTTTCTTGTCCACGAGGCGTTCCTGTTCCGCCAGCGTGCGTAATGGAGGTGAAGGGGCGACCTGCACGGCTGTGATAAAACTCTATGACATAGCCTTGTACTGTTTGGAGAACCCAGGTGACTTTGGTAGTCGTCTCCCAATTCTGTAAAACAGAGACAGGTTGCCGGTCATAATATTGGAAACAGTTAGTTATGTAGGTTGACACACTAGTAGATGAAGCGGATGGGTTCCTTTGTGTAGTAGATGGGAGAAATATGAGGACTGTGTATACGATCTGGAACCTGTCGCCCAGAAGCGGCTGGTGGCTCGGTTCAGCTACCGACCAGTCCTCCCAGAAACACCTTTCCCCGTAGGGTTGTGGAAGACTTGTTTTAGCGAGGTCTGGGTTTAATTTAGTGTGGTGAATAAATTCACGTGTTTCTTGAGTACTGCAATGAACACTACGTCGAATAGTAGGCCTTGTGCTTTTGGGCCGAATTCTTGTCGTTCATAAGTCCAATAGTGTGTTGTCGATGCAGCCCAGTACAGATTTGCGTCTGTCGGCGCATAGTGCGTCATTTACGTTGCCAAGGAGGCATATCGAGCATTGAGACCATTCTTTGGAGGTGGTAGGGTTGAGTTGTGTACCCTGGGGTAACTCGGTCTTGAGGCGTGCGCATCCTTCCATCCCCCGAGGGTTGCGCAGCCAATAGTGTTCGTCCAGGAACGTTCCGTCTTCGGCTACTCTGGTTTAGTGCCGCTACAGTTATCTCTGCCTCAGCCGCCGTCACAGAGTAAGGTTTCCCTAACGTACTTCGAGGAAGTGTGGGGAAGGTCTTGCCGTTCCATTTCTTCAGACAGTGAGCTGTCTTCGTGTCGCTCATCTACCATGTCCAAAGTACGTGGTGGGTAATAGTCTTCTTTGTCGGAAGATTGTGGCGGACGGGGTTTGGATTCCCGGTGCTCCGCCTATTTGGTCTGTTCGATGGGCGTCTTGCCCTTGACCTTAGTGGCAGGGGGGCTGGAGCCCTTCCCTTGCTGTTTTGACTTGAAGGCTTGTGGGCCTGAGGTCTCCATCAAGCGGTGTGGGGTAGAGTTCATAACAGAACCTTCTCCACTGAGGCCGTTACTGTGGCGTTTATCATTGCCTAGAAATCTTGGGAACGTTGAGAGTGTCCACCATGACTCGTTCCCGTCCTGTTGGGAGATAGTGTGAGGGTCAGCACGTAGGGGTGTTAGACTCCTGGTAGAACTGGGGATCACCCAGGTAAAACGGTTTGAATTGCCTGCTTTAGTATGTCTGAGAGTATGAATACTCGTGCCAAGTGTAGAGGGGTCACCTCTATTAGTTTAAACTGGCTACTGGGAGCTGTGGTGCAGGTGCAACTGACTGGTAGTGGTGTCGGTCTGGCTAGCCGGGTTCACCACAAATGTACGCCAGTGCTGTATGCACGGTTTTTAACAATACAGGCTTATTATATAGGCGCATGGGGCCTGTCTCCATAAGGTCTGCGGCCGCAGGACCCATGTCTATTAGGCTGGGTTCATCCCAGGTGGTGTGCCATGGTAACCCAGAGGACACCCATATTATAATTATTGGCACCTTACAAGCATTGCATGCATATCTGGGGGTCATCCCAGGTGGTGTGCCATGAAAAATTACAGAGGGCACCCACGTTCAATATGTACACTAGGCACAGTAAATATACATATATGTATCCCTGTGAAGGGTACACCGCAATACACTCAGTTTTCTTAGTGATCCTGCCGTCAAATCGCATCCGGCATGGTACTGTTGCTTTAATGTAAAACTGACAGGCAGTGTTTAACCCCTTAAGGACACATGACATGTGTGACATGTCATGATTCCCTTTTATTCCAAAAGTTTGGTCCTTAAGGGGTTAAACATCCATATATGTCTGTAGTAATCAGTGGTAAAGTTGAGGCGTAGGCCTCCGTGCATATGATCGGGGTTCACCCCGGGTGGTGTGCCATGGTAACCCAGAGAACACCCACATCAAAGGTAATGGTCTGTCAGTGACCTTGCATGCATATCTGGGGGGTCACCCCAGGTGGTGTGCCATGAAAAAAATACCCAGAGGACACCCACATAAATTTGCACCGTCAGGTACAGTAATATAATATGACCCTCTGTAGGGTACAATAATATAATATAATATGCCCTTTGTAGGGTACAGTAACACAATATGCCCTTCGTAGGGTACAGTGATATAGTTGATCTTGTTATAGGTACAGTATATGTTTTGTATAACGACTGTGATATTGTATGGCTTCACAATAATACATAGATTGTGTGCCTGCTCAACATATAATCATCCAGTGTAAGGCACCATGAGAGATATATCCATGAGAATAAAAAATAATAATTGTATCAATAAATGAATGTGCCCAGAGAGGGGGACCCCATAAGGGGTTAATCCAGATGCAGGGCGCGGTGATCGGGTGATTCCTGTAGGGTATAGTAATATATTATGACCCTGTGCAGGGTATAGTAATATGGTATGACCCTGTATAGGGTATAGACCCTGAGTAAGGTACAAAGACATAATCTCTTTTAATGCCTGCATGTAAGTATTTGTTTGGCAGACACTGTTGGCAGGCACTGTGGCAAAATACATCGAAAGAATACATGGAGAAAAAACTGAAATCCAGCTTGCACTCTCCCATTGTTCACTTGGGAGAGCATACACTTGTGGAGCCCAGCGGTCGGGTGAGTTCCCGATCCGCCGAGCGAGCAGGGAAGGCGGCCGTCGGGTATCTCGCGAGCCGCAAGATCCAAGATGGCCGCCGCCCACATGTGAAGGTGCGCCGCGGATCACGGTCGCGCGGTACCAAACAAAGGGGATAAATGCAACACAAACGCTGACCCCAGCCTCCCTCCACCCGTCCCCATACAGCCCCCTGTGTAAGTGAAAGGGCCAGTCCGCGAGGCGAGCGCGACACGGGTAGTCGTTGCGCCCGCGGATACCAGGCAGTAAGGTGGAAATAAAAAGGGGGAAAAAAAACAGAGGAATACAGTGAAGGGACAGGAATAAGGGGGGCCAAGGTAGCAGGTGTTAGCAATAAATAGAGTAATATATAGTGGTATGACAATCAAAAAAACTGTGTAAATTAAGAATCTACCAGAGAGGTAAAATACTCTGACCTGATGTATGGCTGGAGCAGCAAAGAAAGAGGAAGTGATGTCATAGACAGGGCCTTTTATGGGCATCATAACTTTTTTCTGATTGGTTGTTATGTTTCTATGCTGCTGGAGTTTTCAGTAAAGAAAGATATGCAAATATGAAGCCTCCTGTCATGTGGTAAAATTATAAATCCATAGGGTAAAGTATCCAGCAGGCAAAATAACACAGCAGTATCCCAGCAGCACTCCCAATAACTGGACGACACACAGTATCAGGAGCAGAACTAAAGATTTATTCACACAGTGGCCTTTTAAAGCCTGCTCCCATGCAAGGGAGGGATTTTCATTAATTTGTACAGTAGCCAATCCTGCTCTGGTAACCTCCCACACATCTCCTCCCCTCAGCCTGCATCATAATCCCCTTATCCAGGACACCAATTCCCCCCATTTCTGGATGTACCCCTAAACTTAGGGGTACCACTTTAAATTATACATCCCCTGGTAGCCCTGATCTGGGTGAACAACATATCCAAAAATCACCCAGATCAGACCAGGGGTTCGGGAAATTCATGGAGGGAATAAAATGACCGACCGCACTGGAGAGAACAGCCGAATGGGGTTCCATGCGATGGGGCTCTGCGGTCAGTCCTGGAGTCAGGGAATAAACTGCACGAAAGCCTCTAGCTACAGAGACTAGGGAGGGTTCGCCTGAATCCCCTCGTTCGGTTATTTATATCTACCGAACGAGGGGCCGTTCGGTAGTTTGGAACTGAATGGACCGGGCTTGTGGAGGTCTCAGCGGTGTTCGCCTAGTCGAGTGCCCAATTTGAGTTCCAGACACTCGACGGCAAAACACTGCTGTTCGGAAGTTTTAAAATGGCCGCCGCCACGTGTTCGTTTCCCGATTGGCGGCCACCCCCGAGAACAAAGGACGGCTACTCAGCATGTCAATTACCCATTCACAACAATGTTGCAACGGGTAATCGAAGGCACACTTCCCACAGGGGAGGTCTGACTGTTCGGTAGTTTCATTCGAACAAAGGGAATGAAACTACCTAACATTCAGAAGAATACAATACATTTAACACATAGAACTTTGCTATTTTACACAAATGCATTCAAATACATGTAATTCTCAGGACAGCCCAGTGCCATCCGCTACACACTTTTGCAGTGACAATGTTTCGACTAATCGAATGGTCTTCATGAAGTGAGAATTTGATAAAGACCAGGGAACTGGTTAGAACATGTCCTTTTAACGTTTACTAAATAGTGGATTTGGGGTAAGCGTGCTACATTGGGTATGTGAGTGATTATCACTATATTTCAATCTGTTTCTAGACCTTATTTGGGATTTCTGCTTCTATTCCTGCTTATGCACAGACAGGTTATTCGTTAATGGGATGTGCTCAATACCCATTGAAAACAATGGGAAAGCTAGATTTGGCTCAGAGATGTCAGGGTAGTTTGGGCAAAGATTGAGGACTTCAACAAATGCAGGAACTTCCTAGACAAGAAACTTTTTAAATTGTTAACATATTTTGAAATGCTTTAATAATGGTGTCAACTACAGCCTGTAGTGTACCTGTAAGAATTGTTACAAAAATATGACACTTCTGCAATTTTCTCATTTTGCAACACATTATTCTCTTCACCTTATTTTTTCAATTATCTGTTTAGAAAAAAAATTCTAAAACTCTATAGGTGGAATTTCATTCAGCCTTGTTAAGAGCAGTTGTGCATAGTTTTCCACTTCAATTTTTTTAGGAATTGCACCTTTAAAATGAACAGTATACAGAACAGTGTCAAAAACTGTAGTAATACAGAGATGGAGGTTTACGAGGATGTTACTATTATTGTTTATATAGCGCCACCATATTCCACAGCGCTTTCAAATTATAAAGAAGGGATATTTACAGGTGAAGTAAGACCTGCTCAAACAAGGAGCCAGGAGCAAACCTTTCTTTGCAGATACACATCGGCAGTGACAATGTTTCGACTAACCAGTGATGACTTGATAAAGACCAGGGAACTTGTTGAAACATTCTGCAATGTCCTTTTTCCATTGACTAGATAGTGGATTTAAGGTCAGTATAAGCACCCTACATTGGTTATGTGAGTGCTTATCACTGTAATTAAACTTGTTTCTTATTTGGGACATCTGCTTCTATTTATGTTTCGACTGTTTTATGCAAGTTGATGTTTAATTTCTTTATGCAGAAGAAGCTATAGCGAGAATTCATTCTGATGGCGTTCAAATAGAATTATACAATGAAACACACAACTGCTTTCAAAAATGAATACTGACTAGCACAGAAGAGCTCCATTCGTAGAATACAGTAACAGAGAATAAAGAAGATGACAAAACGGGCTCTTAGAATACAGAAACAGAGAATAAAGAAGATGACAAAACGGGCTCTTTTTTATTTATATTTATAAAGGAATACGTTGCATTTCAGAAAAAAATAAACATTAACATGTTAAAATATATGAATTCCCTCACTGGATTCATTAAACCTGTAATTGGTCAGAAAATTGTAAATTTGAAGTCAAAGTCAAACTGCAAAAAAATAAATTCCTAACTAAGCTATTTTTTTTTTCCTACAACAGTTATTTTCTCCTAAAATTTACCGCGCCTGGTTAATTAGTGAAGAACCTTGCTCGAGGTAAGATGGTAAAATTTTTGTGAGAGCAAATGGAGATCTGACAGGAGTAAGGACAAAAGAAGGAGAACGAAGGAAATTCAGATTCGAGATGAAGGTTACTGGGTATAAAATTCATGCAATTGTGACTAATTCTATTGTAATTCTGTCCACTTAATTTAGAAGGCTGGCATTTATTTGAGTCTCTAGCCCGCGGGGCCCAATTACAACATCGCTGGGTTTGCATAAAGAGAGGAAGTGACTCAGGATGACGACAGCAAATTTCTAAGGCAAGACAAGAGACGCTATAGGCACTCAGACCTCTTCATCTCATTGAGCAACTGCGATGTTTACATTGCAGGTTTAAGACTGCAACTACAGGCGCTTCCTGCAGTTTCATAGAGTGTGACTCAGTGAAACATCCAGCACCAAGCGTTCGACGCTTACTGTGCATGCACATTAGGTCCCCCCCCCCATCGGCTGACGTCAGCGGGGGAAGGAGCACAAGCCACTGCAGAGGGACATCGGTGCTGCTATCAGGTATGCGAATAAAGTTGTTGTTTTTTTTAACCCTTTCATAGATTTGGGGGGGGGTTTGGGGTTGTGGACCAGATTGTTGTAGCAATGCAGTTGTACCTCTCCATGGCAACCAATGCAATGTGTATTTGCTTGCCTCATGTCATCCTTGTATTATATAAAACGTTCCAGCTATTTCAGGTTTGACAGGTTACGTAGATCATCAAAGGATTTGCATCCTGAAGTTTTTTGAGTTCTGGTTTTACACATTTGTACATAGGCCAAAAGTAATTTTGGAATCAAGCCATGCTGCTGGGAGACGTCTTCATATATAGGCATGTCCTGCTTTCCACATCTCTGAAGGAACAATCCACTGAAAAATACAACCCCTCTATTTAGTAGGCATACCCTCAATGAACGCATGCATGCATTTAATTCTCCTTTTTTTCTTTCGAGGTGTATATATAAATATATATAGAGAGAGAGAGAGGGAGAGGGCTGACTGCTCCTTCACACAGTGCCTGCCTGCATCACCGCTCCTGCTGCGTATTCTGCAAGTTTGTTCCTCTTTCAATGCTACCTGCCTGGGTGTGGGGGACTGAATTTAAAGTCAGTGTATTGTCCCTGGAAGGTTTTACTTGAGTGGTAGGTGCTGCTTGCCCTACTGGTTTATGGGTTGACCCCCTATTACTTACATGTAATTTAGTTATTAAGGGGAGCCTGCTGTTGCTGTCTCCTAAACTGGCTGAGCCATGGTTGTTTGACCACGTTTGTTATACGGCCTGTATTTACTGTGGCTGATTTTATTCTGCCAAACTGTCTGTACACTTTTTTTAAGACTAAGATGGGGCTCGACCTTCATGCGGGCTGGACGAGTTTCATGAGCGCCCCCTGCCTGTAACCCAACGTATGGACTAAATCAACTAATACCCATCCTAACGCTAGCTACAATGAGACATACCTCATCTCTGCCTAAGCTGGTCCAGGTTGAGCGTCGGTTAGACGTAATTTTGGTCTTATTGATGACACAAGCAGTGAGGCCTGGGAGGTGCACCAAGCTGATCCCCTGGCTGGTAGCAGCCAAACTATAGCAATATCACTCTGCTGCACCCCTCCCCCCCCCCTTTGGACCGGTGAGGGTTATCCTGGTCCGCTCCTGGGAGGCTACCCTGCAGTGGCGTTGGTAAACATTCCGGCGGCAGGTGCAGTTGCCGAGCCAATATGGCAGATACCACATGCTCCGTCTATCACAGCAGCAGGAAAACGGACATCATATCTAGGCTAGATAGACTTTTCAACGACTTCTGGTGGAAACTGACACACCATAGGAGACAGTCTGCTCCGCGGGAACACAGCGACCATTCACCCTCTGCTCTCACATCCCCGTCGTAGCCCTTTTGGGGGGTCAGAACATGGAGGTGGAGAGAGCGACTTCCCCCGCCTAAGTGCAGGCTGAAGCAAAGACGAGGCACACTATGACTCAATACTGAGACTCTCCTGGAATTTAGGATGTCAAAGAGAATCGGTAGAGCACCGCGGATCCTATTTCGCCTGCCTTTGGTTTAGAGAGGAAGCCTCAGGAGAGGAAGCCTTCGGTTTTTAGAGAGGAAGCCTCAGGAGTCTCTCTGTGCTGTAGGACCAAGCTCTGCCTCTTAATGGCATAGGCTGAGATGGGCAGTGTGGCGGGACTCCTAAGGGCTCATTGTCACTCACCTTACTCTGTGGCATAGCTTACGCAGTGATTCTTCTCACATTGCTTTTGTTGCTGTGTCCCCTGCTGGAATTTTTCTATTATATCGTTATAGCTTTTCTGTACTTACGCTGGTCTATGCACTTCTCTACTCGGGGGGGCCTCCTAGGGGGATAAGTATGTCTGATAATCGTCCATTCTTAGACTATTAGTATGTGTACCTTCCTGTATTTGCTTCATGTATCTTAGACCATTTGTTGTTTTTACACTTTAACTAAAAAAATAAAAAAAATATTGTGCTGTGATTTCAACTGCCACACAATGTATTACTAAATATTATTGTTTGCGTTGCTATAGTTGTTGTGGAATAGCGGAAATGTTTGTTATTATAAGCATAGCGGAAAAAAAGACTTTGAGTCATGTCGCACTAAATGTGTTAAGATGCTTTTGTTTTTTCGCTGCAATGTCCTTGAATTTGTTCATTTTCCAGACTATTTCAATAAATGTTTTGTTTTATTTTCTCATGAACTGCATCTGCTTTCTACATGATTTTGGGTGTTAGCCGGCATCTGCCTTGTGATTCTGCTGAATTAGATAATTCTGCGATTGACTACCCCTGCTTTGGATGCTGGACTCCACTGTTCACTAACTGGTGAGCATGTATATGTTATGTGCATTGTGATACCTTTACATTTTGGCTTTTTAGAGCAAATCTGTCTGGATCTGGGATTATTTCTGGACTCCTTTTTGTGTGTGTTTGTCTATACACTTTGGTCCATACTTCCTGCACCTGGTTCCACCCCAATCACTGCCCGTAGTGCTTCATAGGTATTGCTGTGGTCTATCTGCCTACATACTGTTGCTCTTGTGGTACTTTTGTACACTGAGTGAGCCTCAGTAGTCTGTGATTGTGTTTGAATAAGGAGGACACCCAAACCACGTGGTAGATTTCCAGGCCATGATCAATGTAACGGTGGCTGCGTCAGTAGAAAAGAAACCTTCGAAGGTGTTCCCGGTGAGCTCTGACCCTGCTAAAGCTGCCTATACCACCATGTATGCCCATTATAGGGCAGAATCTGATGGCTCTGACTCCTACTTGC
Source organism: Pelobates cultripes (assembly GCA_933207985.1). Taxonomy (NCBI): domain Eukaryota; kingdom Metazoa; phylum Chordata; class Amphibia; order Anura; family Pelobatidae; genus Pelobates; species Pelobates cultripes. The sequence continues at coordinate 23,177,342 of OW240915.1, read as the reverse complement.
ACCCCACTAAACGCCACGAGAAGGGTGAAGGAGCTTGCCTATTTCATCCAAGGGTAAAAAGCACAACCTGATTCGCTCTCGCCACATGATCACTCCTCAGATGAGGACAACGACCTACCCTAGTCGCTCTTGATACTTGACGAGTGGCAAACGCCTGTCACACTGTTAAACCCCAACATGCAGTGTTCAGGACAGCAAGGGACAAAATAAGTAAATAAACTATTATCTTGCCTTAGAATGGCCAGACTTAATGTTAGATAGAGAAAAAGCATAGTCAGTAACAAGCCGAGGTCAGGGTAACAGAGATACAGTGAAAAGGAGAACTAGCCAGAGTCAGGTACACGGTAATCAGACAGGAAAACAACGCAGGAAAGGGTTAAAGAAAAAATGCAGAGTCAGTAACAAAGCCAAGGTCAATACCAGAATATAATACAAGAGAACACACTAAAGGTACTGGGACAGAAACCAAAATAGGGCACCGTGTACAGGGCTAAGGAGGTTTAAATACCTTTAAGTAACATTTGATTGCTCCACATCATGCCTGCGCCCCCATGCATGCATAGGGGGCCGGAATGAAATGGACCAATGGGAGCCAGATATAGCATGCTTGTGTTTGCGAGCAGCGATCTGTCACAGTGCCCGATCGGCACCTCAGTGTGACTGCACCAAATCAGTGCGGTCACACCTTCACAGTTCCCAATCGGCACCGCGATGTGATCGTATTTGATCAGTGCATTCACACTAAAAGAGGGAGTGGTTACTCACCTTACCTCCATCGCCTCTACCTCTGTGCAGCTCCTAATACAGCAGCCGGGTCCAGCATTATGAAGGACGCCAGTTGCTGCAAGGTGGAGCTATAGGATATATATACCTGAATAATGGTATTGAGGATGGATGCACTTGGTGTAGCACTTTACAAAAATCTATGAATAATATATAACACAATAATAGTGCAGATGGTTTGAACAATAATAAATAAATAAATCTGGATGAGAAGATTTTCAACTCACAATGAAAGAGCCAATACGTAACCTGGCTCTGGTGTATAACGCCCTTGGATCCTTAAGAGAGATCCACAGCCCTCATCTATTTGGGGTTTAGAGATATAGAAGAGGGCTGTGGATCCCCATAAGGATCCAAGGACGTTATACACCAGAGCCAGGTTACTTATTTTCTCTTTCATTGTGAGTTGAAAATCTTCTCATCCAGATTTATTTATTATTATTGTTCAAACCATCTGCACTATTATTGTGTTATATATTATTCACAATTTTTGTGCAGTGCTACACCAAGTGCATCCATCCTCAATAACATTATCTAGGTACATTAGAGCTCCACTTATGCTATATTTGCATATTAGGGGCTAAAAAACTTGGTCCTCGGGAAAAGGGCAAGCTCCTTAGGGAAGCCTTGAAAGAGCTGAATGAACATATAAACATTTTCATGCCCCTGGTGCAATCTTCCACAAAGAAAAAAAAAGTCTTCAGGGGTAATGTCATCAGAGGAGTTTTCCCGCTAGCTGTTTCTGGCCGTCAGGCCCCCGCTCTTCCTGACCACAATCCTTCTACCCAGAAGTGGGTGGTGGAAAAGGTTTCAACTACTCTAGGGGTTTGGACAGAGGTTGTAGGGCATGCTCACGCAAAGATTCTTCTCAGGTAATTCCCCTTTGGTCCCTGTAATCTCTATTGTTCTGACTGCTGCCCACCTTTCAAATTTTTCCAGAAATAGGAAGACTTATCCTCAGACATGTGGGTGTTGCAGACCATGTGGGGATATGTGATCGAGTTTGAGGACATCATTGTGCAGTGGCAGCCGTCCCAAACTGTTTTGCATCGCTAACACCCACCTTATCTATCAGGAGCTTCAAGATTTAGGTTAGGTGCCATCTAACCCACCTTGGGGGATGGAGGCTTCTTCAGCAATATGTTCTTGGTCTGGAGTATAGTCTTCGACCGCTGATCAACCTGTTGGATGTCGCTCACGTTGTTTACTCTGATTTCAAGGGATTTGCTTCAAGACAGTGACTGGTTTACACGCCTAGACTTAAAGCATGCCTACCTCGCCATCCCAGTTCATGTCAACAACCATGTACTCCTTCGATTCCTTAAGACTTAGCTCAGCCCCTTGCTGCATCACAAAGATCCTAAAGCCGGTGGTCACCCATCTTCGGGCTTACATGGTTTGCTGCTTAATTTATCTGAAGGATGAGACTGAGGCACCAAACCTAATATACGGTGAATCTACTGAAATCTCTAGGTTTCATAGTGAATCAGTCCATATCCACGCTGGTTTCCTCACAGACGGTTCAGTTCCTAGGTTCAACGTTGTGTACTCTGAGACACCTACCTCGGAAATCTCTTCTATTCGCAAGGAGTTTTGCAGGGTTCTCCATGACAACTCCATCATGCTCTGCCTGTTCGCATGGGTCATGGGACTTTTGTCTTCCTCAGTTCAGGCAATCTTCCCAGGTCCACTGCACGACTGAAGGCAAAGTTCCTCGGTAAGAATCCCACTTATGACCAACAGGTCCCGGTGATGAACAAGATGATGATGGAACAGCAGTGGTGGCTCGACAGCATGCAGGCTGGAATAGATGGGCCATATTTGTCAATCACCCAGACTTCATACTTTTGGGCTGGGATGCGATAAACTGAGGTCGGTCTACCGAAGAGGTGTGGAACTCTCTACGCACATTAATTACTTGGAGTTTCTGGCGCGATAGTTCACAATCTGGCAAAGGGGAGGTTCAGCTGCTGCATCTTGCTCCGGGTGGAAATGTTTCCACAGTGTGTTACCTCAATAAACTTGATGGCAAGCGTTCCCACATTCTGTCGGACCTCACAAAGATGATTTAGATTTTTGTCTTCCCCGCAACATCATTGAAGACGGAATGTCTGCCGGGAGAGACCAACCTCATGACAAATAGTTTCTCTCACCATTGGAGGGACAGCGATTGGAAGCTGAACCCTCTAAGGTTCGCTCTTAGAACAGTTACTAAATTCGAGAATTCTTCAGCTGGCTACCAGTCCAGAGAGCAAAGTGGTAAACCAGTTTCTTCAGACTTAGATGGTCCGCAGAGCCTACGCTATTTCTCCCTTCGCGATGATTGTGAGGGTCCTTCATCCTGCCCGGCTGCAACAGGAAACAATAACTCTGGTTGTTTTTTATGTGACAGAGCCAACATTGGTTCCCAGACTTTCTGGAATTGTCTTGCAAATACCCACTTCTCCTACCGTCATACCTGATGCTCCTCATGGACCCGTTGCTCCTAGAAGAGCACTTTACGGGATCCCTGGCAGGTCAGTGAACTATCACAAGCTGCCAGCTCCTTGGCCTCTAGTACAAGACGGTATTACCACTCCGCATGGAATTCATGACGGATTGGTGTGTGGAATGGGGTATAAATCCATTTACAGCCTGTTTCCTCAATCATGAACTTTCTCTCCTCATTCGGTGTGCATTGCGTTCGGAGGGGGAAGCGACCTCCTCTCATGTTATGAAATTGAAGAATATGCTATTTGTTTTAATAGTTTAGTATGATTTAAGTCCTAATTTTGTGTGTTGGTTATTTAAGTGGTACTGCTTCGATTCTGCTGTGATGCGTGTATGCTTGAGAGTCTTTGATTGCATTTTTTTTTCATATTTCACAAGTTTATTTCCATGACTAAGCCTCACACGTTTTCTTTTATGTTTAACTTGCTTCTAGGGACGTGTTTGCTGCTCTGATTTGGTTGGAATCCTTGTTCTGCAGGATGTTAATTCCAGAAGTTCTTGTTTTTCTGTTCAATGTTTTGCCTGTGATGTCACATAAAGACAGATTAGATACTTATTTCTGATGGGATCTTGTTTTTTTTTTTTTTTCTATAGGTTTCTTTCCTGCTATGGAATAACTAAAGAAAGATATGCAATATACTCGCCTCCGGTCAATACTAAAATTAAGACTATTAGTACACAAAAGCTAGCATTATCTTCCATTGCTCCAGATGTAGCTGCTCTCATGCCTTTACATTCCGTTACTCCATATCCAGAAATTGGAAACACACTACCATTACTTCTGATTAAACTTTATTCTTCCTGAACACTCTGCAGGAGCTGTGATTTATTAGTTTGGTTTTAGTAGTTTAGTAAGATTTTTTTTTTTTTCCCTTTTCTTTTTAATGACATCAGAACATGGTATTTGTTGTTTCATGCTTTGTAAACATCAGAATTGACCATATCAATTCATCATTTGTTTTGTTTCTGTCTTTTCCTTTCATATGTATAGTTTTAATTATCCAATCTTTCTACAATTTTATTTAACAGCCAAATACAGATATCAGACTAACCTAGACAAACATTTGTTTTGTGCTTCGGAACCATATTAAAAAAAACAGATGAGAGGTTCGAGGCGGGGTGTCCTGATTTGAAAAGGAATTAATCGACTAAAAGTGAGTGTAAAAAAGAAATTTACTCTCCAGGGTCTAATTTTTTTTATCCATCTATCCCAACAGCTATAATAATGGCCCTTCTTTGGGGAAAAGTTAGTAATAGCCCGTTCCATTTTACAATGTATAATGCTTTGAGAGTGAATCCTGGGCCAGCTATCCACCCTAGAAGACTTCCAGTTTCTGGCTATTGACGTTTTGACAGATTTAGATGTGTAAGATAACTGGTCTAGACTCTCTATTAATCATATCCATATGTAGTAAAGCCATATTTGGAGTCAATTTGAACTTCATTTCCAGTAAAGTGTAGTATGATTTTAGTGCTAATTTTGTGTGTTGGTTATTTAGCTTATTTTATTTTTTATGTCCTGTAACCAGTTTCCAATTTGATAATCAGATCCTTAAATTCTGACCCCCGCTAGATTACTTCAAGGCTTTAAAATGATAAAGTATAACCTGCCACTAAATGAGGCCTAAAGACCAATCATCCAACAATCAGTTTCCTTGATTTATTAGTAATAAATCGACTCTCTCAAGTCTTGGGGCCCTTTAAAGGTTATTCCAAATGAAGCACCTGATTTTTAAAAATGGTCATCAAAAGCAGAAACCCTGGTGGCATCCTGCTACTAAACAACACTACAGTGTGCTGTAGTAGTTATGGTGCTTGGAGCATTTCTTTAAACTAAAAGATACATTTACCAGTATCACCCCACCACCCCCTCCTCTTCTCTCTTCAAATCATAACACACTACTTTAAACTCCTTTTAATATGTGCCATTACATGGTTTTTACTTTGATGAGTGGACCAGGTCTTACTCTGTAAAATAAATATATACTCTGAATATTTATTCCCTGTTTGATGAGTTTATATTATCATAAAGCAGTGTTATTTTTGTCGATTAAAGTTTTGGAATTTAGTCGACTAAAACTAAAAACAATTCAGATAACCAAAACTAAAATGGCATTTTAGCCAAAAGAATTACTAAAACTAAATTGAAATCTAGTTTTAGTCATAGTTTGCCAAAATTAACATTGCACAGAAAGGCTGTGGAAGGGGCAAAAGAGGAGAGACACCTACAGTGTGGGGGGAAAAAATTTGATCCCCTGCTGATTTTGAACGTTTGCCCAATGACAAAGTAATGATCAGTCAAAAATGTTAATGGTAGGTGTATTTTAACAGTGAGAAAAAGAACAAAAAAATAATAATCCAGAAATACACATGACAAAAAAGTAAACAAAATTGATTTGCATGTCAATGAGTGAAATAAGTATTTGATCCCCTATCAGCAAGCTTTCTGGTTCCTAGGTGTCTTTTTTACTGGTAACGAGCTGAGATTAGGAGCACTGTTTAAGGGGAGTGCTCCTAATCTCAGCTCGTTACCTGTATAAAAGACAACTGTTCACAGACGCAATCAGATTCCAAAATCTCCATCATGGCCAAGACCAAAGAGCTGTCCAAGGATGTCAGGGACAAGATTGTAGACCTACACAAGGCTGGAATGAGCTACAAGACCATCACCAAGCAGCTTGATAAGAAGGTGACAACATTCGATGCAATTATTCCCAAATGGAAGAAACACAAAGTGTCAGTCTCCCTCGGTCCGGTGCTCCATGCAAGATCTCACCTCGTGGAGTTTCAATGATCATGAGAACGGTGAGGAATAAGCCCAGAACTACACGGGAGTATATTGTTAATGATCTCAAGGCAGCTGGGACCATAGTCACCAAGAAAACAATTGGTAACACACTACGCCGTGAAGGACTGAAATCCTGCAGCGCCCGCAAGGTCCCCCTGCTCAAGAAAGCACATGTGCAGTCCCGTCTAAAGTTTGCCAATGGACATCTGAATGATTCAGAGGAGAACTGGGTGAAAGTGTTGTGGTCAGATGAGACCAAAATCAGGTTCTTTGGCATCAACTCAACTCGCCGTGTTTGGAGGAGGATGAATGCTGCCTATGACCCCAAGAACACCATCCCCACCGTCAAACATGGAGGTGGAAACATTATGCTTTGGGGGTGTCTTTCTGGTAAAGGGACAGGGCATCTGCACTGCATCAAAGGGATGATGGACGGTGCCATGTACCGTCAAATCTTGGGTGAGATCCTCCTTCCCTCAGCCGGTGCATTGAAAATGGGTCGTGGATGGGTATTCCAGCATGACAATGACCCAAACACACAGCCAGCGCAACAAGGAGTGGCTCAAGAAGCAGCACATGAAGGTCCTGGAGTGGCCTTAATCTGTAAAAAATCTGTAGAGTGAGCTGAAGGTTTGAGTTGCCAACGTCAGCCTCGAAACCCCTAATGACTTGGAGAGGATCTGCAAGGAGTGGGACAAAATACCTCCTGAGATGTGTGCAAACCTAGTGGCTAACTACAAGAAACGTCTGACCTCTGATTGCCAAAAAGAGTTTTGCCACCAAGAACTAAGTCGAAGGGGTCAAATATATATTATATATTGATTTGCATATCAATCAGTAAAACTTTTTTGACCTGTGTTTTTCTGGATTTTTTTTTTGTTATTCTGTCTCTCACTGTTAAAATACACCTACCATTAAAATTATAGACTGATCATTTCTTTGTCAGTGGGCAAACGTTCAAAATCAGCAGGGACTCAAATACTTTTTCTCCCTCACTGTAGAGGCGCTGGAAGGAAAAAACACAGAAGGACTGTGGAAGGGGCAAAAAGACAGAGGCTTTAACTAAACGCATTAGATTTAAGTCATGTAAAATCTACTGGGGATTTAGTCAACTAAAACAATTCAGATTACTAAAATACAACTAAAGCTGAAATAGCTTTTTAGTCAAGACTATGACTAAAACTAAATCGAAAATAACATAAAGGTGTATACACAAAAACACAACAAACCAACAAGTTAGACAATTTTTATTTATAGTCATAAATCACTTTCATAAAAACAGGACACCTTTTGTGAGTGGTGGGCCTGGTAACGAAACATATCGAAGTAGGTCAGCTTCAATATGAAGCTGTTTAATATACAATTTATTTACATATTAAAAAAAAAACAGAAGGGAAAAAAAAAACAAAAAAAACTGCTTTTTACATACTAGCCTTTTCACTTGCTATACATCGAAGCTAGAATAGTCTTATGAATAAGCACCTAAAAATATGAATACTGGTTTACTCTGTACATAGATTACACAATGCACATTGAACACTAAACATTCAATCCTACACAGAATGAGTGACATCAGAAGTAAAACTAAAATGACCAGAGACCGCATGATGCAACTTTACTTCTGCAAGAGCTAGATGGTCCTCCACCCCCCTCCCAAACAAAAAAAACCCCAAACCCTTACAACATGAAACAGACATCCAAGGATTTGCCAGAATTGGAGCAAGCAAAGCATCATGGAAGTTGTAGTTCTAGTACTGTTGGGAATCTACATTTTGTCTATCTCCTGCAGAAGAAAACAGCACAAGAATCAGAGACCAATGATATTATTAACAGATATAGTGGTTGCAGTCTCCCCACACACTCCACAGACCAGAAATACCCTACTATTAGATTATGTTGGACTTCATACCGTAAAACCAGTACCTTCACTTCAGCAGAATTTATAACTTACCCTCCCTAAAAGAGTAAACAAACAAAAAGCATATTATTGCATCTGCTAATTATGTTTCAGTGACAATAGGTTTCCCAATTGCATTTCAAAACAAATGGATGTGTCTAAGACCTACCCTCAAGTAAATAAATGCACAGTAAAGTTGCAGTAATATTAAATAAACCACCTTCAACTGTGAAAGTCAATATCAAGTGACTTGACCACATTTAACATTTGGTTTACAAGTTTGAATATTTATGCAACAATTCTTTTTACTATTGGAGCATATTATATTTTAGATTAGAGCAAAAGTTGTCTCACATAAAGCTTGGAGGAGGTGATCAGCTGTAAGCACAAATTAAATTATTATTATACAGTAAACTGGCAAAATTGCCGGCAGTTTGATAGACATCTTCACCTGAACTCTGCTTTCCTCCACCAAATATAGCTCATTTATCTCTGCATTCTTTTACAGTGTTAAATGCTGCATTGCACAAGGTATGTGATGCCATTCAATGGATCCATTACCCACAGCAGGATGAGGCGTGCAGCTTCAGGGAAATTAGGCCAAAAACAGGTCAGAAATGGTCCTTTTCTTCAAGCTTTGTTTAGGAGATTGGCTTACACAATGCATGGATGGAATTGTGTGACCGATACCGGTCTATGGTACTTTTCATAACTTTTGTACTTCACCCATGCTCTCTGGTTCATGGCTTTGGCAGTGTTTTTATTCCTTAAATTTATGGGAACAGCATATTGGTATTAACCTAAGCAAATCCCAGGATAATGTCTATTTCACACAACTGCTTAAGTTAGACTAACACAATATGTAGATGCAATGTGGTTATGTACAATGTTTCTCTACTTTATGTGACAGGTGCAGTGTAACGTAATGAAGAGTTTGGTTAATCTAACAGCTAAGACACGTATACAATTAAATGCAATAACTCACCAATCAGTTCATTTCTGGTGCCATGATTTTTGGCAATACAACAATATAAAGATAGCCACCAGAAATGGATGCCAACGCAGTATCCTCGTCCACAAATGACCGATATATTGTGCACTGGGGCATCTGAGGACAGGTGGCTGCATGCAAATCTATTTCTTTTCCATTTTTGAGCATCTTGTCAGAAGAAAAAGTGATTCTCATAAATATTTTGAATCTATGCGTTTGCCAGCACTGTGTATGGATTATGCATATACCTACTTGTAGTGAACTATCACCTACATTCCTTGTGGATCCTTAAAATCAAATTAAATTAAAAAAGTCCATAATATGCACGTTAATCAAGTGTTCGCTATAAAATCCCAAACAACATTAACAAAAAATGCATGCCAGCCCATTTCACAGTCTGAGCTTTTAACAATTTTAGTGCCTAGTGGGGTATATAAACATTTTGCATCACTCTCCTGGTATGTTCGATTATTGTGTTATCCAGAATCCGAGCTTGGGTTAATACCCTTTTTTTTCTTCTTCTTGTTATGTTTCTTGTGCTTCTTTTTCTTTTTTACTTTATCCTATTAGAAAAGAAAAAACAGGATGTAAAAAAAAATACTCGGCATGTTACAGCAATTCATTCTACAAAACCAACAGAGCAAACATTGAGCAAGACCCTCGGGTGTCAGATGTAAAGGGAACCTGTCGGCCAAGCAGGGCAGCTGCAGACAAACCACAACACAGATCCTGCACAACTGATGGCAATAGAATATTAGAACTGGTTTTAGTCACAGTAGTCAGGTCCTAGAGGAGGTGTTCTTCTGAACACATATTCCAGTATAATAATGCTTAGCCCCACTGGTAACAAGATGTAAATACTCTTTGTAAATTATATAATATTACCAGCAATACTGGTAGAAGAAAATGCAAACACCATTGGGAAGGAGCATTATTTAACAGAGTGATGGAATTGATTAACTATTCTTCCTATGATCGAGGATAGGTGCAATGGAAAAAAATAAAGTACTATAGAAAGGTGGGGACTGCAGGGAGGGCACAATTAAGGGAATGAGGGTGGATCAAGCATCCCCTTGCGCAGGGACTCTCCCAGAGCTGATTTGCAAGGAGATTAGTTTACAGCGACAGCATTGACAGATGTATTTTTGCATAGAATTGATATTAGGCAGCCCGTAACAGACTTCTGAGCTGCCTAAGTCACGTGTTCCGATGTTATAACCAGGTATCGGCACAACAGTGCAAATATCAAGCAAAAAAGCTGCAGACTCCCACCGGCACAACCACTTCTAAAAGCAGGAGTTGTCATAGTGGTCAAAGTAACTATTTAATCAAAATGTCAACAAGGATGACACATTCCAATTAACGATCCAATCAGAATATTTCTCTCTCATTGCTAAATAGTACAGAGTTGTAATATAACAATATCATATGCCATGAACACATACATACATATACACACAGTATGGCTAGTACAATATGTAAAAAAAAAAACGAAAAAAAAAAAACACCCTTACTTTAAAACAGGAACGGTAAATTGTTAATCACAATAGTTCCACATTCGCACATTCCAGTAAACACTGCTAAAAGCACTTACTTGAGTGAGCAGTGTAGCAGAACTATAAAAACATACTTACCTTTGCAGCAATTCTGAGCTTTTGTCCCATGATGCTATAGGAGGGCACGTGCACTTGAATATTCTTTCCAAAGCATCAAATACAAACAATAGCCCTTACTGAGCATAACGAGGGTTCAAGTAATGTTTATTGTGGCAGACAAACCTAGCAGCAATCTAACTGTGTGTTAACCCCTTAAGGACCAAACTTCTGGAATAAAAGGGAATCATGACATGTCATACATGTCATGTGTCTTTAAGGGGTTAAACTCCCACATTTCACAGTTCCCCTTTTAAGTAAAATACTTACAGCTTTTTCTTCTGTGCATTTTTTCTTTTTACTGTGAACCTGAAAAATGAAAGTAAAAAAAAAAAAAAAAAAGAAAGAACGTTATTCAGACATCTAGAGTTCGGATATCCTGACTCTTTGCAGAATTTTTATTTGATTCGAGTGGTTTGTTATCTCACTAATTAAAGCTACTTATCTTCCAAAATTAAAACTAATGTGCTCTAAATATGTCAAACAAATGCATTTAATGAATTGTCGTAATCTTTTGGGAGAGAACAAACAAACTGACTTATCTGATATGCCAACACGCTTGTTATGAGCACTGTAAACTAGAGTAGACTGCTCCTTTTCTCCTGAATTTGCATATAATACCCAGAATGCAGAAGAGCTCATCGGCACATATTTATGTTGCTTGGGGTGTCCCTTAAAGCTAAGAATGTAAACATTAAAAAAACAGTAATTGTACTTACAGGAAATTCCTTTTTCCTTAGTATAGTGGCAGTACTGTAGCAAGTGGGTTGTATCTTCTCCAGTGGACAAGAAGCTCCACCCAAAATTTAAATATTCAATTGAGATCCGCCTGCTGCTTCCCTTATAACCCCTGTACCTCCAAGGTTCCCCAGTTCTTCTTGTCCCGGCAGACCGAATGGACAGGCTCCTCTAGGCATAGGTGTAAAGAACATCGATGCGGTCAGCACAGGCTGCTGGCCGGGGAGGTGAGAGCCCGAAAACTCCCCAGGTGGGAGCTGAGCGGCAGAGGCTTCCGTTTCGTTACAGAACACAACTAGTAGCCGGCTTATGTGGCCAGATCCTGGGAGGAGAATGTTTGTGTTGCAAAAAGAACACAATCTTATATCCTCTCAGCTCTTTCGTGTTGTATCACATAGATACGAGGTCGTATCATTTGCCCCAAAGACAACATCAGGGTTATATACTAAAGTAAAGGGAAATCCTAGTGATTAGGCTATAATAGCCTAGCTGAAATCTGGGTGGGGAACAAGATGAACAAACCATTGCCTTGCAATAACATATTAAACACACTTACAAAGAAGAAGGGGAAATAAATAAATAAGACCTCTTTGGGGGAACTAAACACAAGTGCCCAGCCAATAGCCTCTGAAGACAAACAAAATATCTCAGCAGAACAGTGCCATCTACGAGACATATCGAATGTCCTCAACCAGCGTCAATCTTTCCCCGAGGAGCAAAAGGTTCCATTCGACATACATGCCATGAGTGCGTATTGAATTCCAAATTTACTTTTGGACAGGGACATGGCATTTAGAGAAAATAATAAACTTTATATAGTTACATAGTTATCTAGGTTGTTAAAAAAAAAAAAAACAAGTTTGAAGACATTTCACATTGGATAACCCACATAGATGATAATTATAGCCTTGAATATATATATTAAAACAATCATTTAGGCCTTTTTTTCAAACATAGGTTAGTAAACGTATTCATAGTCTTACAAGCCCTACATTCAGAGATGGTAGACAAGCTATGCAACAAAAATTCAAGATAGGGTAGCTTAATAAAAAAAAAAATCCCAGCTCCCTAACCTCCCTCTAAGGGCACCATCTCAGTATGGAACCCATATCACAATTTTTATTTTTTTTAAATTCTTTATTTCTCTGTGCTTAAGATGGTACAGAGGTTTGTGTTGCCATGACAACACAAGCAAGGAATAAGAACAAGAAATGGTATATACATGGCATATAACAAAGGCACAGTTTTTACAGTACATTGACATTCAAATAATATTGCTTAATAAGAAGGGTTCAGCATCGATCCGACAGTCTAGCCTAGGTTGCTGAGGCTGACTGCTCAGAGTGGTGTGAGGCTAATTTAATTGTAGGTCAGAGCCGGGTGCAAGTTAGCCTAATATGCTCCTCACTTAGGAAGGGCTAATGACTCAGGTCCTGGTCACAGGCGGTGGGTCCGGCCACTAACGGGGGCAATGCGGTCTATGATTTTGACAGCGTTTGTGTCATTCCCTCCCTCGCTATCTGTTCTTCCGGCTCTCGCCCCTGTCCCACCACCCACCCTCTGCTGAGATGTCCTTCACATTAGGGGGATAAGGCTACTGTTAGCGTCCTGACGCAGTCTGCGCTTATGGTTGCTGTGTGTGATATAAGGTCCTCTGAAAAGGCTAGGGCCTAAAGGTAGAGAGAAAGAGACAGAGTAGACAGAGATAGTGGAAGAGCAGTAGAGGAATAGGGGAGGAGGGGGTCACATTCCAGCTCCGGGTGGGCAGGAGGAGGGGAAGGGCCGGGGAGGCCAAGGAGGGAGGACGACGGGAAGGGGAGGCCGGGTCAGCTGTGTCCCCGCCTTTTACCTAGTCTGTGAGGTGGCTCTCCCTCCATAATAATTTTAATACTTTTTCTTTTTACTTGTCACTTAATAAACCATGAACTGTTAGCAAGTGTTGACAGAGAACTGCATGTTTTAGGCCTTAATAGTCAAAATGGACAGAGTTTTTAAGTCATGTTTTCAGCTCAGCTACTTTAGCCTACATTCTGTGATTCCCTGGTGAATTTCTTCATAAACAAACTTACATTTTTCCAGTTGTTTCCTCTTCCTCTCTCTGAATCTGTTATTTTATTCCTTTAAGTTTTGTTTTTCTTGTAAAATATGTAAGACAAAGTAGTAGTACTTTGTCTTATGTAATTTAACTCAACTTGACGAATATTGACAATGAGTGGAGCTTAAGGCAAGTGCCACTTCCTTTGTCAAGATCTCCTGTTGCTTCATCTACCATGAGCTCATGTCAGTGCTATAGTCTTGCACATGCATGAGAGTGCAGCACTGAGGTCTATGCAGGATCCTACAGGAACCACAATAGATATGGTCTCACAGTGCCTTATCCGTTAGCTCCACCTGTTGTCAAGCAGAGACAAAAAACAATACTCAAAGCAACACAATTACTGCTTTGCACATTTTAGGAGGAGTAGATTGAAAACAGGAAGAAACCATGAGTAAGGTAGAGTAGATTTAAGTATGGTAAGTATAGGCTGACAGAGCCTCTTTAAATATAATAACCACAATTAACAAGATGGAGACCCTGAGAGACAGATATCTCTATCAATTTTCTGAATGATCCATGAACTTTCTCAGAGCCCATTATAACTATCTGCATTAAAGTCAGAGAAAACAAAGTGCCACTTAGTGGTGAAAATAGGAATTGCTTGTTCTCGGACAAGCAATTTAATTACCAGACCTCTGGGAAGACTTCTGCCCTCTAACCATGGTTTCCTCAGTGTTCACTTTCACACGCCCTCTGGAAATATCATACTTTGATTTACACTGGTATGTTATCATTCTAATGTGAACTACCACTGGTTCGTTTCCTTTTTAAATGAAAATTAAAGCAGACCTGCTCCACGTGTCCAAAGTGGAGTATATCCTGCCTCTGAAGCCCCACACACAGACAATCACAATGCATGCTGGAGAGTTGCAACCATAAGCTGGTGTGCACTGAAATCTGAGATTGTCGCACTGGTTATCATGTTTGTCATATACTTGGTCTCAGTGACATTGCGCACATTTTCCGTGCTCCTTGGGGCTGGCTACACACGATTTCAACACGTATTGAGGCAGATTGTATATCTTTTGTCTATTTCTTCATGCCATCTACACTTGCAATATTTTTGTGCATTTTAAAGTAATACTTCATTAAGTACAGTGACAGAAGGTAAATGCTAATGAAAAGACTATTTTAGGATTTTACCTTTTTTTGTAAATAAATTCTAAGTTTCATTCTGAAAATAAACTGCTTTCTAAGTCAACATTTTTATCTTCCACAATGCTAACATGACAATTAACCGACTGAGTGGTCAATCAAATTCCAAAGAAGGGAAAAAGAGAAAACAATGCTATGTTGAGCGGGTTAATTAGTCTCTCTTTTCTTCCGCCTTTCTACCTCTTTCACAAACAGCAGAATCTTCTTTTTGTGCACCAAAATTACTGTTATTGCCAGGGAATTAACAAGGAACACATTATTTAATGCTAAAAATAATTACAATAATCATTTTTATAAAAGCTCCTTTTATTAATAAAAAGCTCCTTTAAAAATAAATAAAATACTTGTATTAATAGTTGCAAAACAAGATTATAATATATATAATATATTTAGACTGACCTCTTCATCAGATTCTGATCTGGAACAATATTCTGATGATGAATGTTTATGATCTTCTTCAGTCCTCTTCCGTTTTCTGCCCTGTACACAAAGACTGGGTCATATGACTAACAAGTTTATTTCCTCTGCATTAAGTAAGATTAACTAAAATACTTGTGGCAGGTGTACGTTTATAAAGCATTTAAGTCCATGTAAAAAAACAAAACCTAATTAATCAAGTACCTATACTACCATTAGAGTATAGGGTCAGGAACACAAACATGACCCTACAGTGTTAAAACCACCATCTAGAAGATTAAAGCGGGTCTTTTACAGCACTGCAAAAATAACTGAAAATCATTTATGACTTATGTTAACCTTTTCAGGTCATGCGCTCTTTAAAATGTTTGCTAAATCTTTATCATAAGATGGTGAATAAACCCAGCGTACACAAAGCAAATTACATTTTCTGTTTTTATTTCTCCTCCACCGCAATATCCAATAGCCGAAAAGTTTGAATGATAACGGAAAGGAAGCCAAGATGTGGGCACACAATTCACCAATATAGATAAATTATTACTGCTGTGTAGATTTCTTCATTAAATATTTAGCAAACCTCACAATAGCATTTACTCAATATACTGGCTAAGTCAATATTCCCCATTGAATATTACTTACCTATACTACATATCATTTAGTTATGGATGTCAGGGTCAGTCTCAACAAGAGCCCTACTGCACACCCACCACCATTTTCTGAAGGTTATTGAAAAGATTATATTAAAATACTATTAACCGAATGAAAAGCCACACAGTCATAGCAGAAAGGGTTCAGAAATTAAATTCCAAGCAAACCATTAAGATACAGACATATTATTTAAGATCATTATCACCTTGTCTCGGTCCGGATCATCTTTCGATTTCTTCTTTTTCAGGCTGTCCTACAGAAACCACAATATATCAATTACATATGAAAATCGCACACAACATGTAAACAGGGGAGCATGTGGTTGTTGTGAATTCATAACTGCAATAGTCTATAACTGAAAATAGGAAATATGAAATGAATAGCACTAACTTTGCAAACCTATTGACAATTACATTCTCTTTGACCTTTAGCAGGGTTATTCCCAAAAAAAAAATCAAAAAAAAATATAACATTAAAATCTGTATGGAAAACATTTAAGAAATTACAACTGAATTTGAAGAGAAAAAAAAACAGATTTTGATAAGCTACTATTCAGAGTATAATGAATAACCCATTAGGTGTGCGTCTGTAATATTACCAGGAATAATAATAAAACCTTTTTCTAAAAACAACAAAAAACAAAAAAAAAAACACTAACAGGCTTTGGGCTAAAGAGAGATCACTCTTTTATCCATCAGATATGACAGAAGGGCTAATAATCCATAGACAAGTTGTGGAACTGCACTCAGCCCTTCACCCTGGAATCCTAGGGTGCACTTGGATCAGTCCCAGTACCAAAGAGACCAGATATAACATGTAAGTAGAAAAGTAATCCAGGCACCCCAAAATGTTCCAAAGAATAGGAAATTTTAGTGTACCCAAGAACCAAAATGCAACGTTTCGACCCCTTTGGGCCTTTGTCAAGCTGATAAGGGCTAATAATAGCATATGAAGGGATATCTACTAGTTGCCGTATTTTACAGATCTCTAGTTTAAAAAAAAAAATTCTTGAGTTACTGACAAAATATACACAAGAAACTTTTAAAAAAGAAAACAGGGAAGAAAAAAAAAAAACACCAAAGAAAATCTACTGAAACCTTTTTCAATATTTCATTACATAAGTGCACACACACTCTATATATCCAAGTGCATGTGGACACCTATCACACCTATAGAAAAGCTGCTTGGCCATGGAAACCCATTTCATGAAGCTCCTGACACAGTTCTTGTCCTGACGTTGCTTTCAGAGGCAGTTTGGGATTCTGCAGTGATGCAACAGATGAAACACGATTTATACAGGCTTCAACACCTGGTGCCCTTGCTCTTTGTGTATGGGAGGTGTACTATTCCGTGGTTGGGCTGTTGTTGCTTCTAGATACTTCCATTTCATGGCAATAACACTTCTAGTAAACTGAGGCAGATTGATACAGAAGGACACTAATTTCACAAACTGACTCAGGGCAAAGACGGCATTCTATGATAGTGTCATGTTTAAAAACATCTAGTATAACCTAATTCACAGCCAATGTTTGTCTGTGGAGATTTCAGAACTATGTGCTGTATATCACACGCTGGTTAGCAAAAGGTGAAACTCAAACTGATGAAGTCAATGGTTAGTAGGTGTCCACATAGTATGACCATGAACAATTGTTAAAAACTGACTGACAAAGTGTACCTTGCTGTCTGAATCCATGTCTGAACTACTATCAGAAGTCTTGCGGGAGGAATATTTTTTCTTCTTCTTTCTTTTAGCTTGTTTTTTCTTGCTCTACAAAAGCCCAATGTAAACACAAGAATTACTCCGAATGCATTTTTAAATTAAATAAAATATACAGAGGGACAATCTATTATCGATTATGTTTATTACATCAAGTAAATGGATCTCACCTCATTGTCAGATTCATCTGAGCTGCAGGAAGAATCAGAACTCGATGAAGAAGGGGAAGATGATGAAGAAAACTTGACCACAGACAACAGAAAGTAAAACTTGTGAGACGCACATTTTAAACAGAATTACAATTCCGCCACTAAAATGTTTTGAAGTTTTTGAACTATGCTATAATTTAGTGATACCAACATAACCCTGAAGTATGTATGATAGTATTCGTTATACGGAATGTAACATGCCTAATTTATATACACACACATCTATCTCAATTGTTTATTTTCTTTAGGAATGAGCTGCAAATCTTTAAATGTACTAGACGTGTTTAAGAGAGAACTTCCTGGGGATAGACCCGCACATAAAGGGTAGATTAAAGTTACCAATAGCAGTGTGGTTTGTATGCTTACTCTGAATAAATCAGGAATCTGTATTATTACATATCCAATACTTAAATATCTGCAGGAATTAAAAAAGTTCATCTGTACAATATCATTAATTATGATTAAAAACCGTTCTCACCCCACCAGATTTTTTCTTCTCTTTTTTCTTTTTCTGTGGGGGGTTGGAATAAAACGTTGTCAAAGAACAAATAACTAAAGAAAAGAAAAACTACTAAACAAGATTAAGGAAAAAAAAGCTGCATTTTTAGTAACATTTTGAAACTACAGTTATATATTGAGCAGTTATTGTCCAACCTGCGGCCCCCCAGATGTTGCTGAACTACAACTCCCATGATTCTTTCAATGAAACAGATAGCCAGGGAATCATGGGAGTTGTAGTTCAGCAACATCTGGGGGGCCACAGGTTGGACAGCCCTGAGTTATAGGCAAACAAAACTTGTGAAATAAAAGCGTTATTTAAATGAACATGCCACACACAGCTTGCTGAAGTGCTTTACACTGGGGTATTCAATTTTCTTTGCACTTTATAAAAGTGTCCATTTATGTGAGATATCACTTACTACCCCCGGGCCCAGCCTCCTCCACGCCCCCTCCCACCAACACACGTGCTCAGAAGCATTCGTCTTAATCAGAAGACTATGATTGGTCATTTCCCCAGCACAAACCGAACTGCAATGCAGTGAAAAAAAATTGGGGCTTGCAAATATCTATTTAGCAATGATAAGCAAGTATATGCAAGGTGACAGAAAACCTCTTTGCACCAAAATGTATACGCAGAGCACTGGGGATTTATGTTTTTTTTTGTGCATGATGTATTTTTCAGTTTCGTATCTATATGTGTCATAAAAGTCAAAACACTCCGACCGAAATCTTCTCAAGCATTTAATCTCACATTTTGCCATTCCCCCAAGATGTTCTGTTACAAGGTTATTCACTACAGTGAGGATTTAAGGTGGATTCAAAGTGAATTTCAAATTTAAGGTAAAACCAGCCAAACTGGAAGGTTTCTCTAGGTCAACTATGCCTTTTCTACTCTGACCTCAAAATTGTAATTCACTTTGAATTTTCACTTTAGCCAGTAACCCAATTATTTTATAGTGATTGTTTCAAATTTCAAGCTATAAGTAACAAACCACCATGATTTACCTCTTTCTTTTTAGAAGGATTCTCATTACCAGAAATCATCTTTTCTCTGTGTTTTTCCAGCTCTTTTCTCCAACTCTGAGAAGCAGAAGAAACTGTTTATTAAGAGTTATTTCTATCAACCGAGAACAAGTCTTCACAATCAAAGAAAAATAAATAAACAAGGGGTTTTCATAATGTAAACTTTTTCATGCAGGATGATACATGTAATAATGAAACCATATATCACAGTGTATAGAGAATATTAATCAGGATTACAGTTGTATGTCTAGAATTATACCCACGCCCAGTCAGCAGTCTAATATAATCTGGAGCTTTAGATAAATTAGAAAACAAATATGGAACATTAGGATCATATTGGATAGTTTAATGTAACATGCTATAGTGAACCATCATAATGCTGCTTAAAAGAACACTATAGGGTCAGGAACACAAACATGTATTCCTGACCCTATAGTGTTAAAAACACTATCTAGCCCCCCTGCCCCTCTAAATAAAGTAAGATCTTACCTTTATTTCAGTTTGCAGTTGCTGGCTCTGCCCCCGATCTGCCTAGTTGGCGGACATTATTAGAAGTGGTGATCAGACCAATCACAATGCGTTCCCATAGAGAAGCATTGGATTGGCTGAGCTTGTCAAGGAAGCAGATCAGGCGCAGAGCCAGCACAAGCCAAACACAGCCCTGGCCAATCAGCATCTCCTCACAGAGATGCATTGAATCAATGCATCCCTATGAGTAAAATTCAGTGTCTTCATGCAGAGGGTGGAGACACAATGTCGGTGAGGGTTGGCAATGGTTTCCTGCCATATATGATAGTCCAGGGTTAATGATATATACAGCCACAAGCATTAATGGTTAACCTGCTATATACGATGAGAGATAATTAAGAAAGAAAACGGGGAAAAGAGTAAACAATAAAAATATAACAGTGTTCTTCTTGGGAGTCTACAGTCTCCTGCTCGATCTTTGCTCAAGTCCCTGCATATTGGTCTTCTCTTCTGAGGTTTTTGGGATCTTGGTCCCATCTGTGTAGTTCGGACGGAGGTTGCCTGTGGAGGCTCCACTCCACATAGATGGTCTTGTTCCAGAGCTGAGGAGAGGAGTATGCCCCAGTCCTGCAGCATTGCTTCTTTGCTGGTGCAACATATAAAAATGGCATCGATTGACTGGATATGAGGCAAGCGCTGGCAGAATCTCAGCAAGAGCATGCGAGAGTAGGGAGATCTTTACCTCTGTAAGTAAGACCTCTCGGCTCTGTGATCAAGCTCCACCCTCACAATGCAAACATTGTATCAAACTAAAAATACAGAATGTGTGTTTACTTTCAGTTAACACAAAAAATTGTTCAGAAAAACAAAAAAAGGTCAAAAGAAGAGGTCCACAATACCTAAACAGAATCAATTTATCCAAGTATTGCACGGCTAGGCTTATATAAAAGAAAATGCACACCAGCTGGTATTACTGACTGCCATTGACCCCTATGAAAATACACTACTCATGCCAATAATAATAAACTATGAACCTCATTCATTTTTTCTTCAAATTCTGCGAGAGCTCGGGAGCCTTTCTTTTTCTTTTCCAGTTGCTCTTTCACTTCTTCCCTATAAAAGAAATAGGAAACAAGGCATTACTTATAAAGAATATATAGAGAAAAAACAAAAAAAAAACTGCACATATCCTCTCTGCTAAGTTTTCTAAATTAAACAGTTTTTTGTTTTTTTTTTGGAATATGGGCTCGTGGCCAGATTTACCAGACAGCATTTGTAATATACTACAGAACATTCATGCCGACAAATCCAAATGCAACATGCTAGATTCAGATAGATGACTGCGTCGCCATTACCTGGAAATATACTTTCAAAACGTATGCTACAATGTTTTACCATCCATCGCAATGATGGAATACATGCATCAGGTATGTTCAAAACAAAACATCTAAATGTTTAAAATATGTTATTCTGATAACAAAAGTAAAAAATGGCTGAAAAAGCAATGTGGTCACTTGTACGGATTTCATTGTATTTAACCAGGTGGTAGGTGGGTAAAATTATAATAAGACCATGTGTGTGAATTAAGCAAATAAAAGCTATTATAAAAAGGAATTTGGTTGATTTTATATACATTGCTTTCTGTATAAAGAGGAACTCCTGTCACTGCCGAGATTAAACTCAGTGCAGCCAGGGCAATATGGGGCGACTGACTGTGTTCTTTTAACCTCTGCTGCTTAATTGCCAATAGATGCTGTAATATTGTTTTTACTGGGGTGAGGGAATGAGTAACAACTGTCACTTCTCCAGAATTGACAATTATGCTTTAAAATCCCATACAGCAATCATTTTTTCCAATTTATTAGTACATTTTTTTTTATTTTCTTAGAACACAAGAAC
The DNA here is from genome assembly GCA_933207985.1 of Pelobates cultripes. NCBI lineage: Eukaryota > Metazoa > Chordata > Amphibia > Anura > Pelobatidae > Pelobates > Pelobates cultripes. Next base: position 23,155,868 of record OW240915.1, on the reverse strand, counting down.
TTTAAGAATGTCTCTCTCTTTAATGATTTGTAGGGCAGTTTTAGGTTCCAGTGGAAAATCAATTTTTCCCAAACAGAAGCAGAACTTTTAGACTGGCTTACTCCTGCCAGTATGTAATTTATACATTCTGACAGACAGCACTACTCATGTGCCTCCCAACCTGTCCAGATAAGGTTCAGACAGAAGTTCAATATAATGTCATTACTTACTCCACTGCCCAAATAGAATTTAAAAAATAAATAAAATACAAATTGCTATTAAACTGATATACCCTCAATGAATGCATGCATGTATTCACTGGCGCTGTATCTTAAAAAAGCTTGCAAAAGCTCTTTTAACAAACCTTTGCAAGCCCTCCCCATTTAACCTGGAAGTCTCTTTACTGGAACATAGCCTATTCTCTTTGAGAAACCTCTGAAGCTTGCCGCCATGGGCACGCAATGCTGGTGTGAGAAGAAGGTACATGCGCGTTACTTGCTAAGCTTAGGGGAGCTAGCGGAAGTAAACTTCTCTGGCTGGCTGACAGCTGGGGGTGCTTCATCCATTAACTATAAAAGTACAGACATAAGAGTGCAGAACTTTTATAAAGTGCCTTTGAAATCAGATACTACTCATTAGTAAAGCACAAAGAAAAATAAAAGCAAACAACCGCTGTTTTTGAAAATGCAGTTTTAGACTTGTGAAATACTTCAACTATAATGTATCGTAACTTGGAGAGAAACAAAAATAACTAACCAAACAAAAACAAACTGACACTCACCAAGTTGGCCTGGGTCTACTCAGATAATCCTGTATCGTCGGACCGCCAGAGGAGGAGGGTCCTCTGGCACGAGCCATTGCTATGGGATTCATATAAGCCTGACAAGATAAGATAATACACATAGACATTGTAACTGCATCAAAAATGTTCTGAATATATGGTGACATATAAATAACATCCTACCCTGTAAGCAGTGTGCATACTATTTGACAATTCATTTATTCCCCAAGTAACAGGACTTCATGTCATCAATGAGCTATAAATCGGAGAGTATCAATAATTAAGACTTCCCAGCTGCAGAACCATATACGAACATTGGCTAATAATGAAGGTACTATGACAATATGGAAACATAGGGGAGTTCCTTTTATTCTTTACTTAGAAGGTGTCGCTGTCCAAGTTAGAGGGTGGAAGACGTATACCCACTGTAGTGCGGCCAGGAATATGGCTGGGAAAACCAACATTTATCTTTATATCTACAAGGGCTAATAAATAGGATAGTTGTGCAGCCATCACACAAAGTTTAGTAGAGCACTCAGTATTATGATCATCAATGTGCAACATAAAGTAAAACATGGTGTTGGTTCATAAAATGTCCTACTTCTCGGCTCTAGTCTCGATAAGCATTAAGTGCAGGCTAAGGGGTAGCACATTTTTGCAAACTACATTTTTGTGTGATACACAGCCAGCTCAACTGGGAAATGTAGAGCACAAATGTATGGGGGGTCACGGTTAGACACTGCTGATACATTTAAAAAAAATAAAAAAAAAACCCAAAGATGAATCCATATATCCATATATATATATATATATATATATATATATATATATATATTTGCTTTTCTATATAATCTGTGTAAAACAGGTTATATAGACACAATAAAGGCTAAATAAAAGCTAGGTAAGAGCAGACAGTAGTGTTACATTTTAACATGTAACTAGGGCCGTCTTTAACGCGGGGCCCCGCTGCCCACGACAACTTTCTCCCCTCCCCAGCCATGGGCCCCCGGTGCATCCTGGGCGTTTGTAAGCAGGAGACTGGTCGCGCGCTTTGGCCCTTTAATAGCACGACCAGGCCCCTTTGCTTTTTGGCAGCATGGGAGGAAGTGACTGCCAAGAGTCACTTCCTCCCAGAGAGACCACACTAGGGAAGCAGAGAGGAGGGGGGGGCTGGTCTGAATTGCCAGTCAGCAACCCCCAAAAGCCTCAGCCACCACTCTGGACACCAGGGAAGCAGGAAGGTACGAAATGGGGAGTAGATTCTAAAGTCTGAATGTGTCAGTATGTCTGTGTGTCAGAAGGTTGTCTGTCAGTATGCCTGTCAATGGGTATGTCAGTGTGTGTCAGTATGCCTGTCAATGTGTATGCCTGCCAGGGTATGTGTGTGTGTCAGTATGCCTGTTAGGGTATGTGTATCAGTATGTCTGTCAGTGTGTGCCTGTATGCCTGTCAGGGTATGTGTGTGTGTGTCAGTATATCTGTCAGGGTATGTGTCTGTCTCTGTGTCAGCATGCCTGTTAGTGTGTTTATGTCTGGGTGTGTCAGTATGTCTGGCTGTGTCAGCATGTCTGTCAGTATATGTGTGTGTCAGTGTATGTGTGTATGTCTGTCTGTGTATGTGTCAGTATGTATGTGAAAGGTGTGATTACATGCCAGGGAGTAGGGGGTCCAGGGGGTCCAAGAAAATGCTTTGCCCAGGGTCCTAGTGATATTAAAGACGGCCCTGCATGTAACATTAACATTTAAACAAACGCACTACTCGCACAACATTTTTGTATAAAACATAATATTTGAAGTTGGCATTGAATACATTATGAATGTCCACTTATAAAATCTGCACAATGGACGAGCTGGGATTTGTTGGAAAATAGTTAAACCTCAGTTATTTCGCCTGAATACCAGACAATGGTTTTTCATTTCACTACAATTCACAGTTTGGTAAAGAAGCCTATTATGTTATCTTTAATATGATACACATTGAGTATATCTGTGTCCATGGCTCACACATTAGAACTAGATGGAGCCTGCAGGAAGAAATCACTGCTAGATAACCTCGTTATGCAGGGTATGATGAGGTCAATACACAGTATTGGGGTGCAGGCAGGGTATGATGGGGGTTATACACAGTATTGGGGTGCATGCAGGGTATGATGGAGTTTATACACAGTATTGGGGTGCAGGCAGGGTATGATGAGGTCAATACACAGTATTGGGGTGCAGGCAGGGTATGATGGGGGTTATACATAGTATTGGGGTGCATGCAGGGTATGATGGAGTTTATACACAGTATTGGGATGCAGGCAGGGTATGATGGAGTTTATACACAGTATTGGGGTGCAGGCAGGGTATGATGGGGTTTGTACACAGTATTGGGGTGCAGGCAGGGTATGATGGGGTTTATACACAGTATTGGGGTGCAGGCAGGGTATGATGGGGTTTATACACAGTATTGGGGTGCAGGCAGGGTATGATAGGGTTTATACACAGTATTGGGGTGCAGGCAGGGTATGATGGGGTTTATAAACAGTATTGGGGAGCAGGCAGGGTATGATGGGGTTTATACACAGTATTGGGGTATGGTGGGGTTTATACACAGTATTGGGGTACAGGCAGGGTATGATGGGGTTTATACACAGTATTGGGGTGCAGGCAGGGTATGGTGGGGTTTATACACAGTATTGTGGTGCAGGCAGGGTATGATGGGGTTTATACACAGTATTGGGGTGCAGGCAGGGTATGGTGGGGTTTATACACAGTATTGGGGTGCAGGCAGGGTATGGTGGGGTTTATACACAGTATTGGGGTGCAGGCAGGGTATGATGGGGTTATACACAGTATTGGGGTGCAGGCAGGGTATGATGGGGGTTATACACAGTATTGGGGTGCAGGCAGGGTATGATGGGGTTGCAGGCATTGGGGTGCAGGCAGGGTATGATGGGGGTTATACACAGTATTGGGGTGCAGGCAGGGTATGATGGGGGTTATACACAGTATTGGGGTGCAGGCAGGGTATGATGGGGGTTATACACAGTATTGGGGTGCAGGCAGGGTATGATGGGGTTTATACACAGTATTGGGGTGCAGGCAGGGTATGATGGGGTTTATACACAGTATTGGGGTGCAGGCAGGGTATGATGGGGTTTATAAACAGTATTGGGGAGCAGGCAGGGTATGATGGGGTTTATACACAGTATTGGGGTATGGTGGGGTTTATACACAGTATTGGGGTGCAGGCAGGGTATGATGGGGTTTATACACAGTATTGGGGTGCAGGCAGGGTATGGTGGGGTTTATACACAGTATTGGGGTGCAGGCAGGGTATGATGGGGTTTATACACAGTATTGGGGTGCAGGCAGGGTATGATGGGGTTTATACACAGTATTGGGGTGCAGGCAGGGTATGATGGGGGTTATACACAGTATTGGGGTGCAGGCAGGGTATGGTGGGGTTTATACACAGTATTGGGGTGCAGGCAGGGTATGATGGGGTTTATACACAGTATTGGGGTGCAGGCAAGGTATGGTGGGGTTTATACACAGTATTGGGGTGCAGGCAGGGTATGATGGGGTTTATACACAGTATTGGGGTGCAGGCAGGGTATGATGGGGTTTATACACAGTATTGGGGTGCAGGCAGGGTATGATGGGGTTTATACACAGTATTGGGGTGCAGGCAGGGTGTGATGGGGTTTATACACAGTATTGGGGTGCAGGCAGGGTGTGATGGGGTTTATACACAGTATTGGGGTGCAGGCAGGGTATGATGGGGTTATACACAGTATTGGGGTGCAGACATGTCTCTCCTATGGCAGCTCGCGGTGCAGTCTGGGTAATGTAGTCCGCCCGGTTGAGTAATCGGCCTCACTCACCACCCGGTTGTCCCGTTTTCCCATGGCGCCGGAAGCAGCCGCCGAGCACGTCCCGAGCAGCGGCCTTCAAACCGAGTCCGCAGCGCCCGGAAACACCATAGAGACTACCAGGAGCTGCGAGAGAGCGCCCCCTGCCGGAGCCGAGCGTTACAACCAGCGACCGCACTGACAGACCTGCTGCTAGAGCTCCCCCTGCCGGAGCCGAGCGTTACAGCCAGCGGCCGCACTGACAGACCTGCGAGAGAGCTCCCCCTGCCGGAGCCGAGCGTTACAACCAGCGACCGCACTGACAGACCTGCTGCTAGAGCTCCCCCTGCCGGAGCCGAGCGTTACAGCCAGCGACCGCACTGACAGACCTGCGAGAGAGCGCCCCCTGCCAGAGCCGAGCGTTACAGCCAGCGACCGCACTGACAGACCTGCTGCTAGAGCTCCCCCTGCCGGAGCCGAGCGTTACAGCCAGCGACCGCACTGACAGACCTGCGAGAGAGCTCCCCCTGCCGGAGCCGAGCATTACAGCCAGCGACCGCACTGACAGACCTGCGGCCAGAGCTCCCCCTGCCGGAGCCAGCTGCCATAAGCCAGCTTAATCGCGCACTGACAGACCCGCGAAGTGGGAGCTCCCCTGCCGGAGCTTCGAAGCCGCTGCTGTTTTCAGCCAATCGCACTTCGACAGACCTTGGCGCAGAGAGCTCTGCCGGAGCCCAGCTACAGCCAGCGCACCGCACCGCTGGATAGACCTGGGCGAGCCCCGGCCGGAGCCGAAGCGCTATGGGTGCCAGCGGCCGCATTCGACAGACCTGGCGGCCAGAGCTCCCCCGCCGGACAGCGCTACAGCCAGCCAATCGCGACCGACACCTGCGCAGTGAGCCCCGCCGGAGCCGGCTACAGCCAGCTTAATCGCACTGACAGACCTGCGAGAGAGCTCCCCCTGCCGGAGCCGAGCGTTACCCTGCCGGAGCCCAGCGTTACAGCCAGCGACCGCACTGACAGACCTGCGAGAGAGCTCCCCCTGCCGGAGCCGAGCGTTACAGCCAGCGGCCGCACTGACAGACCTGCGAGAGAGCTCCCCCTGCCGGAGCCGAGCGTTACAGCCAGCGACCGCACTGACAGACCTGCGACCTGCGGCCAGAGCTCCCCCTGCCGGAGCCGAGCGTTACAGCCAGCGACCGCACTGACAGACCTGCGGCCAGAGCTCCCCCTGCCGGAGCCGAGCGTTACAGCCAGCAACAACATTAAAGGGACACTCCAGGCACCCAGACCACTACCCTTAACACTGCAACTGCAATAATTACCTTGCAGGGTTAACTCCTCCTCTAATGGCTGTCTAGTAGAGGACACTTCCGTGTTCATAAAAGACGAAAAGTGGTTTAAAATGACGCTGGACGTCCTCACGCTATGTGATGACCTCCAGCATTATTCAATGCTTTCCTATGGGGAGGTCTAATGCACATTCGGCAGGGGAGTTGCATAGGCGGAGCCTGACCCAGCGCTGAGGTACATCTGCGCTGGACTCCGGTAAGTCACTGAACGGGTTTTAACCCCTTCAGCAACTTGGGATGGGGGGTGGGAGGGAGAGGGGCACTAGAGGGTCCTGTAGTACCAGGAAAACTATGATGTTTACCTGGCACTGGAGAATCCCTTTAAAGAGAATCTAAATTGTTAGGAATACAGTTCTGCATTCTAAACACCATAGGGCTCTCTGGACACCAACTCCATCACGCCCAACCCCAGAACATAAAGAATTAAAAACCATTTATTCAAATACCATATTCCAGCGCTGCAAGTCGGCGCTCCACCTCCTCCAACATCATCCGACATGGGGGGAGGGGTAATGCATTACTCCCTCCCCATAGGAAAGCATTGCCTTAAAGCTTTCCTATGGGGATTTTACTGACGCTGGATGTCCTTATGCAGAGCATTGGTTTTTTTGCTCAGTGCAGGAAATAATTGCTCTGATGATGCTACTGTCAGTGCAGTACGAAATTATAAACATATGTTGTCTCAGGTTCACACATCTTACGCCGTGAGTAGAAATACTGTTGGATTATAAACTACTTATTAAATAACCTCCTGTTAGACAAGTCATAGAAACAGACCTCACAAACTACAATAGATGCTTCTGATTGTAATTGCTGGCAGACCCACTAAGCAGGGAATGTTAACGCTAACTAACTTTTTATCTTTTTAATTATACTTTTTATCATTAGTTTGTTTAATGAATTTTATGATAGTGACATGAGACTTTATGTTACATTATTATTATGATATTTATAGAGCGCCGTCAAATTCCGCAGCTTTTTACAATGGGTGGACGAACAGACATGTATTTGTAACCAGACAAGTTGGACACACAGGAACAGAGGGGTTGAGGGCCCTGCTCAATGAGCTTACATGCTAGAGGGAGTGGGGTAAAATGACACAAAAAGGTAAGGATAGTATTAGACTAGTGACAGTCGCAGAAGAGGAATCAGTCAGGAGCTATTAACAGTTTAATTGATACGCTTTTATGAAGAAGTTTGTTTTTTAACGATTTTTTGAAGGAGTGGAGACTGGGTGAGCATCTAACGGAGGAGGGAAGCGAGTTCCACAGGAACGGTGCAGCCCTCGAGAAATCTTGAAGGCGAGCATCAGAGGTGGGAGTACGGACAGAAGATAGACGTAAGTATTCAGCAGATCGTAAGGGCCTAGACGGGACATACTTGTGTATAAGGGAGGATAGATAGGTGGGAGCAGCATTATGTATGCGCAAGGTGGGAGCACGTAAGACCACTGAGAAGCGGATTCCAGTAGTCAAGGCGAGAAAGGACAGTGGAATGGACCAACACCTTAGTCGCATCTGGCGTTAAGTAGGGGCGCATGCACGCAATGTTTTTGAGATGAAAATGAAAGGATTTGGACGGGGGCGTGGCTTGGGCGCCGGACGGAATGGCGGCGTGAACCACGAGCTCCCTCCAGGCTCACAACACTCACCCGCCTCGACAGCCCCATCGACGCCCAAAATGGGCAAAACACACAAGCCACAGCAAACCGTGGCGGCAGCCAACACGCCGAGGGGGTCGCAAGCGCCAAACATGCGCCAGTACCTGACGGCCCAGACGGACCATGCCTCTCAGGCCTCCAACACCCCAGAGGCCTCGGGCCTGGCCCGCCCGACCTCACCCAGGGATGAACAGCACGGCCTTGAACAGGTACACCATCCGACAGACACCCCCCTAACCCAGCTGGACTGGGTATCACTAATACAGAACCTACCCACTAAGAGTGACCTGAAGGAGGCTAATGCCGCCCTCCATAAGTCCATCACTGGGGAACTCCAGGCCCTGAGGGAAGACATCCAGGGGATTCATAATAAACTGGCCCAATTGGAGGCGGATTGTGACCATGTGACATCGGCACAGAATGCCACAACAAACACCATACGGCGACAAGAAGCACAGCTTAGCCAAATGGCCCTCCACATAGAGGACTTGGACAACAGGGGGAGGCGACAAAACATTAGAATCAGGGGTCTACCTGAGGAATGGGACCAGACATCCCCAGTGCGCGACACCCTCACCGAAATCTTTAACACCCTCCTGCAAAGGCCGACTGCGACGCTCATTGAATTTATCAGGGCGCACAGAGCCCTCAGACCCAGGGGCCCACCAGATTCCCCCCCCAGAGATGTAATATGCTGCCTAACACAATACCAAGTGAAGGAAGACATCCTGAGAAGTGCCAGAGACAAAAGACAAATCATGCACAACGGCACAGAAATACAACTGTACCCAGATCTCTCCCCGGCAACACTGGCATACCGGCGAGCCATGCGCCCACTCACACGAATACTGCAAACCAATAAGATCAGATACAGGTGGAGTTTCCCCACCGGGGTACAAGTTACCACAAGCAACGGCCCATTTACAGTACGGAACGGCGTAGACTTACTGGACCTAAGCAGAGAACTACAACTACCGCCGATACAACTGTCATGGCCGGATCCAATGGCCTTCTACACCTATTCACCTGAGACGCAACGCCAGACACAACAACAACCCAGACCCAGAAGGACGAGACAACAGACAACTCGCCCTACGGGTACCAACATGTAAAAAGACCGTGTGTATTCCGCCCACCCTCCCAGGAACCCACAAAACTTAACCGCAACACAGATAGATGTCGCTAGCCCCCGCACGAAGAAACCAGACCTCCTGAAAACACAGCGATGAAAAACCCCAGAACCGCAAGTATACACCCAAGAGATGACACACCCAAAGAGGTACAGCACAGAAACAAAAAGAGAGACTCAGAGACATACTCTAAGCCTGGAGGCCCAAAAGGCAGGACGGTTACAGGACCCCTAGGCCAGATGGGCTACCCCTGGACTAAACGGGTTGAAACCAGAGGATGGGGAGAGGGGAAACAGGAGAGCGCACTCCTTGCCCCGACACCGTAATAACAGGGAAAGGGGGGGGGGGCCGCCCCCCCGGCTGGCCTGGCCGCCAGAACCTAACCGCACTGTGACGATCCGTGGGGAGCAGGCGGTGGGCGATGCCGGCGGGGCACACCCGGGGTGGGGGCGCCTACCCGCACCCAGAGCAACAGGAACATTTAACACACAAACATCCCTTACAAACAGCACGACACACAGGGTACACTAGACAGGGTACACCCAACATAGACGCAGAGACAATAAGAGACCACACCGATCAGATCCTGAAGCAAGGAACTAGCCTACACAATCGGCCCTCACTAAGAGCACGCACGCGCCCCAACAAACTAACGAACAAGCCACGAAGAAACGAGGGACGCAAAAAACACATTAGCCAGGAGGGTCAAAGGGAACTTGGGGTAAAGGGGGGCGGGGACAAACGGCACATAAACTTCTGATACGAAATGTTGAAAATGTTGTTTTCACCTGTTGTGACTATATACTGGAATGTTAATGTTATTGTTATTGTCTACATCTTACTATCTAGTCGAAAACAAAAGGCTTCTCACAAAGATGCACACCCACACAAGCCCGAGAGCTACCACACCCAGAGGCGGGACAAGCAGACACGCTCCCCAGGAGCAGGCACCGAGGAGCCGCATAGGGAAAACACGAGACAGGACACACTACCAAGGAATCGATCCAGACGCCTGGACCCCAACCACTGCCCGACAGGCAAGGCGACACACGACAGGTGAGCAATCCACGCGCATCACTGGTGGTGCCGTGGACAGACGCTCCCCGACGCCTAAACCTAGCCATCACGATCAGTGACAAAGGTACCGAAACACTTAGGGAACACCTAAGACTACCTTAAATACCCTAACCCATACCTATCCCCACTCCCGACCCTCCAACCCGACACTGACCGCAGGACAAGTGACGACCAGAGACTACACACACCTCAGTGAATTAGGGCGAAACCACCCCCCACACCACCTGACGACAAAAACCAGATCAGACTAGACGACATGGCATTGACCCCAGAATCTTTGCACATTCTTACGATTAATGCAAAAGGCCTAAACAAACCTGAGAAGAGATCAGGAGCGCTCAGAGACTTCCACAAACAGAGGGCCTCAATAGTCATGATACAGGAAACCCACTTCAAAAAGGAAACCAGACCCAAACTGACAAATCAGCACTACACGCAGGGATACTATAGCGACTACCAAGGGGGCAAGGCGAGAGGGACAGCTATACTTTTTCACAAGAAGGTGCCATTCCAGGAGGGGGGATGTATGACAGACGACGAGGGCAGATACCTATTCCTTAAAGGGAAGATTGCAGACCACCAATACACACTTGCAAACATCTACGCACCAAACTCACAACAATATCGCTTCCTCAAACAGACATTCCGTAAACTCCAAGCCTTCACAGAAGGGACTCTTATAATAGGGGGAGACTTCAACGTAACGCTCGATCCGACATGGGACAACTCGACAGGCACTTCACACATCCCCACACAGCAAATTTCCACCATTAAATCCCTACTCCGCAGTCACCGCCTGGTGGACTGCTGGAGAGCCCACCACCCGGGCGTGAGAGACTTCACCTTTTACTCCCACCCCCACAACTCTTACTCACGAATAGACCACATATATACAACATACCACGACCTATCCCTAGTGTCCGATGCAACAATCGGAGTGGCCACATGGTCAGATCACGCCCCAGTTGCAATCAAACTCAAATCACCACTCTACCGCCCCACGACTTCGAAATGGAGACTGAATGAATACTTACTCACTAAACTAGAAGTCGTAACCCTCATAAGGGAGAAGATCAGAGACTACCTGCTAACCAACACAGGGGAGCAAACATCCCCAATGATACGATGGGAAGCGCATAAAAGCGTGATAAGGGGCCACTATATACAACAGGGAGCAATAGCAAAGAAACAAACAGAAGCTCGTCTCAAGGAACTGATAGCCAACATACACGAGACCAAAACAAACAAACCCCACACCACACACACCAAACCCGACTCCTACAACTAAGACGGGAACTAGCCACACTACTACACTCTAAACACCACAGAGACGCAACCAGACACAAAGCCTTTTTTACATTACATGGGAACAAAAGCGGCAGACTCTTAGCCGCAATGCTGAGGAAACAGAGACAACACACATACATCGACAAGATTAGAGACAAACAGGGGACCTTACACCGACTCCCGACAGACATCATGAAAACAATACGTACATACTACACAGAACTATACGCACTCCCTCAACCAAAAACTGATACGGCGACAACGCGCCTTAGGGCCACTATTCGCGACTACCTGACGAAATATCAGACACCGTCACTAGACCCAGAAACAGCAGAACTAATAGACGAACCAATCACAATAGAAGAATTAGCACTAGCGATTAAGCTAACCAAACCAGGCAAAAGCCCAGGACCAGACGGTCTGCCGATCAAATACTACAAAACATATGCCGAAGACTTATACACACCCATGGTAGAGGCGTTCAACGCGATACGAGAAGGGAACCACATCCCCAGACAAGCCCTAACAGCCCACATCACTATTATCCCCAAGGACGGCAAAGATAGGGAACAATGCGGAAACTACAGACCGATATCACTAATAAATTGCGACATTAAACTACTGGCCAAAATCCTTGCAACCCGACTTACAAAACATATCCCTTCACTGGTCCACCCAGACCAGGTAGGGTTCGTGACAGGTAGAGAAGCCCGAGACAATACCATCAGAGCGCTCACTCTCATGCACGGGAAAGAGAGTATGAAAACGGGTCTTCTTCTGCTGTCAACGGACGCAGAGAAGGCCTTCGACAGAGTAAACTGGACATACCTCTTCGAGACACTGGCCCATGTGGGATTAGGACCGCACATGAGACAATGGATAGAGGCACTATATCGAGAACCAACAGCCCAAGTGCTGGTAAATGGGGCACTGACAGACGCCTTCCAAATACACAATGGCACGAGGCAGGGATGCCCCCTCTCGCCACTACTGTTCGTCCTTGCCCTCGAACCGTTCCTTACACACATCCGAAACAACACAGACATAACTGGCCTAACGACAGACACCACACATCACAAAGTGGCCGCCTATGCGGACGATTTACTCTTCATCATAACCAACCCTGAAATCTCTCTCCCAAACATCCAGAAAGACCTACAGATATATGGAGAAATATCCAACCTGAAGATCAATAACAGTAAATCGTTCATTCTTAATATTAGCATCCCTACCACACGGGTAAACTCCCTTCGACACAGCTTCCCCTTCCAGTGGGCCGAGCACAAGATCCGATACTTGGGAGTCTGGTTGACTAGGCAGAGTGGGGACATGCTTAAGGAAAACTTTACAAACACACTACAGACATTTCAAAAAGACATGCGGGAATGGGCACATCCTCACATCTCCTGGCTGGGGAGGGTACAAGTAATAAAAATGAACTTCTTACCACGCCTCCTCTATCTCCTCCAAGCCATCCCCATCGAGCTCCCGAGCCCCTTTTTTGAAACCCTTAGAACAGAGATGATAAAATACGTATGGAATGGGGGGAAACCAAGGGTGAAATTCACTATCCTGACGCGACCTAAAGATAAAGGAGGCTTAGCCCTCCCAGACTTCCACCTATACTATGTGGCCACACACCTACAGAGAGTTGTAGAGTGGACAAAAGACAGGGTACACAAACTGTGGAAGACGGTGGAGGAGACGGAGGCGGGTAGACCAATCTCGGGACTGCCATGGGACCGAAACGCGACGAACTGGGACGAAATGTCCATCTACACCAAACACACCCTAAAAATATGGAGAAGAGTAGCGGTGAAGGGAAACATATCGCCATACCCCTCTCCCCTCCTTCCATTGACGTTTAACAAAGACTTCCCCCCCGGGCTAGACCCGAGGGCCTTTAGAGGCATCCTTCCAGACACACACCCATGCTTACATCACGTCATGCAAGACGGGAAATGCAAAAAGCTTCCGGACATGTTGGGAGACGTACCCCCGACTTTCATGCACAACTTTCGATATTCCCAACTAACCAACTACATCCACACCCTACCACAGGGCTCAGCACTCACTAGAGAACATACCACAATAGAGGTGATATGCATGCACCCAGACCCGCTCCCACACGGAGTGTCCTTCCTATACACCATGTTGCAAACAGACATCCCAACTGAGACACCTGTATTTATGGGGAAATGGGAGAAAGCCCTGGGACACACATTGACAGACACAGAATGGGAATCCATCTGCTCACACACCACTGCTCCACACACAGTAAAACACAAGAGACAGCCTACAAATTACTAACCCACTGGTACAGGACACCACACCTCCTACATCAGATAAACCCAGATCAATCTGGCCTATGCTGGAGATGCCAACGAGAAGAGGGAGACATGAAACACATCTGGTGGGACTGCACAAAAATTAAACCATACTGGCAAAACATACACAGAATGCTAGAGAAATTCACAGACGAACCACCCTCCTTGGAACCAGCAGCAATGCTCCTACACCACACTCCTACACCACACTCTAAGTACAAACGATCCATGACCATCCGAATACTTAATATAGCCAAACGGGTAATCCCCCAATACTGGAAACAGAACATAACACCTCCACTTAAGACTTGGTTCAGCCAAATGGAGGAACTCAGAATAACAGAAGAACTGACCATGACGACTAACGTGACCACAAAGACCTACACGGACATTTGGACATATTGGATCCTAGAGACAGCGAAGGAAGGCTTCCAAATGGAACTCGGAACAGACGTACGCCAAACCACGGACAGTTAGGCTTAGAACACCCACTAGACGACAGACGACGGAGACAACGACTACAGACACCCCCCTCCTCACCCTAACCCCGACCTTTCCCACCCCCTCTCTCCTAAAGACCCACACAGGACGATACCCCAATCAAAGCAGAAATTATTTCATATAGAGGAGACACTAGGGCCCTGAACGGAAAACCCATACGGGTTCACACACAACTCATAAATTCCAAGAGACACTAATGAAACATAGACCGAGCAGACGGGATAACCACAACATAGCCTGAGGGCAGCAACGAACCACGTTCAAACCCCCCCGAAATATGAGTCATAACCCTCTCAACACAGGTACATTGTACCCTAGATACAGGACACCCGGGACACTAAGGGGAGACTCACATTAATCTGCTACAGGCATAAAGCCCAACACTAAATTTAGGGACCTGAACGGCACCTAACAATAAAGGCTGCATACGAGGTCTGCGAACCTCAACACAAACATAAGGAGACCACCGGCTACTATACATGAAACGTATAAACCATGTAAACAAAACCCAATTAGGAAAACAAATGGCAGATGGTAAGATGTACTTGAAGGTGCTTGTGAACCTGGAAAATAGGGACTTGCAAGTCCATCAACATTGTGGGCCTGCGAGCCCAAACATACATTGTTGTTTTCAAGGAAAAATTATGACTACTCACCTTAGAGACCTGCGAGTCTCCGATCTCCGCATAAGTAACACAAGAATAAATAAAAATTATATTCATAAAAAAGAAAATGAAAGGATTTGGCGATAGATTGAACATGAGGCTTTTAAAGAAGAGGTCGGAGTCAAAGAGAACACCTAGGCAGCGAGCCTGTGTGGTGGAGCTGATGGTAGCACTGGAGACAGACACAGGAGTAACAACACTTGAGGGAGGAAAGACTAGAATTTCCATTTTGGTCAAGTTTAGTTTAAGGAAGTTGGCAGCCATCCAGTTAGAAATAGCAGAGAGGCAGTCAGATACACTAGTCAAGAGGGACGGGGAGAGATCAGGAGAGGACAGGTAGATTTGTGTGTCATCTGCATAGAAATGATATTGGAAGCCAAAGGAGCTGAGTTTACCAAGGGAGGCAGTATAGATGGAGAACAGTAGGGGACCAAGGACTGAACCTGGAGGCACACCAACAGAGAGGAGTTGGGGAGAAGAAGCAGAGCCAGAGAAAGAAACACTGAAAGAGCGCTGGGAGAGGTTGGAGGAGCACCAGGAGAGAGCAGTATCTTGTAGACCGATATTGCGGAGGATGAGAAGAAGCTGTTGATGATCAACACTGTCAAAAGCCGCAGACAGGTCAAGGAGAATTAGGATAGAGTAGTGACCACGAGATTTTGCAGCGAGCAGATCATTGGATACTTTGGTCAGTGCCGTTTCCACAGAGTGCTTAGCGTGGAAACCAGACTGAAGCGGGTCTAGCAGAGAGTTGGACTCGAGGAAGTTTTGTCAATCTCGCATACACAATTTTTTCAAGGATCTTGGATGCAAAAGGCAGTATCGAGATAGGACGATAGTTGGATGGGGAGTTAGGGTCAAGATTGGGCTTCTTTAGAATTGGGGTTACAGTTGCAAGTTTGAAGGGCAATGGAAATATACCAGAGGAGAGAGAGAGATTGAGAATTTTAGTGAGAGGTGGAGAAAGAGAAGAAGACAGAGTACGCATGAGATGCAAGGGAATTGGATCTAGGGAGCAGGTGGTGGGGCGGGAGGACTGGAGCAGAGCAGAAACCTCTTCCAATGTAGCGGGTGCGAATGAACATAGAACAGCAGAGGGAGTGAAGTTAGGGGAAGTATTGTAAGGGGAAGAAGAAAGATGAGAGATCTCTTCTCTGATCTTGTCAGTGAAGTGAGTTGCAAAGTCTGAGGCGGTCAAGTTAGTAGGTGGAGGAGGAACAGCAGGGCGAAGAAGAGAGTTAAATGTGTGAAATAGTCGTTTGGGTTCGCGGGAGAGTGTGGTTATGAGTGTATTGAAGTAATTAATTTTTGCAGAGGAAAGAGCCAAGCTGTATGAGCTCAGCATAAATTTATAGTGAAGAAAGTCAGATGCACAGTGAGACTTTCTCCAACAGCGTTCAGCAGTTCTGGAGCATTTTTGGAGGTATAGAGTGAGCTTGGTGTGCCAGGGTTGTTGTTGGGGGGGAGGGGGGCTGCGGTGTTTAAATGTACAAGGTGCCATGATGTCTAGTTGAGAGGAGAGGGTGGAATTGTAGAAGGAGGTTGCAGAACTAGGACAGGTGACCACTTCAGCTTAATGAAGTGGTCTGGGTGCCTGGTCCAGCTAGGGTTAACCCATTTTTTAATAAACATAGCAGTTTCAGAGAAACTGCTATGTTTATTGATGGGTTAAGCCTTCCCCCTACTCCCTCTAGTGGCTGTCTCATTGACAGCCACTAGAGGCGCTTGCGTGCTTCTCACTGTGATTTTCACAGTGAGAGCACGCCAGCGTCCATAGGAAAGCATTGTAAATGCTTTCTTATGCGACCGGCTGAATGCGCGCGCAGCTCTTGCCGCGCGTGCGCATTCAGCCGGCGGGGAGGATCGGAGGAGGAGAGCCCTCGGGCCCAGCGCTGGAAAAAGGTGTAAGTTTAAACCCCTTTCCCCCTTCCAGAGCCGGGCGGGAGGGGGTCCCTGAGGGTGGGGGCACCCTCAGGGCACTATAGTGCCAGGAAAACGAGTATGTTTTCCTGGCACTATAGTGGTCCTTTAAATAGGCAGACAGTGTGAACTTTAAAAGAAGAAAAGGATAGGGCAGGGGGAGTTATGATTGGTTGAAAGGTATATTGAGGGGAGAGAAGGATGCCTACGCCACCTCCTTTACAGTTGAGTCTGGGAGTGTGAGAGAATTGTAGCCCACCAAAACATAAAGAGGCAGGAGTAGCGCTATCAGAGGGGGACAGCCAGGTCTCTGTAAGTGCAAGCAGTGTGAGTGAGTTTGAGATGAAAAAGTCGTGTATGGTTGTTGATTTTAAATTACTGCAGATGGAGCGGGCATTCCAGAGTGCACAATGAATTTTGGTAAGTGAGGGTAAAGGGCAGGGTATTGTGATGAGGTTTGTGGGGTTTCTGGTTGTCTTAGTGTGTGTAGAGAAGGCGAAGGGCCCTGGATTGGGAGAGACATCACCAGCTGCTAGAAGTAGGAGGAGAGAAAGTGACAGGAGGTGTGAATGGGTTTTGTATGCATGGGGTCTAGGATGAGATCGATTATGGGTTGGAGTGAGAGAGTAGAAAAATTAGTGTAAGGCATGAGATGAGAGAAGGGGGGAGTGTAGCAGAGAAGGGCATATGTAAATGTGGATGGGGGGATGAGTGATCTGGGTGTAAGGAGAGATTTTTATACTGAGGGAGACTGAGGAAATAAAGAGGAGGAGAAAACAGATCATTGCTAAACTGTGAAAAATAATGGAGATAATTGGAATATCAAGAGCAGGTGAAGGTGTTTTATGGGTTAAGAAAGTGCAGGAGTGTACTAATAAGAGGCAGGTTTTTTTTTAACCTAACTAAAATGTAGGTGTGACAGACAATCTATAAATGTAATAATGAGCAGGGCCGGCCTTAGGTGTTCAGGCGCCCTGTGCGAAACAATCTTGGGGCCCCCCCCCCCCCCCCTCACCTGTCTCTGTTTGGACCCCTTCAAACTATTTTAGGAGCATTCACAATCTGTTGCCTCCACCCCCTTCTATAAAACCACTGCACCTCTTAACCAAAATCCCTGGCCAGATCTTCACCAAGCCCCTGGCCACCACTTCATCAAACTCCTGGCCACCCCTTCCCCTTCATCAATGCCCTGGCCATCCCATCGTCAAACTCCTAGCCACCCCTTACCCTTCATCAATCCCCTCCCACCCCTTTATCAATTCCTGCCACCCCTTCATCAGTCCCCTGCCCCTCTCATCAATTCCCTCCCACCCTTTACTCAGCCCTCTGCCCCTATTCATCAGCCGCCTGACCCCCTAATCAATCCCCTCCCACCCCTTTAACAGCCCTCTGCCCCATTCATCAGTCCCCTGACCCCCTCACCAATCCCCTCCCCCTTTTATCATTCCCTGACCCCCTCATCAGTACCCTCCCACCCCTATCACCCACCTGCCCCCCTTTAATCAGTCCCATGCCCCCCTTTTCAACCCCCTGCTCCCCTTCATCAGCCCCCTTAATACATCCCATGCCAAATAATCCAACCCCTGG
>OW240915.1:23024856-23137666 GCA_933207985.1 Pelobates cultripes | reverse complement strand
AGTCCCCTGCCCCCCTTAATTAGACCCAGTGTCACCCATAGCCAGTCCCAGTCCCCTGCCCCCCTTAATTAGACCCAGTGTCACCCATAGCCAGTCCCAGTCCCCTGCCCCCCTTAATTAGACCCAGTGTCACCCATAGCCAGTCCCAGTCCCCTGCCCCCCTTAATTAGACCCAGTGTCACCCATAGCCAGTCCCCTGCCCCCCTTAATTAGACCCAGTGTCACCCATATCTAGTCCCCTGCCCCCTTAATTAGACCCAGTGCCACCCTTATCTAGTCCCCTGCCCCCCTTAATTAGACCCAGTTTCACCCTTATCTAGTCCCCTGCCCCCCTTAATTAGACCCTGCCCCATTTAATGAAAGATGTTTGGCTTAAAAATAAATAAGGTACTTACTTTGAAGGCTGCTGCTCCCTCCCTGTCTGCAGAGCACCGGCCGCCGCCCTCACACATGGAGCGGATCCCTCTGCGGCTCTCTGTGAAGGTGCAGCACTTGGACGCTGCGCCTGCGCCCCAAGCTCCTCCTCCACTCGCCGGAAACTGACCGCGGCTCAGCTCTCAAACAATCTCGGGCCGGCCAGTGACAGAGCCAGTGACACAGTGACACCCCAAAGGCCGGCCCTGATAATGAGCATAGGGTGGGCATCAGGCTTGCTCACTGAAGGAATGGGCTTGCAAAGTTGGGGAATCAGGCTGTTGAATAAAGAGATGTGAGGGTCAGAGAGCTTGCAATAAAGGTAAGGGAGGGGGAAATGTATCTAGGTACAGAGATGAAGAGATGGATATTCAAATAAAAACAAACATATCAATAAGAAAAGGGAGGGGTCAGAGGTCAGTCACAAATCAGAGGGGAAATAGAGGAATGCATATAGGTGAATAAAACAATTACAGACAGGGCTAGCAAAACTACACTTTAACATAAAATACAAGATATAAATACGAGAAAACAAGAAAATATACAATGTACACAGGATATATAAAATAAAATAAATGTACAGAGTGGTTAAGTTAAAAATAAATGAAGGTGTGCCGGATAGAGTCTTAGTGTGGTCTTCCAGAAGGCTACCTTTGCAGACGATCCTGCTTGCTCACTGAAGGAATGGGCTTGCAAAGTTGGGGAATCAGGCTTTGCAGACATCATGATTGCATTACTATATCCAGTGTTTTAGCTCTTCGTAGGTACCCGCAGTCTGTCCAGAATTACATTTATTGTAACACATAGAAGGATATAAAGTATTTATTTATGGAAATGTTTAATCCTGTAGAAGCCATCCTTGTCTCTGAGAACATCCACATATTCATTTGGTTTCTAGAGTAGGAATACTTTGGAAAATATTTGTATATATTTCACCTATTAATCTGTATTTTATATATTATGACTGATGATTAGTCTGGAAAAAACAGAAATCCTTCTCCAGAAAGCTGTGAAGATGCAGGAAAAATCCAGGAAAGAAAAGGAACGAACACCAAGGGAGTGTTGAAGAAGAACACAAGATGAAGTAGGAGATAAAAAATAAAAAGGCAAAGATAAAGAAGAAGGAGAATGAGGTGAAGTCGAAGAAGGAGGAGGGTGCAAAGGAGAAGTGAAGAAGACGGAGGAGGAGGGGAAGAAAAAAAGAAGAAGGAGGAGAAATAAGCAAAGAGGAATGCAAAGAAAAGGAAGTAGATGGAGGAGAAAGAGGGAACAGTGAAAAGGAGGTGAAGTAAAAGAATAAGCAGGGGAAGCAAACAAGAAGCCAGATAAGCAAAAAATAAGAAGTATAAAAAGAAGGAAAAGAGACAATTTAGTAGAATGAGGGGAAGGAGGCAAAGAAGTAGAAGAAAGTGAAGAATTTGAAAGAGGAGAATGAGAAGGAGAAGAAGGTGGAGGAAAAGATAATGGAATGGGAGAATTGAAGAAGAAAAAGAAGGAGGAAGAAGCAAACAAGGAGGAGGAGAAGGTAAAAGAATTAAGGAAAAATAATGAGGAAGAGGAGACAAAGAAGAAAAAGAGGAAGAAAATAAGAAGAAGGAGGAAGGTGAAGCAAACACAGAGAAGGTGCAAAAAATGAGGATGAGATAATGAAGGAGTAAAAGAAGAAGGAGGAGGAAGATGTAAAGAAGAAAAAGTAGAAGACGAGGAAGGGGGAGGAAATGAAGAAAAAGACAAAAACAGAAGGAAGAGGAGTAAGCAAATAAAATGAAGGCAAAAGGGAAATGGAGGAGGAAGAGGCTAAGAAGAAGAAGGAGGGAAAGGCTAAGAGGCAGAAGGAGGTGAAAGAAAAGGTGGAGGAAAAAAGGGGGTGGAGGCAAAGAAAAAGGAGAAAAGAATAATGAGGAAGTGGAGACAAAGAAGTAAAAGAAGAAAGAGGAGGAGGAAGCACAGAGAAGGTGCAAAAAAAGGAAGATAGTGAAGGAGGAAAAGAAGAAGTAGGAGGAAGTTATAAAGAAGAAAAAGGAGGAGGGGATGAAGAAAAAGACAAAAACAGAATGAGGATGTGGCGAAACCGATCTCGCCACTGGGCATTGGAGAAGACTGATTGCCAGCCTCCTGCCATGTGACTATGGCCCCTGGGATGTATTGCCCTTTAAAGACATGATTTGGGCATAATGGATTTGTGTTGTGCTGCTGCTGGCCCTTTAAGAACCATCTGGGACATACTGTGGAGTTACTGGGTGGCCACCATTTCATGTATCAGAGGCACATGGTGAGAACAATGGATGAAGCACATGGTGAGAACAATGGATGGCGGCCATTTTAACTCACAGACACTGTTTGGACTTTTCTATACATTGCCATCTCGCCGGTATTTGGTGCACAAAGACATTGTGCAGTAGTTTTAAACTATAGAACAGGGGACACATTTAACAGTAATTATTTTTCATATAGCCTGTATATGTTCTGCGGAACCTGCATTAAACTGTATCTTCCAAACTACTGAACGGATCTGGGTGAATTTTGGATATGTGGTTCACCCAGATGTTTTATAATACTGTATTTCTCTGCCTGTGATAATTATATTAACCATTGTGTTCAGTAATCATATCACAGGCAGAGGGGAGGATTTTGTGTGGGAGTGTCTGTGCGTATTGTACGGATTGATTGGTTGTATTTCAAAACCCTGTGGGCAGTACTATGTTTGTGGATTGTGAATAAAAGAGGCTGTATGTGCCAGTACAGTCAGTTCTGCTTGACCTCAAAACAAAGTGTCATCTCGTTATTGGGGGAATTTGATTGTATGCTGATTGCCAGGAGTGAAAGCTGATTGTATGCTTTTCCTGTTCAGCTGCTTACAGCATTCATATGCTTGAGAGCTTTCGTATGCTTCTCCGGTTCAGTAGTTGTGGTGTCTGCTGCAGTGCTTGGAAGCGCTAGGAGCATTCTTCAATGGAGGTACCCAGTCGGGGTGCCAGGTGATCCGTTACAGAGGATGAGTAAGCAAACAAGATGAAGGCAAAAAGCATAAATTGGAAATGTAGGAGGAAGAGGCTAAGAAGAAGGAGCAGGTGAAGAAAAAGGAGAAGTTGAAGAAAAAGAAGGGGATGAGTTAAAGAAGAAATAGGAGCATGAGGAGGAGGAGCAGTAAGCACAGATGAAAAAGTCAAAGAAGAAATAGGAGTAAGAGGTGAATAAAGAGACAAAAAAGAGTGTAGGAGAAGAACATGAAGAAGAAGTAGGAGATGAAGAAAAAAGGGGCTAAGATGAAGAATGAGGTGTAGAAGAATGAGGGGAGTAAGAAGAAGAAGGAAGTTGCCTAGGAGAAGGAGGAGTTGAGCAAGATGGAGAAGTAGGGGAAGAAAAAAATAAGGTAGGAGAAGTAAGCGAAGAAGAATGCAAAGCAAAGGATGTAGATGAAGGAGAAAGAGGGGAAGATGAAGAAGAATTATGTGAAGTAAAAGAATAAACAAGGAAAGCCAACTAGAAGACGGAGGAAGCAGAATATCATAAGTAGAGAAAGAAGACAATGTAGTAGAAGGAGGAGGAGGTAAAGAAAAAGGAGGAGGATAATTATGAAGAAGATTAAAGACAAAAGGCTAAGATGAAAGAGGAAGAGGAGATTAAGTAAAAGGAGAGGGCAATGAAGAGGAAGAAGGAGATGAAGTAGGAGAAGAAGTGAGAAAATGGTGAAGGAGGAGGCAAAGAAAAAGGAGAAAAAAATAATGAGGTGGAGGAAACAAAGCAAGAAGCAAGCTAAGTGGAGGTGAAAAAAAGGAGCACAACATAAAGACGGAAGAATAGAAGGAGGAGGAAGACGTAAAGAAGAAAAAGGGGAAGACAAAGAAAGGATGAGGTGGAGTAAGCAAAGAAGATGAAGGCAAAACAGAATATGGAGGAGATGGAGGAGGAGCAGCATGCTAAGAAGAAGGAGGAGGTGAAAAAAGTAGGCATTGGAGAAAAAGAAGTGGGAGGAAACAGAGAAGAAGACAGCAATAATTAAAAGAGTAGGAAGAGGTAAATAAAGAGATACGAAAAAGGAGTTTAGTAGAAAAACACAAAGAAGAAACCATAGGACATGGAGAATAAAGGGACAAAGATAAAGAAGAAGAATGAGATGAAGAAGAAGAAGGAGGAGGATGCAAATGAAATGGAGATGGTGAAGAAGATGGAAGAGGAGGGGAAGAGTAGAGGGAGACGAAGTAAGCAAAGAAGAAAGCAAAGAAGAATAAGTAGATGGAGGAGAAAGGGGACAATAAAAAAGAGGGACATGAAGTAGAAGAATAAGCAGGGGAAGCAAAGAAGAAGGAGAAAGCAAACAAAATGAGGAGTAAAAAAAGGAGGCAAGGAGACAATGTAGAGACAATGTGGTAGAAGGAGGAGGAGGAGGCAAAGAAGAAAAAGGATGTGCGTAATTTTAAAGAGAAGAATGAGAATGAGAAGGAGGTGGAGGAAAAGATAACGGGGCAGTAGTGGAAGAAGCAAAGGAGAAGGAAGTGAAGAAAAAGTTGAGAAAAGTAAGAGGAGATGAAGAAGAAGGATGAGGAGGAAGCAAACATGGAGAAGCTGAAAAAGAGGATGAGATAATGAATGATGAAAAGAAGGAGGAGGAGGAAGACGTAAAGAAGAAAAAGGAGGAGGCGAAGAAGAAGAACGAGGAAAGGTGAAGAAAAAGATTTTAAAAAGGAGGAAGAGTATTAAGGAAAGAAGATGAAGGCAAAAAAAGAACAATTAGGAAATGGAGGAAGAAGAGGCTATGAAGAAGAAGGGGGTGAAGAATTTGAAAGAGGAGAATGAGAATCAGGAGAATAAGAAGAATGAAGAGAATGAGAAGAAGATGGAGGCGGTGATAACGGAGAAGCAAAGGAAGAAGAAAAAGAAAGAAGAGGAAGAAGCAAAGAAGAAGGAGGAGGCAATAAAAAAGGAGAAGGAGGAAAAGCAAAGTAAATGGAGGAGGAGGAGACCGAGAAGAAAAAGGAGAGCAAAGTAGAAGTAGAAGGAGGAAGCATAGAAGGAGGAGATCGAGGGGGAGGAAGCAAACATGGATGAGGTAAAAAAGGTGGATAAGATAATGAAGGAGGAAAAGAAGGAGGAGGAAGATATAAAGAAAAAGAAGGAGGTGAAGAAGTAAAAGTAGAAGAAGAGGATTAAAAAATGAGAAGTAAGCAAAGAATGAGTAGGTGGAAAAGAAGAAGGAGGAGGATGCAAAGAAAAAAGGGAGTAGGGGGTGCATGTTAAGAAGAAGAAGACGGAGAAGAAGAAGTAGCAGATGAAAAAAACAATAAAGAAGAAGGAGGTGGCAAAGAATGTTTAGAAAAGGGAGGAGGAAAAGAAGAAAAAGTAAGCAAATAAGGAGGAGGATGAGAAGATGAAAGTTTGGAAGAAAGTGAAGAATAAGAAGTAGTAGGGAGCAACAGAGAAGAGCAGGAGGAGATGAAAACGAAGAAAGAGTTGACAAGAAAAAGCAGTGTAGAAAGAGGCAAAACAGAAGGAAGAGGAGAAGATGAAGGACAACAAGAAGAAAGAGATGAAGAAGAAGGAGGATGAGAAGCAAAAGTAGGAGCAGAAGTGGGCCAACTACTGAACCGAGCGGTCGCAACTCCAGCGAGCTCCGAGAAATCAAAGCGTTTTTACGGACAAATTCCACAATTATCACCCCCCAAACACAACAGAAACAGGCTGCTTACCCCAACAAGCAAGGCAGCAATGGGCAAGAAGAATAAAAAACTTAAATCGGACATGCCACGACCAGGCGCAAGTATTGGGGACCTATGGCGGAGAGCACATGGTGCCCAAGAGCTTCACATGGCGGATTACGCAGACTATGTGGACGACCTCACTAACTCGGATGACCTAACCTCAGACCAAGAAGAGGTGGCCTTACCCGCTACACGAACACTGACACAGCCCAAGACACAGTCGGATACTGCTCCGGTCACGAAGGCCGAGATGAGGGAGCTGCTGGCGGAGCTCCGACGGGGCATCCAGACCGACATGGCGGATATGAGGAAAGACATCCAGGGCCTGTCGGACCGTATGGGTATCGTGGAGCGAGATTCCAAGAGCCACACACAGCAACTTACCACGCTGCAGCGCGACGTGGTCTCCCTGCAACAACAGCACCTGCAGGTGGAACAAAAAATGGCGGCGATGGAAGATGCACGGCGTGCCCAAAACCTCAAGATCAGGGGAATAGCAGACTCCATATCAGACGCCGAGGTGCCTCACCTCATACGACGCCTGGTAAGCACGATTATTCCCGTGAAGCAGGCCAAAGGAATAAGCATAGACGGCGCATTCCGAATTCCCAAACCCTCGACAGCCCCAGTGACGGCACCCAGGGATATTATAGTTAAGTTTCAAAAACGTCAAGACAAAATGGCAATAATGGCCGCCACCAGGGGAAACACACTGTATGCCTTTGAGGACATGTCCCTCACGTTCTATGCGGACCTGTCACGGGGAACAATGACATGGCGCGCAGCCCTCAGACCACTCACCACCTTACTCCGCGCACACAGCATAAAATACCAGTGGCGTCCACCCCACAAACTACAGGTGCTTCATGGAGACGAAACTTACCTAATAGCCGACCTATCAGAGGCAAGAAGGCACCTGGCGGCCTGGAGCCTCCCACAAGACGCCCTGCAGCAGCCTAACAAACCCGCCAACACCCATACATGGAACCCAGCCACCTCCGAGACATTTGTCCTGAGAAGATCCACCCAAACAGCACTATCAACGAGCCAACCATGCAACCACATGAGGACTTGAGGTTCTTCACCTCTCACTTATTGCTGTACCTTGGACTGTACGAACTGTTGCATGCACTGTTCATAGACTGGACCACCCCCTGCAGCACACCGGGGGCACCAAGTGAAAGACAGCAGCTAACTGCATTCCGGCTACCAGCCTGGACGCAGAGCAAGCTACCTGACGTTCTCATAATACTGTAACTAGCTGAATGCCCAGAGACACAAACGCCTCTTTTCATATGATTTGTTTTTAGCATTAGCGTTGTCTAACCCATTCATTTAGTTGTACCAACAGCTGAGCATTCCGACAGCACCATAGATGGGTCCCAACACCCTGAGCATATCATGCCGTTAACCTGCGGGGCACTGCTTAACCTGATCGTATAGAATTGTACCATGCCAGGGATGTAGCATAGTATTGGCCAAACCAACAGTAAATCTATTCTAACACTCATGCCTATCTTGTATCCTGGGTGTACAGTATATTCATATGCCGTATTACAATCTTAAGACCCACTACCATAGCATAGTATGTCTACCTTACTATGAACCAGATTACATAAACGCTACCCACGCTTGCACAAAAGCCAAAATTAGCAGGTATTAATATACTTGACTTTCTCAAAATGCTCATCTAGGTGTAAGAATAGGTTATATAATCATCCATAGTGAATGCCCCTAGCCTGTTACTTAGCATGGGACTCACACGACAACACACCCTCCCTATGTTTTCGACCTTTAGTTTAAAATAGTTTTTTTTTCTTCTTTTCTTTAAAAGGTATGATGCCACGGCTGCCCTCTCACATATAGTGCATACCGCCACCCTAAGTCCGCAACAGTATGCACAAAGTACATACACATAGCGTTATCAATTTTTATTTCCCTTAGTATACCGCTTAACTGTATTTGGCAGTGGAATCAAAGGCAGGGAGCTTCATCCGGTTATATCTGCTCTGCAGCCAAGAGAGTGACAATTGAGGTGTCACGGCACAGCTACTGTTTTTCACACGTTACCTACACTGTATAAATCATGCCTGATAACGGGCAGGACCCTAATCCACTGTCATCTGCTACACGTAATGTGAAGGAAAAAGGAGGAGGAGGTGAAGAAGGAGGAGGTTATATGTAATATATAATATATAATTAATACTACCAAGATAAAGTAATGAAAGCAACTTACTTTTCCTTTCTTTTTTCTTTAGACAACTGGACTACAGATAATAACTTCAGAGATAAAGGAGAAATACCAAAGTAAGTTGGAGATGAGTACACTTAAAGGGACCAGTTGTTCTGGTAAGTATAATCAGTCCATGTAGGCTTTTTACAGTAAACACTGTCTTTTCAGAGAAAATGCAGTGTTTACATTACAGCCTAGGGACACCTCCAATGGCCACTCCTCAGATGGCTGCTAGAGGTGCTTTCTGGTACAATGCTGCACACACTGTGCAGAACTGAATTCAGTGTCTTTTTTTAGTATATTTAGCGTGGGCAATGGGGCTAGATTTTAACACTATAGGGTCCCTCACTGTCAGTGGCCCAACACGCAGAATTAAGTAAAACACGTAACAAAGACAAACAGTAACAACGTATTACCGGGCCTTAGAATGGCTGGAAATTAACATAATAGAATAAACAGTCACGAGCTGAGGTCAGGAATACAGAAGGAACAAATACGTTAAGAACAAAGCTGAAGGGTCAGGGATACCAGATACACGGGAAGTCAAGCCAAGCCAAGATGAAAAACCTATAAACAGAATCAGGAACGTGCTCTCATATAACCAACAGGATGGAAACCATGACAGGGCACTGAACAAGTGTAGGTTTGGGATTAAATAACCCAGTAAACCCTGCTATTGGCTGATTTGGGTCCCATGACCCCAGAACGTGCATGCACTGCGAAAACGTGACGCTGCACGCACGTTCACTAGTGACATCATTGTAGGCGGCGTTACTATATAGCGCCGCCTTGCAGTGGCAGGTGTCCTTCCTAACGCTGGACCCGGCCGCTGTATTAAGGACTGCATGGAGATGAGTAAGCTCTCCCTCCTTTAGTGTAACCGCACAGATCAGATGCGGTCACATTGTCACTGTGATAGTGTGACCGTTCCAATCTGGTGCGGTCACACTGAGCTGCCGATCAGGCACCGTGACACTCATCCTATAGTGTTCCATTAAGTCAAGTATTTTTCTATGTTCCTTTAAGGGAGATAATTAGTCCAATCCAGTTATAGGATCTGTCCAAATATAGAATGGTTATCCAATAAAGCAATCTAGTGATATAAGCCAAGTTTTTCACCTTAAGTCAGTCCAGTTGATGGGGATAATCAATATGAAGAATCCAGCGAAATGAGCCATGGAGTTAACCATTAAAGCAATCCGATTAGAGGATTGAGCAGAAAGGGAAATTGGTGGATTTAAGCCAGACCCTTAAAGGACCACTATAGTGCCAGGAAAACATACTCGTTTTCCTGGCACTATAGAGCCCTGAGGGTGCCCCCACCATCAGGGTCCCCTTCCCGCCCGGCTCTGGGGAGAGGAAAGGGGTTACTCTTACCTTTTTTCCAGCACCGGACGGGGAGCTCTCCTCCTCCTCTCCTCCCTTTTGGCTGAATGCGCACGTGCGGCAAGAGCTGCGCGCGCATTCAGCCGGTCTCATAGGAAAGCATTTACAATGCTTTCCTATGGATGCTTGCGTGTTCTCACTGTGATTTTCACAGTGAGAATCACGCAAGCGCCTCTAGCGGCTGTCAATGAGACAGCCACTAGAGGCTTTAGAGGCTGGATTAACCCATTTACAAACATAGCAGTTTCTCTGAAACTGCTATGTTTATTAAAAAAAGGGTTAATCCTAGAGGGACCTGGCACCCAGACCACTTCATTAAGCTGAAGTGGTCTGGGTGCCTAGAGTGGTCCTTTAACATGAAAATCATTCTGAGCATATAGAGTTTGAGAAAAAAGACAATCTGTAGGGGTAAGCCAAGGTCAGTATCATGAAATCAAGTAGTGTCATTATGGTATAATCTGGAAAAGAATTGTGAGTGGTAAGCCGAGGTCTTTTCCTGTGACTCAGTCCCACAAAAGAGCGATCAGGTTAGGGTTGGTGATCTGAGGGAAAATCAGTGGAGCCTGATGATGTGGGACCTTTAGAGAGGCATACAAACTATCACAATGTTAGATTCATTTACAGTGTGCAGAGGCACTGTTGGCATGCGCTTATATTATAGTGCATGTCATTTGTCAGTTTCTATAAAGACACAGTAATAAACACAAAATAAGTCACTTAAACTGACATGTCACATTTTAACTTTAATTCATTACATAGGAAGAGGAGAAACAGATGAAAAAAGAAGATGATGAGGAGGAGTAAGCAAAGAAGAAGAATAATGTGAAGAAGAATGAAGAGGAGGCCAAGACAAAGAGTAGATGTAGAGGGAGAAGGTGAAGAAAAAGAATGTGAAGAAGAAGAAGTAGGAGGAGGAGAATGAAGGGGCTAAGATGAAAACCGACTAGGAGGTAAAGAAGGAGTTGAAAAAAGAGAAGGAGAATGATGTGAATGAGAAGTAGATGAAGATGACAGAGAAGGAGGGAAAGAAAAAAAAAGAAGGTGAGGGAGAATTCAGCAAAGAAGTAAGAGATGGAGAAAGAAGAGGGTAAAATGAAAACAAAGGTGGTGAAGTAGAAGAAGGGGGACAAAGAATGAGGAGGAGGTATAGGAGAAGAAAGAAGAAGCAAAGTAGAAGGAGGAAGTAAAGAAGGCAGAAGAGGAAGTGAAGAAAAAGGAGCAGAAGGCAAAGAAGGATTAGAAAAAGAAGACTAAGCAAGGGGGGCTAAGATGAAGGAAGAGGAGAAGATGAAAGATTAGAGAAAGTGACGAAGAAGAATAAGGAGATGAAGAAAAAGGAGGAGGAGGTGGAGGTGAGGAAAAAGAATGAAGAGGGGAAGCAAACAAGTAGAAGGAGGAGAAGACAATGAAGAAAATGTTTGATATAAAGAAGAAGGAAGAGGATAAGAAATGCAAAGAAGGAGGAAAAGGATCTGAAAAACACAGATTAAAAAAGAGGAAAAGGAGGCAAAGAAGAAGGAGGGTTAGGGTGAAAAGGAGCATTAAGAGTTTAAAAGAATGCGAAAGAGTTGAAGAAGAAGGAGGTAGTGTAGAATAAGGAAAATACAAAGGTAGAGAAAGAGGTGAAGAAAAATGAGAACAATGAAGTAAAAACTGAGGAGGATGAGGAGGTAAAGAAGGAGGAGTAAAAGCAATGAAGAAGGAGGAGATGAAGAAGTAAGATTAGAAAAATGAGGGCGAAGAGGCAAAGAAGAAAAAGAGGCAAAAAAGAAGAAAGAGGAGGAGATGAATGCTTAGAAGAAGGATGATAATTAGGTAAAGAAGAATGAGAATGAGGACGACAAGATGGCTGAGAAAGGCCCTACCGTTGATTTGGGCCATGTGGACTTGTACCTATTACGCGCAACGGGGTGTTAACCTGTTGGTGGCAGTAAAGAGACAATACTTGTGGCCGTGACATGTGAGGCCCTACCCAAGACTTTGCAGAAGAATATGCGAGGTACTAACTCAGAGTTGTGCCACTGGGTGGAACCTCCATGTTGAAGTGAGTAGTTGGCCTTGTGCAAAATTTATTTGACTAAGTTCAGAACTTCTTACCCTTGGCAGGCTTGTTTCTTGTGGATGAGCGTTAACATAACCTTACATGTGTGAGTAACTGGATAGAATCACAGTGAAAAAGGACTGTAAAAGGCATCTGACGAAACTATCTGTTGTGATGCGAACCGAAGAATAGAATAAAATACAGTGACTAACAGTAGGGAAAAAGTGTGCTCTTAAGAGAGGAACCTGAAAAGGAGCTTTGATTGTGGATTAAGCTTAAAGATGATACGTGTCCTATAATAAATACCCTATAATCGTTTACTTGAAAGGCTTGGGATTGTAATTGTCTGTATTATAAGATGACTGTTAGGTGTAACTTCTTAGACAGAAACAGATAGCATGACCGAAAGTCAATCCTGATGGACTTCTTGAACGTATACTGATCTCTCTTCCCGTCTGTACGTCTATCTGTCAATTCACCCGTCTGTCTGTCATTCCTCTTATCTTTTTTTTTTTTTAAACCTATTTACAATATAGTTCCTTATTATGCCATGGATTTGTAATATATATTCTAGTGCTACAATCTAACAAATTGACATGTTTAATTCTGTTTGTGTGCTTATATATTTATTTTTTTCATGTATTATTATTTCTTTCCTCCCTCACTCACTCTCTAGCTACCTTCCTCTCATATTAAAAAAAATGGAGGGATCCGCACTCTCATCACCTGTAGACCTCGGTGCACTGTACAACATAAGGTTGAGTGGAAGAACTTTATACAATGGACCTCTGTAACTAACATTGGTGCTGGTAGTTTGGATGTCACCACTAAATGTCACTTTTTTTCTTAATAGTCATGGAAACAAGACTCCGGTCCGTCACACGTTTGAGTCACTATGACCTAGATTTGTCTCTGAGGTATTCTATTGTCCTGTTTTTGTCTTCGCCCCATGCCCTAGGCTGGCTTTATTCTATATCCTCTATTAGCAGATAAATATTGTACTGCATCCAGGTTTCACAGCTACGGTGTACCATATTCTGAAATTTCATGTTTTCTTACCAAATTTCCAAACAGGAGGATTACTTCCACTTCTTCCTGATCCTGTCTAGCTTTATGTGCCTTGTTTGTGTACGGACTAATTGCCCTGGACATCAATGTGGACTAAACTACAGACAATGACCAGCTAGCACCTATTCCATCCATCCATCTGCAGTTCTGACACTGGTCCAGCCAGAGGTGAGAATAATTTCAGATATATAGATCAAAAATATTCAAACAAAAAAACTCACTGGAGAATTTTACAATGTCAGAAAAAAACCCAAAAATGGCCAGTAACTTTACACAGAAAAACAATGAACAAGTTGTGTGAGTAGTATCAGTGGGAAGGGAGTATTTGGTCAAGTGAATGTTTAAAACGGGGACATTAAGGAGTGACACATGGAGTTAGATGAGCAGTCTATGACTTGTCAAGGTGATCACATATTCTAGGCCAAAACTAGCTTAGATGAACAAACAGATTAGTTAGAGAACTTGTTTATGTTTCAACATTTTTGGCCTAAAACTTGCAATTACCTTCCCAAATATTCACAATTAACAGGTAAGACAATAAACCTGATAAGGAAGAATAAACAATCAAATTAGAAAACAAAAAAAACAAAACATTTTTATTGGAAATGTATTATTGGTACAACAATGTGATGATGGTTAAAAAGAGGTTTCAATAAACTGATAATGAACAACAGCTGTACAAAAATAGATAACAGAATTCAGGAAGCCTTTTTTTTCCCGAAGACATTGAGGAATGGTTAAAGCAAAGCGCACACAGATAAGCCTTTTCTAAAGCAGCAATCCTTGAGAACAAACATTCTGAGAATATAGACACTTCAGAAGGGTAGAGGCATCCTGCTTGTGGTTTGTATATTTTCTTTAACAGTTTAACCCCTCGAGGTCAGTCAGCGCCAGGGGATATCCTCGCACCATAACAGCTTAATTCACAGAAAGTTGTTATGGTACCCAGAGCATTAATTTAATGTTGTGAAACACCCTAATTAGACTCTCATTGTCAGGTTGTCTCCAGCAGGAAAGTTTAAGGCACTGATGTTACAGTAAATGATTTGCACAGTTTCCGAGGTCTGATAATAAAGTGCCTGTTTCAACCATTGCGGACACACTCAAATAGCTTGGGAATCCAATTCTGGCTCCCAGTCCAAGGTTAAAAATCATTGTACGAGCTTGAAAGTACCACTTCCTTAGGTTGGATAGATATATGCATATAAATATATGGTGGGCTTTATAAAGAAACTTGATGGCCAATTTTTAGATAGACTTTTGAAACAGAAAGCAGGAGGTAGAATTGTCCTTTCCACCAGGTCGAGAAAGACATATTCTTGTGACTGTCAATCCCTTATCCAAGCATAAGATTAACATCAATTCTCACACTGCACTTAGCGACCTTAGAATTAAGGGTACAATTAATTAGAGCACAGTTTATTGAGCATATTTATAACAACTACTGGGGTACAATTTAACACATTAAAAAAAATATTAGAATGTAACATATACAATCTACAAGCCTTTTTAAGATAGGGTTATATTAGCAATAAAAAAAAAAATAGTCGTGGTAATATCTGTCAATGTAGTTTCTCACATGTTTGAGAAAATGAGGTTTATTCACAAAAGTGAGAATTCTAAGGGGATTTCAAATTTATGATCAAAATAGGCAAACTGGTAAAACCAATCTCTAAGTCATGCTTTCAGATGGGCTACTCTGGCCTTAAGTTTTAAATCCACTTAAAATTGTAACCTTAGTAAATTACCTGTACGAGATAACTCTGCATTCAGATGCGTTGTACCTGTTCAGGTAAAGCTGTGTCCATGGCTGTGAGTATCTGTCCATTGTACTGCCCATATGGGAATGTGTGATATGTTAAGGTATGCGATACACGGGATTCAAACAGGTTATCTAGTAAAAACCAATTTATTGTGACAAATCATTTTATAGAGTGAAACAAAAGGAAAGGTGTTACAATAGCGACATAACGAGAACTGTTGAAATTTACTTTACCTAAATAAAGTTAGACACAAACAACTATATACACACACAAACACACACACACATCGCAGAAATGTAGCACCTCTCAGAATTTGATCACTAAGGAGACGGTCTCTTTAATTTACATGTGAATCCAATATTGAATTTTTGATTTTACCCTGTGGATCTTTAGCAAGACTTCCTGCGAAAAAACCCGTCAACACCGTAATAAAATAGAATAGCTCTATTAGATTCATGTCCATCGATAAACACTGTGATATGCTGCCCACTATTTTGGTTATCATTTGTGGTTTGGTGGAAATCCCCCCGCCCAGTTGGACTACACTGGTGGACGTATTTAAACAAGGATCTGTGCATTACTTCATCCTTGAAAATACCTTTCGTAAAGAGACACTATGTCACAAAAACAACTTTAGCTTAATGAAGCAATATGGGTGTATATATCACACCTCTGAAGTTTCACTGCTAAACTCTGCCATTTAGGAGTTAAATCACTTTTGTCTCCGTTTATGCAGCATGCATGAAAATAAAATGGTTTCACTTTTAATCAGACATAACTTACTTTAAAAGTTTTTAACTCCTGCTCTGTAAATTGAACTTTAATTACATACAGAAGGCTTCTGCAGGGTCTAGCAATCGGTTAACAGTGCAGGAGATACGAAATTCTAAAGTAAACAAAATATTCAATACAAGAAGTGTAAACATTAGATGACTTTGCAGGAAGTGTTTAGGAAGGCTGTGTAAGTCACATGCAGGGAGGTGTGACGAGGGTGCATAAACAAAGTGATTTATTTCCTAAATGGCACAGACTTAAGCTGTGAGACTGCAGGGGCATGGTCTATACACCAAAACGACTTCATTAAGCTAAAGTTGTTTTGATGACTATATTGTCCCTTTAAATAATGCAACATGTACAATATATATTTATACAGCCATGTTGGTGCTGGTGTTCCATACCGGTCTGTTTGAGACATTATGAATGAATTATCCCTAAATATATATTTCCAGAGGGATATTTTATGTTTATTTTCTCATTCTTGAAATTGTATAATTGCTCCAATATCTAGATTTTGTATAAAACTAGCCACATACACAGATGCCTACAAGGAATTGTAGGTTAAACACGCATACACATACAGACACTTACAAACTACCACTGCCATTCAGTTACTGGGAGCGCTACTCTTTGTATAAATTCTCTACGTATTAAAAAAAAGCAGCACTTGTGGGTCCTTTCATGGTTGCAAATCTCTCTTGTATCTCAGGGAATAGACAATAACACCTTCTGTGGCCGTGGGAGCACTTTTTTGGGGGACTTTCCCTAGTTTTCCTTTAATAAAGATAAGAAAGAAAAAGCCCAAACTGCGACTCGCATAGTTGGGAGGTGTATAAACATTTATACAGACTGACACACACACACAGACAGACAATCATGTGACTGCATCATCACACTTCTAATAAAGTGAGAAGGTTGTCGCAATCTGCTAGCTCTAATCTATGTGAATGTTACTCAATAACACTCAGTTTATACATACCTCCCAACAGCCTCAGGTTTGGTGGTACAGTCCTGAAATCGGACCTCCTGTCCCATCGTCCTGAGTCTGTATTGCAGAAATCTCAATGTGAATGCTTTATTAGACTCAACACAGATCCCATGTGTCCTGTCTGCCCACTATCCTGAATCCATACCTCTAATGATGTATGTGATATATATATATATATATATATATACACACACACACAACCTTACTCTCAAGGACTCAAGCGTCAACGTGGCGCCTGGAGCTGAATTCGGCAAAATTTATAACACCGTAACATAAAAAAAAAGGAACAGCACTTAAGATATGCCAAATAATTATTACTGTCAATATTTCAGTTTTAACAATAGACATCCATCAGACTGGACTGAAACATTAACAGAATATCAAAAATATTTAACATTTATTTTTCCTCACAGTGCTGCTTTATATATATATATATGAAAGGGGCATACGATTTGAAATACATTTCCTCTTTCCTTGGCAGTAATAGGGTTAAATGTCATATGCTTGCAATAGACCAAGTGTGCTGTTTTTCTAAGGTTATACAATTAGATGAAATACATTAGACAAACAGCTGCCTGAAGCAATCTAGTCTTCTCTATTACCTGGTGACATGATGAGCAGTATAATAAACCGGTTCTATATTGTCATTCTGATTTTAGACTTACATTAAATAGTCTAATGGAAAAACAGTCAATAGAAAAATGTATATAAATATATATATTGTCTAATGTAATTTCTCTAATTGCATAACTTTAGAAAATAACACACTTTGCCATGGTAAAAACGTAGTGCATGATGTATGATATTTAACCATCTTACTGTCAAGGAAACCGGAAATGTGTTTGAAACCAAGCGCCCATGTCATAGTTATAAATCTGCTCTGACAATTTTTATTACTATTACAGAGTGCCCGAGACACGCAATGCCAACCCTTTGCAGGCACAGTCTCTCTTTGTTTTGTTTGAGCATTTCGTTACTGAAAATATGATCCATTGTTGCAAAAGCATCAGTTATTTCGCTTTGCCAGCATTGTTGTTACGAACAATTTTACACTATTTTAAACAAAGGAAAAACTTTTATATGATACATTACACATTCGCGTGAAAGAAAGAAATTTAAAATATTCAAAAAAAAAAATCAGAACTTTGCTAAAACCACCCTATCACCCAGCATTTCCATTTATACATCAATTTCTGGCAATGAAGAACACAGCTTTTCAATTAATTTCATGTCAAAGACATGTTCTGAAATGGAACTCAAACCAACAACAAACAAACAAAACAATAAAAAAAAACGAAATAAAATCCTACTAATTCAATGTTTTTAACCCTTATGGATCCCTGGCACTCACAGGGTTAACAATAACATCCTAGGGACATAAAAATATGTTATTAAAAGAGGCTAGTCTAGTACCCAATCAGGCTTTTAGCAGCTGTAAATAGATTCCTCTTGTTGTGGCAGCGACTGGATTTTTCAGCGTCATACCAGCAGCTTTAATGTTAGACAGTAAAAAGGCAGCAAAAAAATAAAAAAAAATTAAAATAAAAAGATAATCAGCAGCTTTGCTTTTTCACTGGAGAAAATCCAAGTTTGAAATAAACAACGTATAACAAAAACAACAAAACAAACATGTAAAGCTGCATTGGTTTTGCATTGATTTGATGAAAGTAAACAAGGTTTCCTTGCAGAACGATGTGTTTGTGAGAATATAAAAGTATTATGATAAGTGCACTCCTGGCAAACTCGTACTGTCCGTGTATAATCTCTGCCTCAAGCAGTCTTAGTCCCAGCTGTACTGTCATCTCCCGAATTTTGGCTACAAGGCCTGTGAGAGTCCACACTGTCTTTGTGCTTCTGTACGTCCTTGAAGTAAGGGTGGGAGAGGGCAAGGAAGGCCGATATTCGCTTCGCTGGGCTGAACGTGAGGCACTTCTGCAAATTAGGAAAAGAAAAGTCAATTCACCAGTTATCAAAGTTTGTTGAAATGTCACGTGTATATCGTAGTTAATTACAGTGGGGACTTGAGGCAGGTAGGGCAGATCCCGCCATGAGAAGAGATGGAATGAACTTTTTTTTTTTTTTTTCACAACACAAAAATGCTACAAGTACAAAGAATAGAAGAATGAGAAGTGTCCTTTTGGACAATTATGTGTACGCATTCAGAATGCGGAACAAACCTTTGAGATGTGGATACATTGTGACATATCATCTTAAATAAAAAGTGATGTGTAACCACTCTGGCTAAACCGTTAACATGGGATTAACATTTTCCTCTTTCTCACTTCTCAATCTGCAGCTATGTACATATTAAAAAAGATATTTAGCCTCTTAATCGTCACTTCCCTTGTACTCCAGAACCAGACTTCAGTTTTTGGATAACACATTTCTACTGCAGGAAACAGGTCAGAGAGACTAGGGATGTTAATTCCTCCCATCTTTAGCATACACCAGCCAATATAGCTTCAGAAACATGAATTGCATTTTTGTAGCTATGGAGGGAGAAGGGAAGGGAAGGTCTACGTACACTATATGCAGTAGCAGCTTGCAATGTCCTGTATAAAAATACGTACTTTAATTTCGATTTTCATGTACCAGAATGTTCAGATTCAGTGACATCTTTACTGGAATTTCTGGGCACATGGCTAGTAGCCAGACACAAAACACTTCCAAGTGGTATACTATTCTTGTCCCTATCAATATGCACTGACAGCTGCATAAATCCTGAAACCAACAATCTACGGGTCCACTCTGGAGGTGCTGTTTTGTGTGCCTGCACTATTTGTTATGTTTCTAAGCATAAGGACATGTTATAAAATAATTAAAAGCTCAACTTACAATCAGTAAATCTTTGCCTTGTTCATCAATATCAGGCACAGAGTCTTCGATGGGCTGAGGATGTCTGAACTGAAAGGCGTTTCTGGGAACTGCAACGTCACTGGGCCATTCCTCCTCTTCTGGGAGCCCGATTACACTGTGTGAACATAAAATGCATCACGGTTAGCAGGCTTGTGAAGATAGTGTACATATTATATATTGTTATGCCTTATTATCAAATTCTACGGCTGTGAAAAGCCAGACATGTGTTCTACACCTCCCAAGATACAAAAACCAAGCTATAAATAATGAATTTAGGCTCTCTCATGTAACATATCAAAGAATGACAATCGGCAGCCCCAAATACTGCATGAGTAGTTCCCATTCAGTTATTAGTTTACATTTCTGCTATGCAAGCCGAACAAATGCTGGAGTGCGCGACTGGCCTACCCTGCCTGTATCACAAAAGGTATATAACTAATTACAAAAGAAGAAAAGTTACCTGCACATTATCCCAAATCCCAAATGTGCAGGTGAGCTTGCACGTTAATATCCATTGGACTGGCACTAACTGCCTCCTGTTATTTAAACGTGCACACTGCACAGGTATTTGGGATAGTGCACAGCTAACTTTATTTGGCTGTTGCGCTGTGTATTTTGGCTGATAGATACTGTAGTTATTGCTGCCACCCAGAAGTGGTGGGAATTTGAGCGCAGGGCTTAATTTTGTGTGTTTGTGCAACACAAACACTAACACTTACTTTGGGGCTTATTCACTAAACTGTGAATTGGTTAACGGACGTTAAAATGAACTAAAACAGTTTATTAGGGGGAGAAAAATCCCAGTTTAGCTAAGTGGGAGTTTTTTTTCCATCTCTCTTTCTTTTGGACTTTATATTACATGCCCGTCCGTAAGTTACCCCAGGTAACACTGTACTTGATATTCACAACCAGTGACAATGCTTAGTGAACAGGAGTCCCAGCTGCAGTGTCACAATTTTACAGGTTTAATTACTGGCAAGGCCAAACCAGCCTCTCAGTGTTTCGAAGTTGACAATTGAGCATAATAAAGTCAGGCAAATAATAACATCTAGATGCCAGGGCCTATATGGGAACTGGAAACAAGGCAAATGTACTTTTCCTGGTTAAGTCTTTTGATATAATACCTTTATCTACAGCACCAAAACAACCGTTTGTAACTAACTTAACCTAATGATTACCATCATGCATTACTTTTAGTCTCAATTATATAGTATTATTAAAAAATATATAGAGAGAAAACAGGCCTCC
The DNA here is from genome assembly GCA_933207985.1 of Pelobates cultripes. NCBI lineage: Eukaryota > Metazoa > Chordata > Amphibia > Anura > Pelobatidae > Pelobates > Pelobates cultripes. The sequence goes on along the minus strand of OW240915.1, from coordinate 23,117,193 downwards.
TTTGATAGATCCTCACTGTCTCCTGACTTATTCCCTTGAATTTATTCCTGGTTCAGACACTAGGTGGCAGTGTTGCTTTTCAGTTTTGGCAAAGTACCCTGATCGAAAACGGTTATGTCAACTGTCTTTAACATTCTATTTTATTTATTCATTAAAAATAAAATATGAAGCTGAATCGTATGTGCTGTGTACATTTTATTCAGATAAACAGAGTGTAAACACTTGCAGCCAGAAATAAATATGCACTTTAAAAAGAAAAAAATAATTATATATGGGAAAATGAGAATTTGGTATCTCTATAATTTATCACTACTACTGGCATTTATATATTGCCAACATACTTCCCATAGGATATATATACAGTTTAAGTGGTGCATGATGGCAATAAGGTTATTTTGATCCTAGAGCCATTTTAAAGGTATTGCTTGATGGAGAATTTCACTCGGACTCCAAATCACAAAATTACCAACATACTTTAAAACGAAATAGTTTTCAGATCAATTCAATAAAAAAGATAGAGCATGTCATGTGTGCTTTAATCTCCTCTTTCGACAAGGATTACCCAACGGGGGTGTTGGCACAAAGTACAATGAAAAACACAAACTGGGGGCATTAATAAATTTATTGGCTGTATCTCTGTCCAGCAGTCTTTCAGCACTTGGTATTAGCAGGGCTTAACATTGCCAGTCCTACGCTATTAGAATGGCCCAAAACTTATTTGCCATTACAAGTCAAAATGGTCCATGGCACACTCACACTGGTTAAAATTCTACTCACCAGAGCTGAATCTTCACTGAAATTTGAGTATTCCAAACATTTTAACCATTAAAAAAAACCAAAAAAAAACCCCCTCACATTTTACCAAAAGATACTTACTCAAAGATTTTTCCTAGCTGATCAACATCTGAATTTCCTCGAAAAAGTGGCCTTTGAAAAAAAGTAAAGAATAATACGTATTTAGAGAAAATTTTTGACATGCTTTCACAAAACACATTTTATTTGGCGATCCATTTCAATTATATTTTTGAAATGAAATATCAACACAAGCGATTTATATAATATTGGATTAATAATTTTGGATATGCGTTTCAAATGATTTAATATTTTTGGATGTACTTTTAAAATATATTTTTTTCAAAATATTAAAATATAGAAAAATATATATCAAAAAATATATCACTATATTAAAAATATTTTCAAAATATTTAATCATTTGAAACAGCTTAGCAAAAATATATAATCAAGGCCATTATCAGTATGGGTCTAGTTGGTATAATAATTAATACCCAAGTAATACACAACATTTTTCACATGATCAAACCCTGCATTGCGGTTTATCCTTAAATGGCCCAACTGCTGTCTAAATTAATAATATCCGATCTATACTTATCATAACACATACCACTGAGGATAACTAACATTCAGCTGGACTTGTTTGGTTGTATTCATATTATGTAGTGGGAAAGAGGATTAAATGAGTAATAGAACAAGCTGTATTGGCAGATGTATGGGAATACATTGTGAGATAGAATGTCCATTGGCAGAACAGAACATTCTAATTGAGAACAATGAGATAACTGCATCTTCGTATGCAATTTATGGAGATTTGCAATAGGAACGGCAATCTTACTGTGACGTAGCTCTTATACTTCCACTGAGTATCTTTGCCTAGTATTCCCTTTCTCTGTGATACGTCAGCCAGAGTGATTATAGCAAAGATCCAAACATCAGTTGAGGCTTGATGAAGGGTGTGACGGAGCTCCTATCTCCAACTGAGTATCTTTGCCTAGTATTCCCTTTCTCTGGAGTAAATCAGCTAGAGTGATTTTAGCAAAGATCCCAAACATCAGCCGAGGCTTGATGAAAGGTAGAGCAGGTACAACTTTTCTTCAGCAGCCTGCAATTTTATACACACAAATTCCCAACAGGGAATCCCACCGATGTGACCCACCACGATGTCTTAGTGCAGGGTTTCTCAACCCAGTCCTCAGGACCCCCTACCAGTCCAGGATTTGGGGATTACCTGGGTGTGTCTCAGGTGTTTAGAAAAATGGAAAAAAACACCTTAGACTCTAAGGTGTTTTTTTTTCTAAACACCTTAGACACACCCAGGTAATCCCTAAACCCTTGACTGGTAGGGGGTCCTGAGGACTAACGTTGAGAACCCCTGTCTTAGTGTCTGGGATAAATAAATTCTTCTAAAGCTTATTTTCAGTGGATGCTCATAATGTAAGCCCTATCCCAAAAATAAGTCCTGGTTGAGATCGTCTCTAGTTCGCTAATCTGTGTTCGGGGAAGTTTCCCCGAACATAGATTTGCGGGATTCCATGTGCTATTAAACTAATCTATGTTCGGGGAAGTTTCCCTGAACATAGATATGCGGGATTCCAGGCACTAGTGAACTGGTCTATGTTCGGGGGAATTCTTTGAACATGCATGCTAGTGCATCTTCACTAACTGACAAATTCCCTCTACGACCGTGTTGTTAGAATGGAACCCGGTCTGTAAGTGAGGACCACATGTAATATGTAAAAATAAGACATCCACTGAAAATAAGCACTAGTGCATTTTTTTGGAGCAAAAATTTATATAAGATCCATTCTTATTTTTTGGGGAAAAAAGTAACTGTTCATTAAGTTAACTACCACCTGTACAAAAACATCCAAACAACATGTGTAGGTATCCCGAAGTGTCATCCATCCTAGGGGCAAACTGTACAAAAAGCTCCCGGATAAGAAGTGTCTAGCCTGAGCAATCAGTGGATGAAGTTTGACCGGCATAGATTGCTCTATTTTAACCTGTTCTTTAGCAGGAATATACAACAGACAAGAGGTCACCCACTGAGATTGGAAGAAAGCTGTTTTTGTTTACATCAGGGGAAAGGGTTGTTTACAGTGAGAACAATAAAGATGTGGAATTCTTTACCCAAAGAGGTTGTCTTATCAGATTCTATAGATGTTTTTAAAAAAATGCTTGAATGTTTTTTGCAAACACAGAATATTAAAGGATGGAAGTAATATGTGTCAACAAGTTGTTGATCCAAGGAGAAATCAGATTTCTGCAATGGATTCAAGAAGGATTTTTATTTTCTGCCTTTTTTTGTGGGAAATCAGAACCAGCTTCAATTTTTTTTTTTTTTTTTAAATTCTTTATTTTTGTAAGTGCAAAAGTAGGTACATTTGTCAAGGTGGCCACATAAGATTACAGTAGTAGGCAGATAAAGACAATTCTGGTTACATCTTTGTTATGCGTTGCACTTTGTTTTTGTTTGAGTGAGAAATTAATGATTCAACCAAAAAGATTTAACAAAGAAAAGTTACCAATAAGAGAACAAAAAAATATCAGAGTGACGCCAGGACAGGCGTAGCTTAATAGGCAGAAACATGTCATAGCTTTGCGCAACATCATATTATGGTGTGCGTGGATATAAAGGTTGTGTGGGCTCGTTATGACCCAACGGTGTTGACCAGCTTGATACCTTAAGCTTATTAACAATTAGTCAGCATGTTAATGGTGTAGTTCCTGTTTATATAGTAACATTATAGGTTGTGAGTGTATGGGCGATGTAAATAGGGAATGTGCTTGTGTTATACTGGTTGGAAATAAATATATCTAAATGAGTGGGGATGAGTGAAGTCTCCCTCGAAGCTCCTGCCAGGCATATCAAGAGGGCACTGTTCGTGCGTGATCGGGCTAAGAGCCTTATAAGACAGGCTGAGGTTTTATGAAGTGACATTATTGTGGGTGCCACTGTTTGACCACGTTCGAAAGTTTTTATGGGATAACATGGTAGCGATGTGTTATGTAATGTTGTCTGTAAGGTTATGCCTTGCTTAAGGTGATGGGTCAGATAGTTAAGCATAATTTTTAAGCTGCTTCCGCCTAATCTGGTCGTTTATGTACATGTAGTAGGTATGGGTATCTATATAGGTGTGGTATACCTTTAGTATGAGTCAGCATCAATAAACAACAACACAAGAAACACAAAAAGGAAAAATAAAAATGCGAGCAAACAGTCTCGATTACTTTCACTGTGGATGGGTGTTCTCGTCTGTTGGGCAGTGGACCAGGTTGTTGCCCTGTGAAAGAAAAGAGGGAAAGCGTCCCGATAATGTTTGTTCTGCTTCAGGTTGTGGGAGCCGCACGTGGTCCTGGTGGGGGCTGTCGTGGCACAAAGATTGGCGCGTCAACTGCGCCCCTCCCTGGTCTGCTTGTAGTTCCAGCCAGTGGGTTAGCGGTGTCCGGTGCCGTCCGTGGCAGCTGCATGTCTTCCAGTGTCCTTGTGGCCTCTTGTATGTTCCGCACCACTAGTGGGCCGCTTGCGCCCTCAATGTGTAGTGCGCGCCCTGGACCCCAGCGGTATCTGAGTTGTTTCTGTCTCAGGAAGGACGTAAGCTGTCTGAGGGATCTTCTCCAGGTCAGCGTTCCGCTTGAAAGGTCTGCATAAAATGATAGAGTCATGTCCTCAAAAGTGTAGGTGGTTAGGCCCTTGGTGGCTACTAGAACAGCCCTCTTGTCCCTTGCGCTTTGAAAACATAGGATTATGTCCCCTGTAGCGGCTGGTGGTGCTGTAGGTGGCCGTGGTATGCGGAAGATGTCATCCAATATTATGGATTTGGCCACTTTCGGGGTTAAAAGCGCAGTCAGTAGCCGCCTAGCATAATGTGGGAGCTCGGCCTCGGGTACAGAGTCTGCGACCCCTCGCAGTTTGAGATTGTTTTGCCGTCGCTTGTCCTCTTGTGTGGCCAGTTGCTGGTCATGTAGTGCAGCCAGTTGTTTGAGGTCGTGTACTGTTGCTTTCAGCTCCTCTATCTGACTGGTGTGGCCGCTTGAGGTGCATTCCACGGTCCCAAGCCTCGCTGAGAGGCCTTTCAGATCCTCCCTGATCGTGGCCACTTCTGCAGAGATTTTGCCGTGATGAGCGGCCATGAGTTCCCTGATGGCCTCCATGGTCACCGGCGTGGGAGCTAATGTAGGCACTCGAGGTCTGTCTGGCAGTAGTGGAGCGTTACTCGGCATGCAGCTCCCTGTTTCTTCATCAGACGTGCCATCCGAGAAATCAGAGCAGCCTCCGTGCAGGGACGCCATTGTTGCGCCGGTTGTCTCGTGGGCCTGCTTCCACATGTCCCCTATATTCATGCCCAGACGGGGCTTGTCGGGCTTTTGCTTTTTTGTTCTTCTGCCCATTTGGATCTGGTAAGCTGTGGGGCACTCCGGGGAGTGTTTGGGTCGTGGTCGGGTTCTGGTTGCGGCTATTTAGCTCGATTAGAGTCGGGAGCTCAGCCGCCATGCGACCTTCCTCGTCCGTTGCTAGACTCCGCCGCTTCAATTTTTTTTTAATCAACTCCATAAAGGGATGGGTTACAAGGGTTGAACTTGATGGACTCGATGGCTTTTTTTTCAGCCTAGATAACTATGTATCACACTCCAGTTCAGTCCACGCAATGAGGAGAACAGACAAAAATGTTTCATTTCTTAATTTCTCTCCATGTTTTCTCTATTCTGACCATCAGTTGCAAAGGACACACTTTATGACAATGACTGTCAGGGAGCTAAGATGGAAGCACTCCATTCAAGGACAAAGGTGTGGATTTGTACATTTAATTACATTTTTCACATCTGTCAAACACATAATTTCTAAATATACGGGATCAATAAAAAATAATATTAAAAATCCAGGGGAATTTATAGTTACCCTTTAAGCAACACGTCATAAAATGAAGAGCCAGATTTATGTAGAAATGTTACAATGCTCAGTTGGTTACTGCTTTCTCATACACATGTTGGAAATAGAACACTATTGTTCGGCATCCATAGACAATGGCGTTATAAATGCATATCCTCAACTGGTGTTAAAGCTGGCTGTTTAACTAAACCGTGACAGCTTTGTCACAGGGGATCTTTAAGAGGTTTTCCATGATTTATACATCTATAATCAGGCACAGAAACACAACTGCATTGCAGACATTTCTCGCTCATAATATTGCTATCACAGATGTTGTTTTATATGGGAAGCCTTGGCACAGAATACATAAAGAATTCATGTAAACATTTTCATACATGTGCAAATAGCCACAAAATTTTGGTTCTCAACCAAAAAATCCATTGTGTCATCATTCTAGCTTCTTTGATCTTCTTCCCTGGATCCCATCCAGCAAAATATTCTCACGACCTCAGGTAGTTGTCCCTAACGCACCAACTTCTCCTTCATCATCTCTGGATTACATTTCCTTCCAAAAATGTGAAATGTGCTGTATGTTGATACAACAGCTACTTGAAGGGAATTCAAGCTTTTCATGGACACCCGCTGTACTGCTCTCAATCAAGTCAGCAAATATTAACTGATTAAAACCATCTGGTTGTGAAAATGAAGTGGACAATAGGCACCATGTTGCCGTTTTGGAGATTCAAAGCCACCCAAGTGCTATCTGGTTAAGCCCCTTTTCTCCAATAACAATTTGAAAACTTTTTAACTCATTCCTAAAATGTTTTTCTGTCCTCTATCCTTTTCAGATCACAAGCTTATCGAAGCATTGTCTGTATATGCCATTTTAAAAGCATAATTTTTAGAATTACAAGTCTTGGGCTAATTATTTTTTTTGAGAAGACTAGATATCTGGGTGTTGGCACCCAGATAAGGGTCGAGCCATACTAAAATGGTTTGACAGATTACTCTGGAATGGCGCAATGACACCTAGATTTGAAACATTTTCTCAATATATGCATATAACAAATTTCTATCAGACTATGAATTGTATGAATGCATTAAAGGAGTAGACACTAACAAAATAAACACTACGGGTAAGTGAGGGATGGGAGGGAGGGGGGCAGCCCACTGATCTGGTAAGTGAGGGATGGGGCGGGCAGCATACAGATTAGGTAAGTGAGGGATGGGGGGCAGCCTACAGATGAGGTAAATGAGGGATGGGGGAGCCTACGGATTAGGTAAGTGAGGAATGGGGGGGGAAGCCTACAAATTAGGAAAGTGAGGAGGCAGCCTACAGATCAGGTAAGTGAGGGATGGGGGGCAGCCTACAGATCAGGTAAGTGAGGGATGGGTGGGGAGCCTACAGATGCAGCCTACAGATCAGGTGAGGATGGGAGGGGTGCAGCCTGCAGATCCAGGTAAGTGAGGGGCGGGGGTGCAGCCTACAGGATCAGCAGCCTACAGATGTGGGGGGTGCAGCCTACAGATCAGGTAAGTGAGGAATGTGGGAGCAGCATAAGATCAGGTAAGTGAGACATGGGGGAGCAGCCTACAGATTAGGCAAATGAGGGATGTGAGAGCAGCATAAGATCAGGTAAGTGAGAGATGGGAGGGGGCAGCTTACAGATCAGGTAAGTGAGGGATGGGGGAGCAGCCTACAGATCAGGTAAGTGAGGAATAAGGGGGCAACCTACAGATCAGGTAAGTGAGGCATGGGGGGAAGGGCAGCCTACAGACCAGGTAAGTGAGAGATGGGGGCAGCCTACACGAAGGGCCTGCAAGGAGCAGGAAGAGTCAGAAGGAGCACAAAGATAAAGTAGGAGAAGGAGCAGAAAGGGTCTGCAAAGAAAGGGAGCAGAAAGGGTCTGCAAGGAAAGGTATCAGAAATAGAAAGGAGTAGAATGGCGCAAAAGAAGCAGAAAGGTAAAGGAGCAGAAGGAGTCAAGGAGGAGAGTGTCAGAATAAAAAGAAAACTGTGTCAAATGAAGAAGAAGAAGAAAAGGAGACTGGAGCATGAAGGACAAATGAAGTGATCGTTCCACTTCATTCTTGACACCACATCATAAGGCAGGAAAACTTTGGACCTTCACCCCTTTTATTTACTGAGTGTCAGGAAGCACAGAGTGCCACTGGGTATGGGTGCCTCTGATGGACTAGAGTGGTCAGCTGGCACTCTAAATCAATCAGTAGCTCCCCATTCATAAAAAAGTAAAACATTTTTTATGAACTGGGAACTAGTGATTTGCTTACAGCGTCAGCTGACCACTCTAGCCAATCAGCAGCACCCATGCCCGATGTCATTCTGCACCTTTTAGAAGCCGAATACCACTGAGTGACCTGGAGATCTGGAGCTGGAGGAAGCCTTTAGGGTTAAACCATTTGAGAGCGGTTTAACCACTTAAAGGAAAGAGAGTGCCCAGGGGCCTCGTTGCATTATAGTATTTTCATTTAGAAGAAGTTGTTACCACTATGGTGTCAGGATTAAAACAAAGCGTCAAACGTAAAATAGCAGGAAGCGCCTCTAGTGGCTATCTGGTAGACAGCCACTAGAGGCAGTCCTAACTCTGCAATGTAAACATAGCAGTTTCTCTAAAACTGCAATGTTTAACCCCATAATACCGTTAGGGCGTACAATGCCATCCCACATTAAGTGAGACTAAATGCAGTTAGGGCAGCATAGTGTGCCCTAACAATCGTAAGCTCCCCGGCTGCCATTTACTTACCTGTGGACTGCCTCACGAGCTAGGCAGTCCCCCTGCTTCCTCCAGGGCCATGTGATCGCGGAGGAACGTCACAAATCTCTTGGCTGCAAAGCAGTCTATGAGACTGCCTGAGTGTTCCATAAATATAGCTTTTACATGGAATAGAGAGTACAGGTTAACATTTTATATAAAAGTTACAGGACTGGCCAATCTTTCTTCTTTACAGCTGGAAGAGGGCCTTTTTCAGCCCACTTGAAAACAAAAAACAATACCAGTAGCATCCTTGCGCCACAAGCACTAACATAAGCTGTAGTGGTGATAGTACAGGACACTTGCCTGTACTTTTGCATCAGGAATGCTATAAACCATAATCTATAATGCAACAATAGTGAAACAATAATAGTTTGTTTTTATAATTTTGCTAACAGCCTCTACATGAAACTGTATGTTATGTACACTTCAATTGTTCTTGTCTTAATAAAGAACCTCTGTGACATTTTATAAAATGTTGCCATACGCTAGTTTAGCTGCAGAGTAATCCGAGGGTACAGTTTCACACGCTTTGCAGATTGTTCTCAGAGAGATTCTCAAGTTTAAATACCATAAAAGTTTGTGAACCAGTAAAAGAGTTAAACATTGCTAATGCCATGTCCAATCTAGACAAATCCCTTAATATAACCACCCGTAACCCCCTCCCTGCACTGAGTCGGCATTCTTAGTCCTGGACAGGATTCTACACTTGTTCTGCATTCTCTAACAGAAGCCAAAGGCCCAGAAAATCACATTGACAGGAACCTGTGTCCTGGGAAATTACTCTAATAATTTGTGAACGTAGAGCTGCACATTTATCACAAACCACAGACCATGAATCGGAATGGCCTCTTATTAAAGGACATGTGCCAGCCATTTCAATTATGACTGTTAATAAAAAAATATACTGACTTACAAATAATAATAATGATAATAATAAAAAAAATTAAAAAGTTGGTAGGAAAAAAATGAAATGCTTGACTCACAAGCCCCAGCACATGCAGCTTACGATTGCGTCCACGATTTAGAATACGTTTGGATAAAAAATGCTAAAACATTGCTTCCTCATTCTGAGTGGGGGGCGAGGAGCTGGGCCTTTGGGTGTTGGGAGAGCACCAATTGTTTTGTCAGCTACTAGAAAACAGTGTTATTAAAAATGTAGAGAATGTCAACGGATGACTCCATAAACCACAACCACTACAATAAACTGAAGTGGTCATGGTTCCTAGGGCACCACTTTCACAGAGCAGAAATGAGCTATAAGAGTGATTAGATCACTGCATGAAAGTATCTCCACTAAGAGGATTCCATTTAAAGTTTAAACATATACAGAGTAATTCCGTAAAGTGAGAATTTTCCTTTTTCTAAATTTGAGACCCAAATAGCTGAAGAGAAAGCATAGTAGACTTGGAGAATTATTCCAGTTGGCTATATTAGCTTTAAAATTTAAATTAAGAGCCAGAATCTATAGATTTTTATCCCCCCAAAAAGGCCAAAAGTAACATTTTTAGGAGGCATGGCTCCCGGACACTTTAGATATAAGCTCTGTTTTAAACTAAACTTCCCGTTTTGAATTTCCTTCTAACTAATGGCCTCACACATTCTGCCAGCAGAGAATGGTATTTTAGTAAAAAAAAATAAATTTTTTTACAGAACAGCACTGTTCATTTACAGGAGTACAACATTGTTTTAAGAACTAAACAAGACATATTTTTGTTATTTTATTACATTTTTGCAGCTACACAACTGGCAATGCAAGTATTCTATTCCTACAGTGAAATAAATCATGCGTTGCATGTTTCTCTGTAAACTGCAATTCTGACTCTTAAAGGAACACTGATAATCCCTAAAGCACCTCGGCAAGCTGGAGATTACAGTATTCCTTTTACCATCGTTAGAGAAATCTAACTGCTATGTGTTCCAGCCTAAAGAGGAAGCCAATGGTTCTCTAAGAGCAGCCATGATAGGTCAGACTCGACTGTTATATGACCAGCTGCTATTTAACATAACTTGCTTGCTGCTGTAATTGTTCAGGCTGAACCGGCAGAGTGGAAGTTAGGTTGAGCAGTTGGTAGACTTTGACCTAACATGGCTACTCAGCTGAATAAAAAAGTGAAATAAAAAAATTAAATAATAATAATTACAAAGTGAAATCTTGATGACTGGTGTAATTGAAATCTTGAGAGTCTCCAGCAGTCCATCCCACCATTCCTGCTTAGGCTAATGAGGAAATATTAGTCTGAGCAACAATTGGTGTAGGTGAATGGCTGTGTCAGCTGAACTGCTTTCAGCCTATTAAAGCTGCCCATTGCTGGTATGAATTTGTATGGCTACAAGGAAGTGAGTAATCTCTGCCTTAGCCACACCTCCAGTAGAGGCTGGACTGTGGAAAAGCAGGGAATCGCATCCAGTGTTAACCTGTTCAAAAATGAATGGACAGGCACTGCCCAGGGACTCAATGAGATTAAATGGTTATAGTGTATACAGTGCCACTGTAATTATCTGTGTTTTTGTTTTGTTTTTGAAAACAAATATCTGTATAAAAACTGTGATTATCACCTGTAGAGTTACAACTAGCAAGCGGTATGCACAACTTTCTGATAATCTTGAAGGAAATTATTATATATTAAAGCTGCTAACGAAGATTAAGAAATAAAAGTAGGTGTGCTTTGGATCATTTTCTCTCATCAAAGTGTGCCATGGTCCATAAAAGGAGAGGAATCACTGCTGTAGAGGACATCAATCATGAGTTTATTTATACAGGCTGTTGCTTCTGCACTGTAATAGAAAAAGAGATCCGGGCACACGGGGATACGTCCTGCAGACTGTACTGGACAAAAAAGGCAACGTTTCGACTCAATGGAGCCTTTATCAAGCCATAGTTATGGCTACGGCTTAATGTAGCTGTTCTGGTGCAGTCTTACACTAACAATTCATACAATTGTTTTCAACTACAAGGTAAAATCTCCAAGGCATGGATTTTCAACCCAGTCCTCGAGGACCCCCTACCAGTCCAGGGGTCCTTGAGGACTGGGTTGAGAACCCTGGCTCTAAGGAGACAGAAAGGCTCTACACACACATTAACCCTTAAACCATCTAAATGAAGTGGTCTGGGTGCACACATCTAGTGGCTCTCTTCCTTTTCACCACTAGAGGCAGAATTGGTTCTCAATCAAACCCATTGCTGCCGAGTGGCTATTTATCGCACATGCACACTAGCCTTTCAATACTTCCCTATCGGGAAGTATTGGAGTGGCTGAAACCATTAATCTTGATCAAGTCAACCAGGAAGGTGGAGTGGCCATGTCAAGACCAGCGTGGCGAGGGAGTAAAGATAAGTAGAACTGCCCTTTTAAACCCTCACAATGTTATGTTACATAATGTGAAGCCTTGGGCTCAAACTCCCATTACAGTGGCATGTTTAAGGTCAGCAGGGACAACACCAGAAGAGAGAGAGAGAGCAGTTGATGATGTGTGTTAAGGAAGGCACAAGACAGGGGGAGAGATATCTGATAAGGTGAGATGGCATAGGATCAAGTGGTGGGGCAAGAGGAAAGAAGAAGCGCAGCCAGCTATTGTTCAGTAGCCGGAGAGAAAGTCTGAAGGGTAGGGAAGGCATGATCTACGTGCGGTTGAGAAAGAGAAAGGCAGGGTGGGGAGAATTCTTTCCTTAGCTGTTCAATCTTGTCGGTAAAGTACAGTACAGCTACAGCTTATCTTGGAAGAGAGGATGCTAAGTCACCCACTAAAGTCACCCAGACCACTTCATCTCATCATAGTAGTCTGAGTGCAATGGCCCTGAAGTTTTGTAATTTTACAGTGCAGCGTTAAACACAACTCTCTAGATTTACCTCTAAAAGAGTGCATAGGATGGAAAGTTACGTTTGGCTGGATCATTTTGTTTGGAATGTTCCGACGATCGTTCATATGACAGTTCAGTTTGGGCAAATATTGCTCGTGGGACAATACTTGGTGAACTATTTGGACAAACCAAAAAGGGCTCAATACTGGGTCAATGTACAGCAAATTATATGCATAGTATAAACAATTATGTATATATTTTGAACTACACTGCTAAATGCATTTTCCCCAAAAGAAGAAATAACAAGAGAAGCAGTAAAACATACCAATGATATTTATACATTATCATCTATATTTAAAACTATATATTAAATATATACATATAGATTTTTTTTTCTTAATGCTTTTTCTTGTTTCCTTGTATTTGTTGGTGACTTTTCACTTAAAGGGACACTATAGGCACCCAGACCACTTAACCCTGCAATGTAATTATTGCAGCTTTTATTAAAAAAAGAAATAAAGGTTCCTAGCACTGTAGTTTCCCTTTAATTGTGAATAATATCAACAATCAGTGGCTGTCCCCTAACATCATCTTTTATTTAGTTAATCAGCTCTTGTTTTGTCACAATGGGCAGAACTCTGAATACAGAATGTTGTGCTTGGCCCAACTCACCCCACTGCGGTGGCAAGGCTCATCTTCCTGTCTGCCCACACCACCCAAGCCTCACCCCTCTGTCAGTCCATGCATTGGCTTCCGCTAAGATATAGGGCTTAATGTAAAATTCTGCTTCTTGCTTTCAAATCTCTACATAATGCTGCTCCCACCTATCTATCCTCCCTAATACACAGTATGTCCCGTCTAGGCCCCTACGCTCTGCCGAAGACCTACATCTATCCTCTGAATACTATTCTAACAATCTACTTCCCTGATACTTTCCTTACCTTATGTGTCACTTTATCTCACTCTCTTTAGCATGTAAGCTCATTGAGCAGGGCCCTCAATCCCTCTGTTTCTGTGCATCAAACTTGTCCGGTTACAATTACATGTTTGTTAGTCCACCCATTGTAAAGCGCTACATAATTTGTTGGCGCTATATAAATATAATAATAATATGTCAGTATAGTGCTTTGGAGAAACGTAATTCGGCCAAACAGACGATTGGCCCCAATTCAGCAGAATCACAATTTGGTTGAATAAATCTAAGTCTACTCTGAATTCAAGTGATACCCTGCACCAGCCTAATGCAGTACTAAAGTGCTGACTAACAAAGAGGGCTGACATTTTTAATCTTTAGTTCCATCTTGAAAATCCACATTTAGGAAAAATGTTAAAGATAAAGCATCTGTTCTATAGACTGCTCTGTGTAATGCAAGTATTTGCCAGATCCATTGTATTGTTAAATAAATTAATTTATAATACACCTATTGGTGTATTATTCTGTAACAGGTTTTGCTTAATTAGATGCATGGAATAATGTAACATGTAACAATAAGTAACATATTAAAATCTGCCTACAGTGGAACCTCGGTTAACGAACGCCTCGGTAAACGAACAATTCGGTTTGAGAATTCGTAAAAAAAAAAATGCCTCGGCCAAGGCGATCATCAGCGAAAAAGCCAAGACCTTGCACGCTGACCTCTTCAAACAACAGCCAGGAACGTCAGCAGATGCAGAAGGCTTCAAGGCCAGCAGGGGGTGGTTTGAAAGGTTCAAGACCAGATCTGGCATCCACAGTGTGGTCAGGCATGGAGAGGCTGCAAGTTCCAATGTTGCTGCAGCTGAGGAATTTGCTACGGAGTTCCTGGAGGTCATAGTTTCAGAGGGCTACCTTCCTCAGCAGGTCTTCAACTGCGACGAGACTGGACTCTTCTGGAAGAGGATGCCAAAGCGTACTTTCATCACAGAAGAGGAGACCTCATTGCCTGGCCACAAGCCGATGAAGGACCGTCTCACCTCCTGTTCTGCGCCAACGCCAGCGGGGACCTTAAGATCAAGCCCCTGCTTGTCTACCATTCAGAGAACCCACGGGCCTTCAAGAAACACAAGTTGAACAAGGAGCAGTTGAGCGTTTTGTGGCAGTCTAACCCAAAGGCTTGGGTCACACGCCTCCTGTTTGTGAAGTGGGTCAATGCGGTTTTCGTTCCTGCTGTGAAGAAGTACCTTGTGGACAATAACCTGCCACTCAAGGCTTTGCTGCTCATGGACAATGCTCCAGCCCATCCTCCAGGCCTCGAGGAAGACTTGCTGGAGGACTTTAATTTCATCAAGGTCATGTTCCTTCCGCCTAAAACCACCCCACTACTCCAGCCAATGGACCAGCAGGCCATCTCCAATTTTAAAAAACTCTACACAAGGGAGCTTTTCCGGCGATGCTTTGAGATGACAGATCGCTCACGCCTCACCCTCCATGAATTTTGGAGAGAACATTTTGACATTGTGAGCTGTCTGCAGATTATCACCATTGCCTGGGCCGGGGTCAGCCAGACAAACCTAAATTCTGCTTGGCGCAACCTGTGGCCAGACTGTGTTGTGAAACCTGCCTCCAGTGCTTCTGCACCTGCACCAGAGTCAACAGTGTTGGAGGAAATTGTTTCCTTGGGGAGGACCAAGGGCCTGGAGGTGACTGAGGAGGATGTCTACAGCTGGTGGAGGAACACGACAGTGTCCTAACCACTGAGGAGCTGGTGGAATTGCAGAAGGAGGCGATGGAGGAGCAGAACGCATTCAAGGAGGAGGAGGAAATGAGAGAGGAACAGCTCTCTTCCACGGAACTCAAGGAGGCATGCCAAATGAGGGTAAACCTACAGACTTTTGTACAGCAGCACCACCCAGATAAGGCTCTAGCCCACAGACTTGTGAGCAGTTTTGACACAGACATCATGTCCCCTTTTCGAGGGATGCTTAAAAGGCGCCAGAGGCAGCAGACAATGGAAAGGTTCCTACAAAAACAGCCTAGACACGAAGAAGAAACTGCTTGTGTTAGTGCTGCCCAATTGCCCTCGTCCTCTTCATCTTCCAAAAGTGTTAAAATTGTTTTTCCATGTTTTCCCTGTTGACGTGTGATTTATGTACAGTTGAAGTGTACTTACCAACAGTCTGCCATGTTTTAAAAGTTGATGTGTGATGTTTTAAAACATAAATTGGATGTTTGAAAGGTTATTGCTTGATTAATCATGTCCCTGTACAGTATTTATGCCTTTAAAGCGCACTTTATAAAGAGTTTTGAACAGATAAAATACTTTGACTTTTTTCTCACCTCCGGAACGCATTAATTGGTTTTCAATGCATTCCTATGGGAAACCGTGTTTCGGTTTACGAATACGAAACGTCCCGGAGAACGCATTAAATTCGTAAACCGAGGTCCCACTGTATTTTAAATCTTAATATGTGACTCAACAACCATTGATCCATGTCATAGATCAATGTTTCTCAACCTTCTACGGAGACGTACCCATCTAATAAAAATTCCCAAGTAACCCTGCCTCGAGAAAGTAATTTCTATTGATTTAAATACCAAATGAAATTTAAGTATCCCATTCCATATTGGAGAAGACGGCTGGATTAAAAGGTTGTAAATAATATATTTTTAAAAATAAATATGATATAATGTGAATATTGTGTATGAACTATTAATATGAAGTATAAAAGTGAGAAAATAAAAATATAATAGGCAGATAATAGTTATACAGAGGACATGGACACACACAGAGGACACTGACACACACACAGTTACACACAGAGGACACTGACACACACACAGTTACACAAATGAGGACACTGACACACACATTAACAAACAGGTGACACTGACACACACAGGAAACTGATACACACATTTACACACAGATGACACTGACACACACACTGTCAGACACATACACATTCTTTCATACACATTCTCAAATTATTTTTTCCTGGGGTACCCCCTGTTTGTGGTGCATTTACCTCGTGCAATAGATAATGTTTACAAAGGTGATTTTTTTTTTTGTGCTGCTTATATTTTTGTCAGGTTACCTGAAAATTCCCAGTGTCAATATCGGACAGGTTGTGATGTGGTGATCTGTTCCTGCCTCAATAATGGCACAAGGCAATCCTTCTCAGCACTACAGAAAGCCTCAAAACTGCATCGATATTGAATTGATATTATACCTACAAAAGTGACATCATGAGTCAATCCAGCGTCAAGAATGACGTGGACCATTATCTGTACGTTCAATTTATAGGCAATAGTGGCACAACTACAGCATCACTGTGGTGTCGTAGCTCAATTATATTTTGGCGTCACCCTGATGATGTCAGTCAATTGGGTCCACTAGGGGTCAGTATAATCTTGGTCCACTAGGAGATCTATGCCCTGTTGAGGTCTCTAGTAGCCTAAGAGTTTATAATCCGTTTGTTTATTCTGGAATTTTGACCTTCGTTTGCATATTGGCTTTTCTGACTTCTGTGCTCCTTGACCTCTGGTTTTTGTCACTGTATTGTCTTTCTGCATCCCTTGACCTTGGCCCGTCTTTTAACCATTCTTGCTTTTTGTACTGACCTAATGTCCGGCCAAGTCTAAGGACCAGTAATACATTCTTATCAATCTAGCTGTACCATAAAATACACCTATGAGTCTCTTACTATGTCCCGCTTCCTACAGGAAAGAAACTGATAATTTAAAGGGACAGTATAGTCACCTGAACAACTTCAGCTTAATGAGGTTTTTCAGGTGAGAACTATAGCTCCCTGCAGCCTTTCTCATGTAAACACTGTATTTTCTGAGAAAATACAGTGTTTACATTGAAAGCTAGGAACACCTCCAGTTGCAGTCACTCAAAGTGAACCAGAGGGACTTCGGAGTTGATGGAGGCATAATATGCCTCCATCCACTCAGATCTGCTGTCAGCAGAGCACAGGGCAGCACTGTGCACAGCATCCTGTGATTCATTATCTCCTCCCTCTGCATGCAGACACTGAACTTTCCTCATAGAGATTCATTGATTCAATTCATCTCTATGAGGAGATGCTAATTGGCCAGGGCTATGTTTGAATCATGCTGGCTCTGCCCCTGATCTGCCTCTTTGTCAGTCTCAGACAATATGGGGAAGCACTGTGATTGGATCAGGCTATCACATGTCAGCAGACTGTTTGTTTTTCCTGAGTCTAACAGCATGCAGATTTACAGCTTCTGGCTTGAATACAGTAAGATTTTTACTATATTTATGGAGGCATGAGGGGCCTCGGGGGGCTAGATGGTCATGTTAACACTAAAGGGTCTGGAATACATGTAGTTGCACTGGTGACTATAGTGTCCCTTTAAAGTAAAGATGAGATGGTCCTAGTCCACAATGCGGAAAGAATCCTAGGAAGACTAACCATGTAACCTACTAACCAAGTAGGGAAAAGCTGGAAAATTCTTAACCCAAAACCCATTGTGCATCCCTACAATTATAGCAAAACCCAAAACAGTTTGTACTTTGTTTTAATTGTTGTAACAGTTGTAATGCTACGATACTCACTATCCTTCCATGTTTTACCAATACTATCATTGCAGCAGTACGGAAAAGAACCTTAATTATCGGATTGATCCACTTTGCAAGCCAAACGGCCAACAAATGCACAGATTGTAGAAACAAAATGATGGCAACACAATTAAATAGTTGTTGCAAATACTGGCAATACTCTGCCCTCACTCAGTGCTTTCACTCTCAGAGAGATCCTAAGTCTAGATGGCGTGGCTCATGATGCTGGGAGTTAATGAGTAAATGGCGTATTAACAATACTGAGAATTATGGAGAATTGCTAAAAGCTTAAACACCAGCTGGCATCAGATAATTACAGATCTCCCAAAAAGCTCTGGAACAAAGTACAGTCTTACTGGATTTAATGTTTTTGCCCCATAAACAGCATTGGAACAAGATGTCAGGATAGTCTGATACCCAACACGCAGAACTTAAAGCGGCACTGTCATGCCGAACTTACCTTTCCTCAATCTCTTCCTCTTCTACCCCTCTCTCAGGATCTGTTATTCTTTTCTTCCTGTCTTCTTTAGTTTTCTTTAAAATCATAAGACAAAGTAGGGACTCTTTGCCTTATGGAGGATTCCTCCGCTTGACCAGCTCTGACCAGCGGAGGAGCAAAGTGTGCTTCATTTCCGCTGGTCAGAGCAATTTTCCCATGATTCTCACCTTCCCTCTGTGTTCCCACGATGCTTCCTGTCATTTTACACAAAACTGCCGAATTGCGTTCTAACTGAATGAGAACAGTATGTTCGTTTCTTTTAGAACGCAATTCAGCATTTTATTCGGATCGGAATTTCATTCTAATGGGTGGTGGCCCTAATAAAACAATAAGGGGGGGGGGGACCTACTGTAGTGAGGGGGGAATAAAATAACTAACCTGTAAAAAAAAAATGTAACTTACCATTTGACGTCTTCTTTTTTCTAAAATCTTCTTTCTTCATCCCCCAAAAAGGCCAAATAAAAATCCATCATACCCGTCGCACTTTAAAAAACAAAACAAAAAAAAAACCGAGCGCAAAAAAAAATTAATCCATGTTCGCCCTTCGAGGGCACGCCGCGTTTCTGAGCTCCGCAGGGCGGGACAAGGCTTATAAAGCCTTGCCCCGCCCTGCAATTAGGCTTAGAACACTCTGATTGGTGGGTTTAAGCCAATCAGAGTGCTCTGAGTCATTTTACACAGCGTGGGAAAATTCAAAAGAACTTTCCCATGCTGTGTAAAATGACAGTAGGTCCCCCCCACTTATTGTTTTATTAGGGCCACCACCCACCGCGCAGGGGTGGGGGCCAGGGGGGGGGGCAGTAGGTCCCCCCCCTTATTGTTTTACTGGGGCCCCCACCCACCGCTCAGGGGTGGGGGCCAGGGGGGGGAGGACAGTAGGTCGTCCCCCCCTTGTTGTTTTATTAGAGCCCCCATCCACCGCTCAGGGGTGGGGGCCAGTAGGTCCCCCCCCCCTATTGTTTTATTAGGGCCCCCCACCCACCGTGCAGGGGTGGGGGCCAGAAGTTCCCCCCCCATATCTTTATTTAGGGCCCCCACCCACCGCTCAGGGGTGGGGGCCGGGGGGGAGGACAGTAGGTCCCCCCCTTATTGTTTTACTAGGGCCCCCACCCACCGCGCAGGGGTGGGGGCCAGGACAGTAGGTCCCCCCCCTTATTGTTTTACTGGGGCCCCCACCCACCGCTCAGGGGTGGGGGCCAGGGAGGACAGTAGGTCCCCCCCCCCTTATTGTTTTATAAGGGCCCCCACCCACCGCGCAGGGGTGGGGGCCAGAAGTTCCCCCCCATATCTTTATTTAGGGCCCCCACCCACCGCTCAGGGGTGGGGGCCAGGGGGGGAGGACAGTAGGTCCCCCCCCCCTTATTGTTTTATTAGGGCCCCCACCCACCGCGCAGGGGTGGGGGCCGGGGGGGAGGAAGTAGGTCCCCCCCCTTATTGTTTTATTAGGGCCCCCACCCACCGCTCAGGGGTGGGGGCCGGGGGGGAGGACAGTAGGTCCCCCCCCTCATTATCTTCATGGCCCCCACCCGCCGCTGAGGGTGGGGGAGGGGGAGTTGGACAATAGGTCCGCCCCTCCTTATTGTAATTTATGTAATTTTTTTTTCAACAGTGAGCAGCCACAGGCTGCTCACTGTTTAGTAGACATGCCCCTACTCGCGGTATAGCGAGTAGGGGCATTTGGGAGATTTTAATCTCCCTTGTGCTATTATGGGGGTCATATTGACCCCCATAGAGTGAGAGGGGGACCTGGGGGGGCTTATGAAGTGGTGGGGAGCACTGCTCCCTGCCGCTTCTATAGTTACATATTACAAGGAGGGAGCTGCACGCCGGTAGCTCCCTCCTTGTAATAAACTGAACGAACAAACTAACACTGATACACAGATACACAGTGTTAGTTTGTTCGGCTGATATTTCTATTCATTCATTCGTCTGTCTGAGGAATGAATGAATGAATAGATGAAATTCCCGTTCGCATGTCCAGGTGTTTCACTGGGCACGTGCGGGAATCTCACAGTCTGCCTAGTGTGGGCTGATGACGTGTCCCACAGGGACTTCATCTACCCACACAAAGATGGCGGCGCCCTGAATATAGATCGGGGCAGAAAATAAGGATTTAAAAATAGGTAATGTGGGGGGCTTAGGGGTATTTGGGGGTGACTAGTGGGTCAATTGGATGTAGTGGAGGCGGGATGGGGGGTAAAAAAAAAAAATTCGGCATGACAGTGCCGCTTTAAGTAACCAAAGATCAGAGAGGAGGTAAATGGTAAGACATGCCAAAAGGTCAAGGAGAATAGAAGAGTTAAAAAAGAGAGTTTAAATAGCCCTAAGAGGGTTGTGATTTGCCAGTAGTGATCATGTGACTTTGGAATGTGCATGCGCAATATATGTGCCTTGAAGCATGCATGTCCACATCACACTCATAGACAAAGCCTTTAAATGGATTTGATGTGCAGTGGCCAGCATCGGCCAGAATGCGAACACAAGCACCACTGCCAGAGATGAAGACTGACACGGAAACTCCGCCAGGCCCCAACCAGCCATGTAGGAATGGGCTGAGGGTAAACACGACCCACTGCTGGCGTGACACAAGAACACTATGACCATGCCGCTCCCTCAGTCAGTGCATACACCTTTCTAGGCATGACCTGCCAGCAGTTCTCTACTTGAAACAGGCATACACCAGAACTATTATGCTTTTCTTTCAAGCCCTTAAACACTGACCAACCAGTGAAAGCTAGACGATACCTAAATAAAAAAGTTGAAGTATTTTAAAAAGAATACCCTCACGGAGATCATTAAATGATAGAATTGAGCATAAACTAAATGCAACATGTCTCAAAGTGGTAGAATCTGGAAGAGAAGCACCTGAAGTTGTATATAAACAGAAAATGTTAATTACCACTGCTGTTTGTAATGAAAGGGTGTGTTACTGGGTTCCCGGAAGATGCATTCAGTTTTAGATTCCAGGAATCCAGTCTCGATTCTCTTAAAGAACGGTTTACTAACCTCAATTAACTGGTAACAGATATCTTCTGACTATTATATTCAAGAGGTGCCAGCAACCGAATAGTAGGGGTCATTAATTAATTTTTTTTATCATTACAATAGACACAACAGAACAAAAAGCAGAAGCTTGTTTCCTTATCGTTGAAGACTTTCAGTTTTTTTTTGTTTTGTTTTTTTAAAGAAAACTGTTTCTGTTACCACACTCTTCAGTCCCCAACTGGATGTTTGGCATGAATGGAAGCTGGAATGAAAACCACAGCTGACTTGCCCGGGACTCATTGTAACAGTAAAATCCAACCACAGATTATTACTGCTTTTTACAACGGCCATCAATCAAGAAGCTGTTGTTGCTTGCGAAAACATCTGTCTGGACAGGAAAGAAAGTACTACATGAACTGAAATGTAAACCATCTAGTGCAATAGGATGTCGTAACTCCCCCATGTGCTTAATCAACAGATAGGGACAGTTCAATTTGTTTCACTCTACATGATTTAATGAAAAACATTTGATGTGGTTATTATTAATCTTATATTTAGCATATAAAGTAGAGGCATAACCCATGACATGGGGACACACATGTAAAATTTGCAAACCGATTACAAGGGGTACTGGAAAAAAGGTTCTTGGCAAATTTCACCCACTACTACTGATACTGTATTAATTATTTAGCCAAAATATGTGAAAGGGTTACAATGATACAGTTGCAACGGTTTTACCCCTGAATTTACAGTATCACTAGGTCTAAAGCAGAAAGGGAAGCCCTTGAGTTTGGAACCCCTCTGTTTTCGTGTTTGTTATGGTCAAACCACATTATAAGGGTTTGACAAAACCCGGGGGAGTTACTGCACCAAAATTATTGTAATTTTAACAAGCTTTCCCTTTAAATGATAACAGCTGCTAAAGTGGAAAGTGTGGACAAGTTTCCCTGAAGATAACTTTTCAGACTATCAGGCCTTGTTTAAAGAGTATTAATCAAAGAAGGATCAGATCACCTGATATGTGTAAGGTGCAAGACTTGGATTGAATGGACCAATGACTTTAAATGCTGTGATACATAGCAAAACACGTTTTAGGAATCTATAGTGATATTAGAAAGTAAAGGAGACAGAGGGCAATCATGCTATGTTCCACTGAATATTGGGAATTTGTGTCAAAAATTTTAGCTAGAGTCAGAAGCATATATATCATAGTGATGCATTAAATTAATTTAAAATTAAATTGATCTCTCTCTCCTTCAAATTAATTGGATGCATCCCTATGATATACAACCACGCCTCTGACTACTTTAAATAGAGCCAGAAAAAAAAAAAACACTTAAATCATGAAAGTTGAATGAAGCTTCTATAACATTGATTTGATATGTTACAGAAACAGTCATTAAAGCACGCATTGCCTATTTTCTTGAAATACACACTGGACGGCAGGCAAAAAAAAAAAAGTTTTTACACTGGAAAATCATTTGTGTAAATAACTAGCAAAAAACAAAAAAAGCCACCTAAACCGTTTAATCTCTAATAACATACAGCTTAATTTTTTTTAACATGTTTATATTTCTTCTGTATTGCAAAGCAAGCCAAAACTAATTTAGCCCAAAATGTCCCATTTTCATCATCCTTTCCTCTACCTTTGGTTTGCACTCTGCAGAGACAGAGTTTTCTATTAAAATTCTATCTGAATTTTGTCCCTCTGCATCTTTACAGATGGACTGTAAATGGCACTCCCTAGTTTTTCCATTGTTCTACAATAGCGACACTCATCCAGTGTACCTCAAGCCACCTCTAAGTGTGCCACAAATGTAGTGACTTCAGGGCTGTAATAGGTTGAATGCAGTCCATGAAAGGACACTGTAGGCACTGTAACTGTTTAATCTCACTGAAATGACTACATCGTCTGTTGTCCCCTGTCACCCTTACAATCTGTGTTAAACTTTTTTAAAGTTGTATTGCTAAAGCTTCATGCTGTTAAGGCTCACATTAATTGTCCAAGGGTCCCGACAGGTCCTCATCAGAGCTAGGGCAACCAGGTACTCATATTGGCTACCTGTATGTACTGTTAAACCTTTCTTGACAGGTTTTTTTTTTTTTTAAATCAACAACCCACCTCTCCAACTAGCCAGCTTTTGTGTGTGTGTGTGTGTGTGTGTGTGTCAGTCAGTGTGCATGTCTGTATGGTGAGCTTGTTCTGGCGTGTCAATGACTTTGTCAGTAATGTGAGTGAGCATGATTTTCTGTGTTTTTCGAGTTTGTCTCAAATTCTGCAGTGCTGTATAGTTGGACACAAGACAATATGATATACATAGACCAATACAAGAGGAGAGGGTCCTGCCCTTGATCTGTGATCTAGCCATGGAAGCCATTTTATACAAAAAGTGTTTAGCTGGAAAGCTTGTGAGCTAACAATATACAAATTATTAGACTACAATATTTATTCTCATCATGACATTTTTAGCAGCATAGTCTATATACAAACCATGTATTTTCTATTTCTGCATCGGTTACTTTTGGCCGGTATACTCATATGAAGAAATACTTGAACTGCGAAAATGCTGACAGAGTAAATTGGGACATTAAGAACACTTTAATAATGCCAACACGGGGATCATTGCTTTCAGATAAAGGAAACCTTAAGGCTGGCTAGAAAATATGGGAAATGTAGTTTAGAAACATCAAGGATCCAGAGGTTAACCACAGATGGTCCATAGAATAACTGATGAAAACATCTTCATTTTACCTACTGATGAATGGTCAATTTAAAACTAACAAGGTGCTTATTTAATTTCCATAACAATTGATTTTGAGAAAATATGAGAATATAATTCTTACTTTCGACGAAACATTTCTGCAAATATGCATCCCACGCTCCAGAGATCCACAGGCGTGGCGTAACTCGACTGGAGTAAGACTTCAGGGGCTCTGTACCACAAGGTGACAACCTGCAAAATATGAGGAACTGATTAGCCATAACAACAAGCATGATGATCAGAGCTGGGCAAGATCAAACAGTATGTTATATCAAACCATGCAATATGCAGAATAAGAGACGGAAGGATAGCCTTTCAGAGACTGTAGATGTACAATGATGCCGGTAGCAATACATTCATTATAGTTGCAATTTATGTAACTTTGATGAATTTTAGAACAAGAACAGTGTATCTTGCTTACACAGTCTGATTTCTTATCACATTTACAATAGTTTGTAAACAGTCGCCCAAAAAGATGCCCCCCAGATGATTTAAAACTACCACTTCCATGATGTTTCATCATTCTACAGACATTCTAAATGCATCATGGGATTTGTAGTACTACATGTGGGGATCTACCTTTTGGGCACCCCTGGTTTAAAAACACACTAATGTGAGTATTATTGCTGTGGAGCTCGGTTAAACAATCAGACAACATGGAGCATTAGGACAGAAAAGAGGAACAGAGAGATTTTGGGCCCAAATAGGGACTGCCCCACCTAAACAGAGACACTTGAGAAGTATGTGGTACCTCTAACCCAAGATCTGGGACACCCTTTCTCAAACTAATAACAATATCCCGGTTCTTGGATCTCCGAAGCCCTGTAGGGTTGACCCTCCGATACATTTGATAGGATTCAAACACACACACATCTAGGGCTTCACTATGTCGTAAGTAGCCTGTACACACGATACACCTCGGGCAGGCTCCACAGTTCGCTATCCCACAGGGGACTCCACCCTTTCACACCAACATCGGCACAAAGGACTAGTTAAAATTTAAGCCTACACAAGCTGCTCCTTAACATTTCTCTACCTTATAGGGCTACTATATGTCACGATATAGGGTCAAGTGGTTACATATGTGACCTGCGTACCTCGATTACAGCTTATATCCCTTTCTGTATTACAGTGATGGAATACGCATCACGCTTTACATCCAATTCAGTAAGGCTAACTGGTGACAATTTCTGCTTGTTCTAACTACAGCCTTCTAATGGATTTAATAGCAATGTCACTGGATTGTATTAAGCTCTATAACACTGTTGATTGTTTTTATGTGAGACCTGCGTGTCTCGTACGTTACTTCTTTACCTTACTGTACTGCTGTAATTGTTTTGATAGCACAAATAAAGCTTCTTTGAAACGAAAATATAAAACCTTTAATAAAAAGTATTTGAAAATAAAATGGTCTTTACTCAACTCTGAGAAAATCCCAAAAGCCAAGGCTCCCTTACCATTGGTGTACGTATATTGCTAGTTAGTTACTTATTTCAGAACAACTGCTTCTTCTGAAAACATATAAGCTAGCTCCTAAAATGCCATGCTTTATAATGTCAACACAAAGTTTTCCAACTTTGTCTTTTGTAGATTATTTACTTTTTATAAAATCAAGAGGCTAACTGATGATTTGGCAGGTTACACAATTTATTAGTAGTAATGTATTTGGTCTTGATGTTAGATTTAAAGAAACACTTTGCACGTCTTTAGCACTTTAGCTTGCGTGTGTCTTCTTTAAATTTTATAAAAAGTGCAGATTTCAGTAGAAATTGGCACTTTTATAAATGTATCTTGTTAGACCCCCCTGGCTGACAGACAACCGGTCCTGTTACTTCCTTGTTGTTTGGCTCAGTGGAGCCTTGCAAAGACTTCTCACTAAGCTGCCTGTGATTGGACAGACACAGAACGTTTGGGCAGGGCCAGAAGGGGAGGGCTTGCAAAGGCGGCAGACAAGAGAACTGCAACTTTTGCACACTGTTTTTATATATAACCTAATGAACAAAAAATGCATAATTAAATGTATGTATATTTTTACTGGACGTTTTTCTAGTAAATTGTCAAAAAACATTTTCCATTGGAGTGTTCCTTTAAAAAAAAAAAAAAAATCTTCTGTGATTAAATCATGCAATTGTTGCATAATGTGCACGGTTAATATCTATTTTGAAATATTTTATATCTTGGCAATGCATGCTATACATCTAAATTAAATAAATAATAAAAAGTGAACGTCTGTCATGAGAGGCATCAGATCCCACCATAATTTTAAGCAACAAACCACAATGCACCAAACAGTGTCTTCTCCCTTAAAAATGTTTAAATAAAACTACCACAAAGAGAACTGAGCTTAACATGTCTGGTTTAGAAGGAACAAAGGTACTAAAATTAGTAGAATGTCTGCAAAAAAAAACCCAAAAACAAAATCCAGTGAGTCTGTATGAATTGCAGCATATGTAGACTCTGAAATGTATATCCAATACCCGTTAAAAACCATTGGAGTAGATTTGCAAATTAATGTAGAAGCCAACTTAAAAGGGAACCATGACTTTTCTAGAAATTAAATTACAGAATAAAACATTGAAAATTAACGATACCTTTAAGGTATAAGTTAAAAGATAACATTTTTCCATGTGATGCTCAGTTTGTTTAAAATGAATACTTTTAGGAAATTATATCCCAATCATGTTCAGTCCAGGCAAAGCCAAATCACGCAATGCACTGGATGAGGGGAAACAAACACTGTTTAAAGGGACACTATAGTCACCATAACAACTACAGCTTATTGAATTTGTTCTGGTGAGTAGAATCATTACCTTCAGGCTTTTTGCTGCAAACACTGTCTTTTCAGAGAACATGCAGTGTTTACATTACAGCCTAGTGATAACTTCACTGGCCACTCCTCAGATAGCGGTTAGAGATCCTTCCTGGGTCATGGCTGCCTAAAATGCATCCAAACATTCAGTGTCTCCTCCCTCTGCATGCAGACACTGAACTTTCCTCATAGAGATTCATTGATTCAATTAATCTCTATGAGGAGATGCTGATTGGCCAGGGCTGTGTTTGAATTGTGCTGGCTCTGCCGCTGATCTGCCTCTGTCAGTCTCAGCCAATCCTATGGGGAAGCATTGTGATTGGATCAGGCTACCACTTCTGCTGGTGTCGGCAGACAATGGGCAGGTCTAAAGGAAACAGTGACAAAGCAAGCAGCTGCAGACTTGAATACAAGTAAGATTTACAATATTTAGGAAGGCATGAGGGGACCAGGGTGGCTAGATGGTGGTTTTAAACCCTACAGGGTCAGGAATACATGTTTGTGTTCCTAACCCTATGGTGCTCCTTTAATTTTTACAACTGTCACATACTAAGTTCAATGACAGAAAATTATGAAGAGCAATGAAGGCACACAGTTGCAGGATAGAGTGTGAAGGTGAATTTCAACATTGAATTTTATTTTTCTGCCCTCACAAATACATATTAAAATAATTTTTTTTTTTTTTTTTAAAAGGGTGTAAGTAAACCTTATGAATTCAGGGTCCAGTCCCACCATTTTCCCCTGATGTCTTGCTTTTGTTAAAACGAAGTAACTGCTCAAAAAAGCTAATTTAAGCGTATCTTTAAATGCACTTGCGGTACACTCTAGGCTCTAGCACCCTGAAGAGAGCACTGAAACAGCGCTCCCTGCATGCTTAGCACGAAGTAGTCTGGCTTGGCACGCAGCCTGACGTGCATTCATATCAATCTGACCTGCCTTTTGGGCGGCGCTAGTGATGAGATTCCCGGCACTGTCCCGCACTCCCGCTTTATGGGACAACAATGTAGGCTGGTATGTAATTAGTAAAACACCACAGAGCTCTGCACGGAGGGTCATATACAATGTTCTGCTCTAGTAATCTAAACCTTACCAATAATGGAGAAAAAACTATTTAATGTTGAATCTGTATTTAATTAGTCTAAAACAATTGAGCTATTAGAAAACCTCAGTCTTTTGGCAGAGTGCAGATCTATTCAATAAACAGAATATCCAAAGACTGATCTCTGTCCCTTGATGTCCCTGTGACATAGTTCAATACACTCTGTTATATTAAATATAAAAAATGTACAATCCCCCTCCCTCTCACCATGGAAACCAAAGAAATATTTGTCGGCATTCTTTCAGGTGTCTAGATAAGAATACATAAAATCTGTTCTCAGCACAGAACTACTGACTGGTGCTCAGCAAACACGTTATTACTGATTATCTTAATCTTTTTATAGCACATATTTACCGGAGAAGTGTTCAATAAATGTTTTACGACAGAGTACCATTGTTATACATTTAGAATACGCAGGCAACTAATTGTATATCTAAGGATGCCATTCTTTTTAATATCGTCACTAAATCAACCCAAATGCAACAAGATCTGAACATGTCAGTGCTTGGGTTCAACAGACAAGGCTAAATTTAGTAATCAATTTTGCCAAATTAATTGCCAGTGCTTTTATTTATTAATTAGCTCTACAAACATTATTTAATGTTTGATCTAGAACACGAAAAATTAGCCTTTTTATCCCCATAGAAAACAAGAGAACCAGTGCCTATTGTAGAGATTAGTAATCCAATGAGCAAGACAAACCAATGGTCCATGTTTTGTCAGTATCCCCAATAGAACATATTTGAGAAATTCCTAAATACCTTGAGAACCACTAGTTAGGGGAATTGGCATCCCATTCAATTACTAGCGTTAGTTCTAAAACACACATTAACCTATTTTTTTCCTTATACCTATCCTATTGGTTCCAAGACAGACATATATTATTTGTCAGGTCCCATAGCAGGTGTATACCAGACTTTGTTAGTTAATACTAAACTACAATTGAAGAATGAAACTTGAAATATTTTTACAATTGACAAGGATAATCATTATATAATATGAATCCCTGTAAATTGATTCTGCTCTAGAAAGAGTAGTTTTGAAGATATGGTTATTTACCAAGGTTGCTGAATAAAGAAAGGCTAGGAGAAAGTGTAGAAAGAGGTTCTAGGTTGGGCAAGAATGGATGCCGATTTAGAAAGCACTGCATGGCTTTAGAGTTTCTAGATTGGAGAAGAATGGATGCCGATTTAGAAAGCACTGCATGGTTTTCGAGGTTCTAGATTGGAGAAGAATGGATGCCGATTTAGAAAGCACTGCATGGCTTTAGAGTTTCTAGATTGGAGAAGAATGGATGCCGATTTAGAAAGCACTGCATGGTTTTCGAGGTTCTAGATTGGAGAAGAATGGATGCCGATTTAGAAAGCACTGCATGGCTTTAGAGTTTCTAGATTGGAGAAGAATGGATGCCGATTTAGAAAGCACTGCATGGCTTTAGAGGTTCTAGATCGGAGAAGAATGGATGCCGATTTAGAAAGCACTGCATGGCTTTAGAGGTACTAGGCTGGAGAAGAATGGATGCCGATTTAGAAAGCACTGCATGGCTTTAGAGTTTCTAGATTGGAGAAGAATGGATGCCAATTTAGAAAGCACTGCATGGCTTTAGAGGTTCTAGATCGGAGAAGAATGGATGCCGATTTAGAAAGCACTGCATGGCTTTAGAGGTTCTAGATTGAAGAAGAATGGATGCCGATTTAGAAAGCACTGCATGGCTTTAGAGGTACTAGACTGGAGAAGAATGGATGCCGATTTAGAATGCAGTGCATTGTTTTTAGAAGGGTTCACAATTAATCAATTCTACCGCATTACAGATTCTATTATAAGAGATACACTTGAAAAACAACACTTTTTAAGTGCTAACTTAGTGCTACTAAGTGCTATGTGAGCTAACCATTTTTTATGAGGTGATCCATTCTCTTTTAAATATATATTTGTTTTTGTTTCTCCTCCACCACATACTATATCCAGTGATGGAGCTTCTAAAAATGACTTACAGGTAATTAAGATGGAGGTGCTCAGTTCTGGGATAGAGGTAAATACAGAAGTGTGGTTTTATACATTTAATGTTGCTTTTTAGACCTTACAAACACAAAGTTGTAAAATATATGGGAATAACTAAACAGAATATAAAAACAACATGGGAATGGGGCCGTTACCTTTAACTCTTGAAGTAAAAACGATTTTTCTCATTAGATAGTTCATATAAAAATGTGGGAAGCAATTTAAAGGGATACTTCACCACTACATTTTTAACCCCTTAAGGACACGACATGTATGACATGTCATGATTCCCTTTTATTCCAGAAGTTTGGTCCTTAAGGGGTTAAACATTGGTTCTAGCAGGAAAGCTTAAAGGACAACTGTCACCTCAATTTTTTTTTCATATACAACAATGCTTTCATCAAACTCTGATATTAAATAGATTTTTTGTTAAATTAAGTCTATGTAAATAAAAGAGAAATACTCATCCCTACATGTAGTATATGACAGGATCCTTCAGCCATATACATACACCTTGGGCCGGACAGTGTTTAAAGACAGACAGTCTCTATGGTGTTCTCTGCTTCACTCCCTGCACAGAAGAAGAGATTGTCGGTTTTTCATACACTGTCCGACACAAGGTGCATGTCTATCTCTGAAGGATCCGGTCACATACTAAAGGGACACTCCAGGCACCCAGACCACTGGAGTGGTCTGGGTGCCAACTCCCACCACCCTTAACCCTGCAAGTGTAATTACTGCAGTTTTTATAAACTGCAATAATTACCTTGCAGGGTTAAGTCCTCCTCTAGTGGCTGTCTATGCCGGAATCCCCATAGGAAAACATTGAATAATGCTTTCCTATGGTGAGGTCTTATGTCCGTGCGCGGCCATTGCCGCGCATGCGCATTAGGTTTCCTCCGCCGGCTGTGGTTGGCGGGGAGGAGCGTGGGCGGAGCCTGACCCAGCCCCGAGGGACATCGGAGCTGGACTCCGGTAAGTCACTGAAGGGGTTTTAACACCTTCAGCAACTTGAGATGGGGGTGGTAGGGAGGGGGGCATTGCAGGGTCCTGCAGTGCCAGGAAAACGGATATGTTTTCCTGGAACTGGAGAGTCCCATAAAGGTTTGGATGGCATGTTCTAATTTTTTATTTACATATATTTTATTTTAAAAAATACACTTCCTTTCAAAACGTGATGAAAAAATTATTGTATCTAAAATTAGCTTTGAGGTGCCAGTTGTTTTAATATGACATCTACCTGTGCTGTAACTTTATGATGAGGAAATTTACACCACTGTTCAATGCCTCTCTTTAAGTGGCTTTAGCATCCAATAGCATACACATATGCCATACAAATATTTTCTATGAACAACGAGGAAGTGAATGTTCTCATTATGCCATCATCAGGACAAGGGGGTGGGCTTTGAGTGCCTAGGAATCACCTGGTTGATAACGGTTTTACAAAGAGAGAATTAACCTAATGTCTAATTGCACCATAACCACTACAATAAGCTTTAATGTTTATGGTGCTTGAAGTGCCCTTTTAAGATTAGTCCCAAATCCATGTAATGGGTCAACGTCAAACAGTTATTCTAATGCCTTATTATTGGATACTAGTGCACTCAAGCAAATTAAATTTAGTTTTAAAAGTTGATTTACTCTATAGTATACTATACTAGGAGTTGTGCTTCTGTCTGCTAATGCATATGAAGTTGATTTTAGGCAATATATTCAGTTTATAGAGAAAACCAAAACAAACTCATCAACGGTTAATTGAAAAAAAAATCATTGTATTGTTACCATGAAAATAAAATAAAAACTTTAGAAATAAAATGTTGCTTGGCAAAGTAAATGTTAGAAAACGATATGTCCGTTTGTTAACAGCTGTGCGGTAAGCACATATTTATGCATTTTTAGTTGTTTTTTTTTTTCTTCCTTTTCTATGAAAACAGTTACTAAAAAAAAATAGGTTTTACGTCTTCTTGGAAAATGCATGTATTGTTTGTCGAGGATGTTACCAAATAAAAGAAACCATTTCTTAGTATTATCTCACTGCTTTACCTGACCACTTTGTTAAAAAAACAAAAATATACAAAAAGTTTTTTTGAATTAGACACAAATAGGAGAATCTTAGAGACTTGATGCTCATTAGTCTAAACCTAGCCTAGGAGTAATGGGAGAGAAAGATAGTTAAAACTGACAATATTAAATGCGTGCCTATTTAGGAAAGAGAGTTAATGGTGACATATGAGCTTATGTAACAAGCTAAGGGATTTAAATACTAAATTGTAGTGATTAAAAACTCAGGCTACGCTAACCAAGCTGTGACAATTGTCCTAAATTTAGATTTCAACTTTTGAAAATACTGGCAAGGGAATTCCAAAGTTCAAGGCAATAGAGCTGAGCTGGAAAAGTGGGTGAATACTTGTAAATTCCTCACAATGCCATATTAAGCTAAATACATTTTTTGCTGGCTAACCTTTGCTACTGTTTCTGCAGCTCATTAGATGATGGTCCCCATTGCCCCCGGTTAATCAGGAGGCGTATGGTGGTGTATGAGTTCATTTAATATACATGTGCAAAATTAGTTTGAAGTCATTCGTCCGAATAAAATTTCTGGTCATATTTTAACAAATCAGTTCCAACTCATTTACCTGTAGTATTATCTGTGGTGTCTACAAGTGAGATCGATTCATTCTAGTAACAATTAACAAAAATCAATACTTTATTGACATTTGCTCAGAAGAATGAATATAAGTCCCTTAAGTGTGCATAATTCAGCCGTAAGGGTTTCCAACCAAATACAAGGACTTCTGTTCAGTATCACCCATGGAAGACTTGTTAAAGGGTCAATCTAAACGCAAAAGGAACTCGGCATTACTGCAAAGTTTAAGGTGCAGACAGAACATATACACGTGAGAACATGTACAGTCAGGACTGCAGAATTTTGGAAAAATCGCTGCATCTATGTAACAGCCCATACAGAACTGTTTATCAAGCAACCGGATTTCTACCTTCCGGACAGCCTGTGTCAATTCTGTCTGTCAATGTCCGCTCGCAGGTCGGTTACAAAAATGTCACCCGTATGAACTGATTAAATTGTGTTGTAGATACACTAAAGCTTTCAGACATACACGTTACAGTTTAAGGTCTCTCTTTAAGGGCATATCCGATTCACTATAATAGCGTGGCATTCCAGAATTGTACTCCTAAAGAAAGGGAATCCAGAAAGTTTCTTTGGATACCTATTAATGTATAACTCATTTATTAGAACGGGGCTAATCACAGCAGAAATAGATTCATTGCCAGTTGTTGGCGTTTGCCAAGTTAAACTTAATGAATTGCTCTCCGTGACTGAGTTTGGGTGGATACATCCTGTTATATGCAATATTTATTGGTGTTGCGTGTAAATATGCAATTGTCCGCATGATTCGACTCCCCACAGCGCCACACTGTTTTATATAAGGTACAATTTGTTTAATTAATCCAGAGTTTCTAAATGATGAACATTAATTGCATATTGATCTATGCAGCTACCATTCATTTGCTTTTTTACCTGGCATTACCAATACATTTTCTTTTTTGAATTTCTCTTGAACTCGTCACTTTTATAAAGTGTGAAATATTGGACACTAAGCGCTTTAACCCTTTAGGACACATGACAAGGGACATGTCATGATTCCCTTTTATTCCAGAAGTTTGGTCCTTAAGGGGTTAAGAGCTTGGAATGTTTCTACGGTGTTTTTCTTTAATGTAACCACCAACTTTGCCTAGCCATTGTCAATTGTCAATGTAAATGATTCCTTCAGCAAGAAGGTAACCTGGGCAATAAAAAAAAAAACTAAATAAAACAAATCTGAATAGTGCAATTCATAATAAAATGGCCAAAGCCGTGACTATATCTGAATTGGAGAATTTTGCAGATCAAAATTTTTGCCTAAATTTCGCCATTCAGATCTCAAGTTGGTATAAGAAGAACCTAAGCGAATAATCCAATAGTTCTTATGTATGTCACTTAAATATGAAAAGTTGAGAATTCAAAGTGAATTCAAAGTGATGTATCAATGGAATTGGGAAAACTCTGCAAGTAAGCTAATGTTTGGATTTTATTGGAAATTCAGTTTGATTCTTCAACAATCCACCCTTTGATGAATAACATTAATATTGCAAAATATGATAATTTATCAATCAGCGCCTGTAAAAATATATTTGTAAATTAGACAGGACTCGTTAATTATGCAATTCTTGCAAAACTGCACGATATGCTAACCTAAACTAATAAAAATGTTCCGCACAAAACTACATTAATACCATAAGTAAACTAAATCCTAACAGCTAAAATATTGGCAAGTATTTTTCACTAGCATTCTAAAATAGGTTTGGTGCTAATGCTACAGTCAAATAAATTCTAGGGACGGAACCTTTAGCAACATGTATGCTGCTGAGCACATGTCAAAGACTAAATGCACCAAAATGAATATCATATGCACAAAAATGAAATTCCATACACAGACAATGCCAGCTTTAGCATTGTATTGTAATTTAACATTCCTGATCTTCCCAATTTGACTTTTTTTTCTTCCTAATAAACGTCACTGTACACATAGGCGTGTGCAGCCTATTGCATTAGGGTGTGCACCCTAAAGCACAAGCACACGCAGCGT
The DNA here is from genome assembly GCA_933207985.1 of Pelobates cultripes. NCBI lineage: Eukaryota > Metazoa > Chordata > Amphibia > Anura > Pelobatidae > Pelobates > Pelobates cultripes. The sequence goes on along the minus strand of OW240915.1, from coordinate 23,082,647 downwards.
ATATATATATGTATGTATATATATATATATATATATATATATATATAAACACATACACACATACACTGCTGTGTGTGTGTGTGTGTGTGCTGTGTGAGGGTGATCTTAGTATGATGTGTGTGTGAGGGTGCTTGTAGTGTGCTATGTGGGTGAGGGTGTTTGTGTGTATGCGCTTGTGAGGGTGCTGTTAATGTACTGTGTGTGAGGGTGCTGTTTGTGTGTGAGGGTACTGGTAGTGTGCTGTGTGTGTGTTTGTTAGGGTCCTGTTAGTGTGCTGTGTGAGGGTGCTGTTTGTGTGCGGTGTGTGAGGGTGCTGTGTGTGTTAGTGAGGGTGCTGTATGTGTGTGGGTGCTGTATGTGTGTGTGTGTGTGTGTGTGCTGTTTGTGTGGGTGCTATTTGTGTGCTGTATGTGTATGGGTGCTGTATGTGTGTGGGTGCTGTGTGTGCTGTGTGTGTGGGTGCTGTGTGTGTGTGCTGTATGTGTGTGCTGTATGTTTGGGTGATTTTTGGGGGTGGAGGTGGGGAAACATTAGTTAATAAATATCCCCCCTCCCTTCTTACCTTATGTAGGGAGGGGGGACCTGCTGCTGCCTTCCCTGGTGGTCCAGTGGAGGTGGGGGCAGATTACTTAATATGCCCCTTCCCTTGTTACCTTATGTAGGGAGGGGGGATCCTTTCTGCCTTCCCTGGTGGTCCAGTGGTGAGTGAACTCTAGCCTGTGGGGCTAGAGTTCACTCTTGCGAGATCTGAGGGTTGCCGTGGCCTGCCTGTGGGTCGGTGAGGGGAGGCTTAGAGCAGAGCCGGCGCTCGGATAGTGCCGGCTCTGCATGAGCCGACAGGAGGGATCCTGAGATCTCCCCTGCCGGTCTCAATAAAAAGGCATGCCGCGGGGATTAGGGTGTGCCCAGGCACACCCGGCACACCCTGTGCGCACGCCTGTGACTGTACATAATGTTTATATAATTGCACAGACATTACACATGTTCTGTGTAACTGAAAAATCAAATTTTCCCTTTAAATTTTAAGTAACATTTTGCACCCACAGAAGAAAAAAAGTGTGGCAGTTATAAACAGGCTTATCTATGCTTAAAATCTTGTATTTCAACGTGAATATACTTTCTTTTTATACATAACTCTGTCTTACAAAAAAGGATGTGGTAAGGAGCCAGTTCCTGCATCTACACTAATGCGCATTTTTACTGTACACCTTTAGGCAAAATGGTGTGGTGTCTAAACCTCGAGGGACTCGGTAACAAAGTATATTATGAGTTAGAAAGCATATTTCTGGAGCATTGTACTACACGCAATCAACAAGAACCTAACAACTGCTATCAGCTAAAACGCTTCAGAAGTTGGGGTAAGAGTTGAAAATGTAACCACAGCTGTCCATAACATCCTGCTGTTAAGTTATTTAAGTTATGAAAGTTAAGTTATGAAAAACTAGTATTTCATAAAAAATAGGAAATCTCAATACTCATTTTACTGAAATTCCAACTCAGTCAAGAGATATAAAGAGACAAAGTAAGGACTTCTTTTGCTGCAAGGAATTAGCTTTTTCTATGGCACATCCCGAGCCTCAATAGACCTTAAAGGACCACTATAGTGCCAGGAAAACATACTCGTTTTTCTGGCACTATAGTGCCCTGAGGGTGCCCCCACCCTCAGGGTCCCCCTCCCGCCAGGCTCTGGGGAGAGGAAGGGGTTAAAATCTTACCTTTCTCCAGCGCCGGGCGGGGAGCTCTCCTCCTCCTCTCCGGCTGAATGCGCATGCGCGGCAGGAGCTGTGCGCGCATTCAGCCAGTCTCATAGGAAAGCATTCATAATGCTTTCCTATGGACGCTTGCGTGCTCTCACTGTGATTTTCACAGTGAGAAGCACGCAAGCGCCTCTAGCGGCTGTCAGTGAGACAGCCACTAGAGGCTTTAGAGGCTGGATTAACCCATTTATAAACATAGCAGTTTCTCTGAAAAAATGGGTTAACCCTAGCTGGACCTGGCACCCAGACCACTTCATTAAGCTGAAGTGGTCTGGGTGCCTAGAGTGGTCCTTTAATCCTATATTCTCGCACATGCGCGAGAGTACTGCAGTGATGTCATCACCAAAGAGGACCCATGCCAGATCAAGATGGTGGCAATGATAGGTTCACTGGACCACCAGCAGCAATATTACTGTCAGGAGACTTTGCAAATTCACCAAAGTCCACAAATGGTGACAATGCCGTTTAAGATATAAAGTCTTTAATTGAAAAGGAGTCTCTGAAACCGCTCCACCCCATCTCAGTGAAGTGGCGGTTGGCATCCCTGGGTGTTATATTGCCTTAAAGGGACACTATAGATACCAGTTCTCTTGCTTGCATGTGGTATCAACAATTTCATATGAGATTGAATTTTCTTCTGTTTTATGGCATTTTCTCAACAATTAATATACTTTCACCATTTGACAATACTATTTGTCCCATGTGTGTATCATCATCAACGTTATGTAGGCATTAAAAAACAAAACACATTTTACAGAAGAACAGGTAGATCTTTTGCAGATTTGTTGCAACAGGTTTTCAACATTCTTTATGGTATTTTTTGTTTCATTTTGTAGAAATATCTGCACCTAATTTACAAGTTTGGGTGTGAGGAGATTTCTCATTCAATGCCAGCAGACTTTTTACCATCACAAAAGCCTCTGTGCTGGATAACTAGACAAGTTTTGGGTTGGAGCCTTACACCGATCCAAGAAAGCCTGTTATAAAGCCGTCACTTTTCCTGAATTTTCTGTTTTCCCACTCACTGTCAGTTCTCTAGAGATGAAGTGTGATATGCAGATTCCCAGCCTATTCTGAAATCTTTACACTCTTTGGAAGTATAACTGTGCTGTATTGTCTGAGAACACAATGTCTGGACTGCCCCGTCTTGCAAAGCTTTTAACTTTTGTTTTGCATCAGGTATACGTTAAGTAACATTCCAGGCACAATAACCACCACTAATGCGAAAATTGATCCGTGAGCCCCCCCTTACTCTGTGCGGGCCGGTGATGCTACACATGGTGGCGGGCACCTGGTCGCAGGGCTGCGACCGCGGTGTGCCGCCAGTGCGTGCAGATACACCTAAAGGACATACACAGTAACACACATACACAGTAACACACACACACACTAACACATACACACATTATTTTTTTTTAATTTAATCCCCCAGCCTCCCTACCTTTGGGAGTACTGAGGGGATTCCTGCTGTCCCTGGGGTCCAGTGGGGCTGCTGGGCGGTCCTGCAGGCGGCGAGAGAGCACTCTCCCCTGAGCGCTCTCTGCCCAGCTCCCTCGCCGCTTACTGATGCCGGAGCCGGAATATGACTTCATATTCCGGCTCCGGCATCAGTGTGGTGCGCGCGAGGGAGCTGGGCAGAGCGCACTCAGGGGAGAGTGCTGACCACCTGGGCCCCACAGGAGAAGAGGCTGGCAAAATGTGGCCACACTGGCGTGCATACCGAGTCGCAGGGTGGCCGGGCCCCCTGGAGGCCCGGTCGCAGCCGCGACCCCTGCGACTGTGGTATGTACACCAGTGACTTCCACCTCAAATGCAAAATTATAATGAGGAACTTTAACTTTTTCAATATTTTTACTGTGACCATTTCACTATTAGACACACATAGACCCAGCAGCTGGTTTATACCACATTTATACTTTTCTTGCCACAGGATGCAAGTGAACCCACAATACAATGTCACAGGTGCCCAAATCTAAGTTTATGGTTAATTCAAAAATTTTACTTGCTCCGACATCGCGAGAGGAACCTGGCGGAGCTGCTGGTTGAGCTCCCCGGGTCCTCTCCTGCCTCCCTCCATGCTGCAGTGGGGAGGGAGGCTTAGAGCAGAGCCGGCGCTCGGATAGAGATCTCCCCTGCCTGTCTCAATACATAGGCGTGCCGCGGGGATTAGGGTGTGCCCAGGCACACCCCGTGCGCATGCCTATGACATTCAAGCAGACCACAGGTTACATTACTTTCTGGTTTGTTTAGCTCAATGGAGCTAAACTCAAGAGGCAGCAATTGCTCAGAGCACCTGCCTTGCCAAAACTTCTTATTGAGCTGTATTGGGAAGTCTGTAATTGGACAGTCACAGAAAGTCTGGGCAGGGATAGAAAGGGAGGGTTTGCAAAGACTGCAGACAAGAGAACTGCAGGCTTTACATGCTGTTTTTATATATACTTAAATGCATGCAAGTTTTGCATTTTGGGTATACAGGGAGTGCAGAATTATTAGGCAAATGAGTATTTTGACCACATCATCCTCTTTATGCATGTTGTCTTACTCCAAGCTGTATAGGCTCGAAAGCCTACTACCAATTAAGCATATTAGGTGATGTGCATCTCTGTAATGAGAAGGGGTGTGGTCTAATGACATCAACACCCTATATCAGGTGTGCATAATTATTAGGCAACTTCCTTTCCTTTGGCAAAATGGGTCAAAAGAAGGACTTGACAGGCTCAGAAAAGTCAAAAATAGTGAGATATCTTGCAGAGGGATGCAGCACTCTTAAAATTGCAAAGCTTCTGAAGCGTGATCATCGAACAATCAAGCGTTTCATTCAAAATAGTCAACAGGGTCGCAAGAAGCGTGTGGAAAAACCAAGGCGCAAAATAACTGCCCATGAACTGAGAAAAGTCAAGCGTGCAGCTGCCACGATGCCACTTGCCACCAGTTTGGCCATATTTCAGAGCTGCAACATCACTGGAGTGCCCAAAAGCACAAGGTGTGCAATACTCAGAGACATGGCCAAGGTAAGAAAGGCTGAAAGACGACCACCACTGAACAAGACACACAAGCTGAAACGTCAAGACTGGGCCAAGAAATCTCAAGACTGATTTTTCTAAGGTTTTATGGACTGATGAAATGAGAGTGAGTCTTGATGGGCCAGATGGATGGGCCCGTGGCTGGATTGGTAAAGGGCAGAGAGCTCCAGTCCGACTCAGACGCCAGCAAGGTGGAGGTGGAGTACTGGTTTGGGCTGGTATCATCAAAGATGAGCTTGTGGGGCCTTTTCGGGTTGAGGATGGAGTCAAGCTCAACTCCCAGTCCTACTGCCAGTTCCTGGAAGACACCTTCTTCAAGCAGTGGTACAGGAAGAAGTCTGCATCCTTCAAGAAAAACATGATTTTCATGCAGGACAATGCTCCATCACACGCGTCCAAGTACTCCACAGCGTGGCTGGCAAGAAAGGGTATAAAAGAAGAAAATCTAATGACATGGCCTCCTTGTTCACCTGATCTGAACCCCATTGAGAACCTGTGGTCCATCATCAAATGTGAGATTTACAAGGAGGGAAAACAGTACACCTCTCTGAACAGTGTCTGGGAGGCTGTGGTTGCTGCTGCATGCAATGTTGATGGTGAACAGATCAAAACACTGACAGAATCCATGGATGGCAGGCTTTTGAGTGTCCTTACAAAGAAAGGTGGCTATATTGGTCACTAATTTGTTTTTGTTTTGTTTTTGAATGTCAGAAATGTATATTTGTGAATGTTGAGATGTTATATTGGTTTCACTGGTAATAATAAATAATTGAAATGGGTATATATTTGTTTTTTGTTAAGTTGCCTAATAATTATGCACAGTAATAGTCACCTGCACACACAGATATCCCCCTAACATAGCTAAAACTAAAAACAAACTAAAAACTACTTCCAAAAATATTCAGCTTTGATATTAATGAGTTTTTTGGGTTCATTGAGAACATGGTTGTTGTTCAATAATAAAATTAATCCTCAAAAATACAACTTGCCTAATAATTCTGCACTCCCTGTATATACTAAGCAGCGAGTGCCCTTTAATCCCTAATACATTTCAGCAAGTTGAAGAGTTATAGAGTGTTCCTTTCTATTTCTTGTCTACCAAGATTCAAGCTTTCGGGATCCTGTCCTGCTGTAGTTCCCTAGTGTCCCACATCTATGGATATCATGGAACTTTCCTCGGGCAGCACAGTGAGAGTGTAATATTAGATGCGCGTGCACTGTGCAGGGGGCAGAAGGACCATGCAAGGAGCACTTCAGCAGCTCTCCAAGCATGAACCTTAAGGGCATCGTTAGACACCCACCCTGTCCCAATTCCATTCCTACCATTGTTGGGAGGTATAGGAATGCTGCTTTTGCAGTGGTAAGTATGGGAATAAAGTTCCCTCTGCAAAAAAGTGAACTCATGCACTCACTGCATTACAGTCTCTGTCATTTTCCATACTCCAAGAATTGAGTTGATCAATGTTTCCCTTATAATTCCCAGGTTGTTGCAAGATTGCAATGTTTACTATATTCGGTGCCTTAGCTAGATCTCTACATTTCTCTCCAATCAAATAACACCGACATTCTCCTTTGTAGTTCTAATTTTCTTTTCTTTTTTTAGTATAGGATTCACAAATAGGAAAAATTAGTGCTGACAGCTTCCTTTACGTTTGTTACCCAGTATTCAGATTGAACATCGCGTGTTGTTTTCAGCCTCCTCTTCACTGTATTGATATTTAGTAATATGAATCAATACTTAATCCCTGCTCTAATTACAGTGTGTTCATTCCCACCATCTTGTTTTAATTAGAATGATCAGTATTGGGTAGTGGGGACATAAGGCACTGTAATTAGAGCTGTGGGTATATGAGAGACAGACAGAGAGACAGACAGCAGACATGTTGTGATATATTTAATATGTGTCTACTTGGGTGTTCCCTTCTAATACAGACTGCTTGACTTCCAGCAATTCAGATCAGTCAGTGTCGTCAGTGTTTAACTGTACACATGCTGATGAAGAAGAATTTCCTAAAATCAGGGAGGCGTGACTTAATGTGCAGAATGCCGCAAACATTTGTTTTATAACTATTTGGATCTGACTATTTGAAAAATTATGCATATCATTAAAAATAAAATCTATCAAATCTATTGTCTGTTCCTTGTACCTCCTACTATCCTCGGCCATCATACAGAAATACGCAGACAGTACACAGTCTGCCAATGTGTTTTCTTTCTTCGTACTTTAAAAACAGTACAGTCTCCTTTTCAAGTCCATCTAACCAAGGCCAAATTCCAGAGGGTGTAAGGACACATGGGGACACATAATTTCTCTCCAAAATTACCAGGAATATTAAGTAACATACTGAGCATTCTAAAATGGCAAGGTTTGGTGAAAAGCAGCGTCGGATTAGTCATCGTCTGATACATAGCCTGTGTAGGAAAGAATAACAGCTGCTTCATAGTTGAGCAGTCGAATATGTAACAGTTGCTTAAGAGTATAGTAGAAAGGATTTATTTATTAAGCCACATTTTTTAATGTTAAAAATAATAATTGATTTTGGCAGTATTTGTGTAAAAGAAAAGTAATACGTTGAGAGAATCCACCACTGTCCCCATGGTATACCCTGAGACATATTTTTACTTCTATAAACCAAACGCACATTTTTCTTACTCAGTGAAGGTGTTATATGACTGAATACTGTAATTCACATTGATAGCGGGGGATTTAGATTAACCCTTTGCTTGGCAATGAACCTACGCAACAGTTCTTTAAAAAGGATACGGGTTGGACATGGGGGGGTAAAGTTGGTCCCAATCTTCTTTTTTTACATTTTGTTACATGTGAATTTAATTTATCTCCAAATTCACCTACAATTTCCTTTGAAAACCATATCAACAACAATAATTGAAATGATACCCTCAAAACATGGCCCACAATAACGTGTGCATAAGCACTGTTGATTATGATAATGCAAGGGATGTTAATGATAGGAACTAAAGAGAGTATTAAGCTGTAAGCCAGTCCTAGTCAGGGGCATATTTTGAGCTTAGTGATCTAAGCTCGCACTAAAGTGCTTGTCCTTTTGGGAGTTCTGAACAGTTTCTATCCATTTTTCAAAAGACGGACACACTTGACTTCTTGGAATTTAACTGAGGACCTGAAATGATTGATTGAGTTGTAATCTTGTTATTTAGGAGCATACAATGCTTCCAAGTAACAATGTCCATGATGTGTGCATGTAAATGGGATGCACTGACTGTTGAAGCATTAAAGCCTACAGGCACCTTAATAGCTATACCGGAATGCAGTTGTTATGGTGTTAGGAGGTCCCTGGCTTACTTTTAGGAGTTAAACAATTAACACACTGTTCTGTTAATTAATTGAAACAAGAAGCCTTGTACTGGTCTTCCCATTTACTAAATGGCAAGAGACGTAAATTTTTTTAAGCTGTTTTGGGAATGGGAAGCTAGTAATGTTATCAGCGGTACCCAGTCCAAGACTCGATATTTCAGATGTGGAAGGGGCAGAGATGACCTGAATCGGACTGAAGACTTTGAGTTAAAAAAGTTTGTTAACAGTTTAACCCCTGAAGGTTAGCCGGCGTCAGTGACTTCCTGGCACTATAGCAATTTCATGCTGATGAAGTTGTTATGGTGCCCTGTGTCTTTTAAATAAATAAAATATACAAGAACTCATGGCACTCTGGGATTTGTCAAGCTCTGATATAAAACAATATTGCTCTGTAACCATCTACTCTAATTCTGGATAGTTACATAAAAGATAGTACCTCCACATTTCTCTAATTGTTGCCGCACTACATAATACTATTAAATGTGCGTGATATGAATTAACGTTGATCGAACGTCTATACCTCTGCCAAACCTGTGCTAGTTGTTTGGGCTAGCTACGTTCAAATATATGTTTAATAAAAATGAAATTCTAATGCAAGATAAATAGAACATACATATATTTTACTGCAAGAGAGAAGTGTTTTTTTTCCAGGAACAAAAGAGGAAATTTAAAACATTACATCCCGGATATGGTGAGATCCATGACAACAGCCGTCCGGAAATTGGACGGCCTTATGTACATACAGATTGGCTTCATCCAAATGGTGTATGCCGTCACTGATTCTGTTCCTACTATATTGCGGCAAATCCACCATATTCCTGAAAGATTACATCTCAGATGGCCTTAAGCATCACAATTGTGACAAACATGTCTGTAGAACTACTGTCAAGTTTGTTTCAGAGACCCAAATATTTCACACAACGATCATATGAGATGACGGCGGTTACCTGAGACTAATTAACACTTTTAAAATTTAAAATTGAAAACAAGGTCCAGTTATTATGGTGCCAGGAAGTCACCTTTAGTGGTTTATTCCGTTCATGAACAGTTTAAACCCAAAGTTCATGTTTCTGCACCAAATTACTCTGCCCCCCGTTCTTCCGCTACGTGAAATCCTAGATAAAGGAAGGCTCGGTCAGGGGTGCCGCTGATTGGCTTAGAGCAGTCAGCTGGTGCTCTAAGCCAACCAGAAGCTCCCCATTAATAAAAAAGTTCTGCCAGCGTCAAGGACCTCTTAACACCACAACAACTTCATTTATGTGGGTTCGTTAAGGGTCAAAATAGCTGTGCTTTCAGTTTGGCTACTTTGGCCTTCTCACTGTAGTAAAAAACGTGTATATGTTTTCTAACAAAGATAATTTCACAGTACACCACTGAACATGACCAGTTCTTTATCCCAAATCGACATTTTTTTTCCTATATACTTTATTTTACACTTTTTCTGTGTTTTCTTCAGTGTCCCCTCACTTCATGCGCTTCCCGTCTCCCTTCATTTTAAACATTGACTTTTTTAACAAAAAATATTGTCCTCCCTCCTTCTGTTTTCGCCCCCCTCACCGGCCCAGAGCACGCACATTCAGGTTACAGCATGTTAAACGGTTCAACACAATACTTCTCTATGAGAAGCATTTGGTTGATGCAGCGTAATAACAGACGCGACAGACGTGAAAAAAAGCAAGGATGACCTATTCTGCTGCTGAATTCAAGTTAAGTTTTAATAGATTTAATAGAGTTTTAAATGAAGGAAGTGGACAAGATCAATAGTGCCCAGTAGGACATTTTAAAGATAAAAAAACGTTTGATAGTAACCCTTTAAGGATTCTTGCAGCTTACAGTAACTCTGAGTGGGCTTCTCCAGCAATTATGTGCCATACAATGTGGTATTTTTGTCTATAAACTAATTTAGGCTGTAAGCCGGCACAAGCAGAGCCTTCAATACCGTAATGGGTCAAAGATCACTGAATGCAGGTGTCTGCTAACCCAATTATACTGTGCGGAGCTGCAGAAATTGTAGGCACTTTATACATTAAACAAATAATGCTAATATTAAACTCCTGCATTGTATGTGATAATGATCAAAAACCCAATGCTTTGTGCTTCTGTTATTTTTAAAAGCCCCAAACAGGATCCATAATTACATTCGTGCTTATCAGCAAATTCTATTTAAGTATGAATATTTATAATATTTTATATTGTATGCAATTTTTCACATAACTGCATGCTACTGAACAGCTATAGGGAAAATGTAGTGTTTTTTTTTGGTAAATAATAATGTTATTAAAGTGAAACCTAATTCCGCAAATCAAGAGGACACTATGCTGGCAAAATCACGTACAGGCATACATATTAAGATATATAACTACCAAATGTTCCCTTTCCTCCCTAACCTTCCTTCCTTGCCTACGCTAATGGCATAACACTAAAGTCTGTTAAATCATGTTTAAATCTATTTAACTGTTTGCACTTTGTCTAGCACAGATGACATGTTACATAGGATAAGGTTAGTCATCGTAGGTGCAAGTTAAAATTGAGCCAAACTGGAAAAAAGTCAACTTTGGATTCTGTTCAGCCTTTATGGCCTTAAAGGGACACTCCAGGCATTTCATCTAAATTAAGTTGTTATGGTGACATAACCTCAACGGTTTAAAACGTTAACTCCAAAGTTGCCTTCAGCGCCGATGTACACTCCTCCTCTGGTGGCATCTTAACACAGGGCTTGACAAATTTGCTTTCAATCTAGGAGCCACCTAAAAAATTTTGGAGCCAGTTTTTTTTCCCCAACGACAAAAATACAATTCTTAAAGGGACACTATACTCGCTAGAACTAGTACAGCTTAAAGTAGTGGTCTGGTGTCTATAAATTGTCCCTGCAGGCATTTCAAAGTAAATTCTGCCTTTTCAGAGAAAAGGCAGTGTTTACATTGCTGCCTAGTAACACCTCTAGTGGCCGTCATTTAAACGGCCACTAAAGTGTCTCCTACCTACATTCTGCCTCTTCACGCTATGCATGGAGGCACTGAACGTTCCCCATAGAGATGCATTGATTTATTACATCTCTATGAGGAGATTGATAATCTTAGCTATGGAGACTAGCCAGCTGCAGCGAGACCGGCATAGCGTTGGAAAAAAGGGGAGTAACAAACCCATTTCCATGTGATCAGAGGGGGCTGGTGACACCTAGACAGACACACACACCCAGACAGACACAACACACACAGTCAGACCAACACACACACCCCCTGACAGACCAACATACACACCCAGACAGACACACACACACACTCTCACACAGTCACAGACAGACACATACACTCTGACACACACGCTGACAGACAAACTCTCACAGAGTCACAATGTATTATTTGATACTCTCAAATGGATACACACACACACACACAAAGATTCATAGATACACAGACAAACAGGCATAACAGATATATACACACACACACACACACACAAAAATAATAATACATATTATTAGCCACCCTCCTGTGTAATACCTTTTGGGCTCAGGGGAGTGGTTTCTTTGGGGGCCAGTGGGACAAACGGTTTGCAGGAGCAAATGACAATAGGTTAGTGGGGGCTGACTGCGGCTGATAGGAGCAGCCGCCGCTGTTCCAGACCCCCCTCCCTCCTCCTGTCTCCTCAGCCTCATGCAGATCTCTGTACGCCAGGAGGAAGTCAAGGGAACTGTAAATACTTCCTCCTGGAACGCAGGGGAAAGGGCGGGCAGCGGGCTCTACGTAAAGGGAAGGGCTGTAGGCCAGCTTTGAGGAATACGGGCCACGCCGGCTCTGTGGAATGGGAGCTTTGCGCAATGTGGGTGGGTGGGCTCGAAGGAATGCGGGCGGGTGACAAGCTGGCAGTATTTAAATGTTCCCCCTTAAGCTTGCAATTCCCCTGCGGGAGGAGGGAGGGAACGGGCCGACCAATTCCAGGCGCCAGGGCAAAATTCTTAGTCGCCATGGTGACCTGGGATTTGTTGAGCCCTGTTTTAAGATTCATGAAGCACAGAATGCCACCCCATTCACTAAACTGGCTTGGAAAGAAACATACCTTTTCCAAGCCAGATTAGTGAATGGGGAGTCACTGATTGGCTGAGAAGCAAGCAATCAATGGCACCCCTGTCCAGAGGCACTCCGCGTTTCCTGAATCAGAAAATTCAGAAGCCAGATACCGTCTGGTGGAAGTAGACATCGCCGCTGGAGGCAACTTTGGGGTTAAATGGTTTAACCACTTGAGATAAGAGTAGCTCCGGGGGCCTCCTGGCACCATAACAACTTAATTTTTATTGGAGTGTCCCTTTAAATTTGAAATTCAGGGAATTTTGGGAAAATCAGTTATCTTTCCAACTATACTCTTTTGTTGTGTTACTGCTCTTTATATGTTAATAAATAAAATTTACACTTGAAAATAGGTTTCAGGGAAGCTGCAAAGAGTTTAACTTCCCCACACATATGAAGACCTTGGCTTAAAGGACAGGCAGGGAAGGATAATGATTCTTGCGACTTGCAAACACAGACAAGCTTTCAGAGTTTCTTCAGGAACGACAACATCCTACACATTCTTCGCACTTTACGAACATGGCGGAGAGACGAGGCAACCTTACAAACGTTGTATAGTTAAACAAGAATGTCTCTGTGCGCCTGTATTTCAATATCATCATGATGACTTCTTTTTGGGATAAAAATGATTCCCGACGAGGTGAAGGTGCTTTTTCTATAAAAAAAATAAATTGTTAACACCTATGGTGCCTAAAGTGAGCTGGAAGACTGTATGAGGTGTTTTCTGTTCAGTCCGGATGAAGTTAAACGGTTTGAATGTACCGTACACACGGGAAAGACAGAGCAGTTTTGTAGACGGATGGCCATTAGCCAATATTTACAACCCCCTGGGTGGGAAAGGTAGGGTCGAAAGGCTCTGTACAGCAGCTTTCAAAAAGACTTTGCTGTTACCGCTGTGACCTTGTGTTTCTAATTTATTTATTTCTCTGTGCCGGCTAACCTTTCTTTTAAATGCCTGCTAACTACCTGCATAATACAAGCAAGCACAGTCTTTAAAGGGACATTATGACTTCTCATGCTGGCTTCCAGTTACCTTTCTACAGCTCTCCAGGTGTACTTAGACTAGAATACCCAGGAAGTTTGGAAATACCTATAGACTCCATTCGTTTGTTTCTCACTGCATTTTGTGTTCGATGAGCTAGTGACAGGCTGAAAGAACGTTAAAAGTGAATGAAATATTCCATGACTTGTACAGTAAGCTTTTACCATTTGTAGCAAAATCAAATCGTGGTAATTGGGCACATTTGTTTGGAGTTTTGAAGCAGGGTTTGCTCTGTCTACGTAAATCGGTAAGCAGACAGATTGCCACAATAAAGTTATTGCCCTCCAATACATATTTTAACCCACAAGGTTTTTTTAAACCTAAGCGGTTAGACTGGATTCTCCGCATTTTATAAAATGCGTTGCTATGTGTGCAACCCATAGTACTTATGATGACACCATCCAGGTAGGTATAACATTTAACCCACGCATTTAGTAGTGGTATAGTTCAAATTCTAGTACTTGTCATTAACCCCTTTTTACAGCATTACATTGTGTGCCTGGCAAGTTCACTTAAGAATAAAATACTCGCAAACTGTGACAATCACTCCCCTCTTTTTTCATATGTCTACAACTTTTTAAAATGCAATCGTGTCCGATTTTGCCAAATAATTTTGTGCAGTCTAAAAAATGCTCAACATGCATATATAATAACTTTGCATTATAGGAAGAATGAGTCCCGATATTACCCTCTCATCTCCAAAAATAAGTATATACATGATACCATAAAACCAAAAAAGGTGTAACACCATATAATTAATTACTAAAACATCGTTAATAAACTGATTTCAGATGACTTGATAGAATCCTTATTGGATTTGCAAATTAGATGAATTACTTCCTACACTTCTGCAGACAATTCGTAGCACCTCTTGGCGCAGGGGGGGAAGACGGTAACATTCAAATTTTTTTTTTGTTAATAAGAAATCAGCGCTAAAGGCTTAGTTAGGGTCCCCTCTATTTGTTAAAATATAAACACAAGCCATTAACTCACCTTAGCTAGTAGTGAGTGTCTGTCAGTGACCCGAACAGCTCTTCTGCAGGGAATACAATGGAATGTTCATACTAATTCATTACCCCTCTCTTGGCATGCATATCTAAAAGGGGTCTATCACTTCCCAGGATTTTACATGTTATGTTTTCTTACTCCTTATATTTAAGAAATATGTATCTGTAAGCTGTAAAAAATAAAATAAAATATAGAAATCAACACCTCTTATTATCCAAACTGGGTGCCTCCATCTTAGCTCCCTGGCAGTCAGTATAAAGAGAGAGCATACAGATAAGAGGAGAATTAGACAATGTTTATTTTTTTCTCCTCATTTGCATTATGGCTTTACGTGGACTGAAATGCTGTTTGCTAAACTGTTTGTAAATATTTAAAAGATATGTAATCACACACAAACAGATTAACACATGTTATGGGCGATATTCAATGTTTTATTGCGTGGTGCAATTTTAACTAAAGTGATAGTTGTCCTTTAAATGTAAGCTTTTACTTAAAGGGACACCGTAGGCACTGTATCTGCTTCATCTCATTAAGCTGGTTATAGTGTATGGAGTCCCCTGGTGCCATCATTTCTTTCAGCATTAAACAGTTTTTAATGTTGTAATGTTTTAATGCTAAACAAGAGACCACGGCAGTCCATCCCCACTGTGCTGCTTTGGCTAATAAGGAAGTATTACCCTGAGCAGCAATGGGCAGCTGTGATTGGCTGAGAGTGTCAGCTGACTGCTTTTAACCTGTCAGAGCTCCAACTGACTGTATGAATGGGCATGACAACAAGGAAGTGTGTAATCTCTGCCTTAGCTACACATACAGAAGGGGCCGGACTGTGGGTGACCAGGGACTCTTATTTTGTGGCATACTGCACAAACATGGTGCAACACTGAATGGAGGGACAGTGCCAGGGCACTCCAGGCACTATAACCAATTCAAAGAGACAAAGTGGTTATAGTGACTACAGTGTCCCTTTAAAAGGGGCACTGGAGGCACCCAGACCACTTCAGTCCATTAAAGTGGGTTGGGTGCCAACTTCCATCACCCTTAACCCTGCAAGTGTGACCCTTAACCCTGCAAGCCTCCATGTGCCCAACTGATGTGTTTAGAATGACTAATGTTGATAAGGTGGAAAATTAATCATATTGCCTGTTTTTATGGGCACCGCTTCTTGAAGCACACCCAATGAACCAGAGGCATGACCTAGGGTCACTGTGAGCAACCAACCCCACCATAACATTTCAACACACACACCTTGTCCTGGAAGCCTTTATTTTAAAAAAAATGTTTCATTCTGGAGATAAATTCATGGTTGTTCGAGTCTGATAAGAATTTTAGTCTACAACAGCTTTACACAGGAAATCTAAATTTTAATAGACACATACAAATTAATATTTAAAGCTGCACTGTCACTTTGCTGGATTTGCTTTTAAATTCATTCCATTTTTTCCCTCTATTAGAGATGTTGCGAACCGTCAGCTGACCGGAGTTCGCCACGAAGAACCGTTCACGAGAAGTTCGCGACATCTCTACCCTCTATATGTACTGCTTTTATTTATTTTTAAATTAACCTTAGTTTATTTCATGTGAAGTGTGATCTTTTTCCATTTTCATTACAAATACTAAATCTATTTACCCACAATCCATCAGTCAAAAGAATCCCAGAGAGGGGCAAACTACACACATCATGGACAAATGAAAACCAAATGGAGGCACCCAAATATTGAGATCCAGCACAACTAAGAAAATAAAATATAACTAAAGAGAAGTGGCAATGGCAGGAATATAATCATTAAAGCAGCACTGTCATGGCTGAATCCAGTTTTTTCTTGGCCCCCCTCCCGACTCCACTACATCTAATAGTCCCTTAAGCCCCCCCATATTACCTATTTTTTTATCTTTATTACGTGCCCGGACCTAGGCCCAGGGCGCCGCCATCTTTGTGTGGGTAGATAAAGGCCCTGTGGGACATGTCATTTGCCCACACTGGATAGCCCTGTGAAATTCCAGTGCATGCTTAGTTAAACATTTTGGCATTCGAAAGGGAGAAGTTCATCTAATCATTCATTCTTCAGAAAGACGAATAAATGAATTGAAATTTCAGACGAACGAACGAAGACCTCTTCGTTTGTTCGGTTTATTACAAGGAGGGAGCTAACGGCGCGCTAATATGTAAAGATAGAAGCGGCAGGAAGGAGCACAGGGAGGATTGCACCACTTCCTAAGCCCCCCCCATGTCCTCCCTCCCTCTATGGGGGTCAAAATCACACCCATAATAGCAAAAGGGAGATTAAAGCTAAACCGTTGTAAAAAAATAAAGTAAAGTCCCCCTCCCCCTCTATAACAAATGGCCCCATGGTAGGGCATCTATTAATTGAGGGGGGGGGCATTGTGTCCCCTCCAAGCCCCATGAGAGGGCTATGCAACTAATAAGCGGTTGCTGGGGGCCCTAAATGAAAATGGGGGAGGGGAGGAACCTATTGTCCTCCCCTCGGCCCCCACCCATGAATAGCAGGTGGGGCCCAATTGTCCCCCCCCACCCCCACCCACGAGAGGGGACCTGAATGACAATGGAGACACACACACCTATTGTCCGATCCAAACAAATTCCCGAATCGCGTCGTAACACTAATGGAGAAACTGTTCTCATTCTGTTAGGGCTAAATTCTGTAGTTTTACCGGCGTTCTGTCTAAAATGACAGGACGTTCGGGAATAGTGAAAGGAGGCATCGCAAGAAAGGTGAGAATTGCAGGAAATCGCTCTGACCACAGGAAATCAAGCACACTTTGCTCCTCCGCTGGTCAGAGATAGTCAAGCGTGGGAAACCTCTATAAGGCAAAATAGTCTT
This sequence comes from Pelobates cultripes, assembly GCA_933207985.1. NCBI lineage: Eukaryota > Metazoa > Chordata > Amphibia > Anura > Pelobatidae > Pelobates > Pelobates cultripes. Next base: position 23,065,576 of record OW240915.1, on the reverse strand, counting down.
TTGTTTTAAAGAAAACTAGAGCAGAAAGGAAGCAATTAAGAACAGATCCTGAGAGAGGGAGAGAAGAGGAATCGACTGGGGAAAGGTAAGTTCGGCATGACAGTGCCGCTTTGCAATACAAGAGGCATAAAAAAAAACAAAAAACTAAAAGGGATGACAGTGGACTCTTGAACTAATACAACTATAAAGTATGATTTTTTATAAGAATACTAAAATCTTAATAAAACCACCCATTTCTCTGATCAGCTTTGGGTTGGAGATTTGTTCTTTAATGCAATTATTTGAGTATTTAATTGGATAAAACAGAGTTCAATCAAATAAGTGCTGAGCAAAAAGGAGATGGGTCATAAATAGCCACAGAAGCCAGTACTGCAAATAGTGATTGTTTCCAACGCTTAGGAAATATTTGTACAAAATTTAGTAAATGCAGATATATTGGGGAAAAATCAATTATATGCATTAAAAATATGATGTTTTTGGGACGTAGAGAGTCCCTTTCATTCAAGGACAAATCATGAGAATGGTTGAGATGTAATGATAAACCAACAGACTTTAAAGGTTTGAGTCTCGGCTCGAGGGGTTTCTATAAAGGAACTGTACAAAAATATATGAAACAAGTCCAATTTTATTCATAATAGCTACAGTGGAGGTTATATAAAGCATACTATCTGTGATTTACTAAAGGTTTTGTTGCAACCATGATGTATATTAATTGTGGAAAAATAAAGTAAATTAATTAAGTGTTCTAATACAAGTGCAGTTACTACAAACAGCATAAAAATATAATAATGATAAAATGAAAACCCACTTAGCATAACAACCTATAAACTAAAATTGCACATAATGTGCTCGGATTGTTCCTTTAACTGTCTCTGCGGACAGTGAGGAAGAATATTATAAATAGCACCCAATAGACCTGGGTTAGGCGAGACAGTCCCCATTCCAGGGTCCTGCTCTGAAGTCCCAGATAGGCTTCTGGTGAAAAGGACACACTCACACTACACAAACTACATTCAAGGCACTGTGCCTATGGGCAGAGGATTTCAGAAGGCCTATGCTGATAAGCAGCCTGAGTAGGGCTTGCCAAAGAAGCTGACACACTCTGGTTCCAGTCAGTGTTGTACATGTTTGCTCTGGGGAGATTAGGAAAAGTCTTTCCTGGGCCTCAAATTGGCTAAACTAAACACCAAAAAGAAAATGAATAAGCAGTGTCGGTCTGGGTTGCCACTACGAAGGAACAATGCACAACGGGAAAGAATGTATCAGGTCTTTAGATCAAAGAATGACTCACTAACGTTGTAACCACGTTGTTTATTGTTCTAATTATAGTTTATTATTTGCAATCATTGTGATTTATTCATCAAGCATCAGCCAGCAGTCCCTCATATATAAGATCAGGTAAAATAGATAAAATATGAGAGCTGTTATAAATAGTTAAAGGATGCCTCAATTTAGATAATCTCACACCCCAGGGACTCATATACGGTTATTTACTGGAGAATTCAAAGTGAATTTAACATTTAAGGCTAGAGTAGTTTTTGGCTATTTTGACCTTAAACTTGGAATTCACTTTGAAATCACCTTGAATTCTCACGTGAATAACCCTGATGGCCTATCAATTCATTGAAATGCTGGATAGTTTATTGCGGTTGATATAAAAGTTAAACTCCCAAATTATCTGAGGGACAGTTAAGGGACCAGGCTTTGAACGTAAAGAGGGTCTTGGTTTTTGTTTTGTTTTTTGTTCACTTGAAAAAACTGTGTTACAAAAACTGGGGGTACTACATCACAAGACAAATCTGCATAATTAGCACTACAATTATGTGTACTGTCTGTGGTGCCTTTTCGGTCCCTTTAAGACCTCATAACAGAATAAATGAAACAACTTTTTTTTTTTACAGTATTAATGCAAAGTTTTTTCCTCTAGATCTCCCTGTGAATACATGTAATTCCAATTTTCTGCAGAACTTTCAGCAGGCAGGAAGCCAGAGGGTGCTCTAATGATGATTCTTTATTTAACACAAAACACACAATATTGTTGATTTTTATCATACGCCATATGCTTCCTACTAACATTTCTAACATACTTGTTTTTCTTTTCTCTTTAGACATCTGCAAACCAGGACTTTTTCTAAACTAAACAGGCCATTCTGTGCTCTCTGCATGAGCCAACTGCTATGAAGGACTAAAAAGAACTTCTGTCATCCCAAAAGCATTGTATATAACATGCCAAGAAGGGGAACTCTCGACTAGGACTTTAAAAAACCTCTAAATACCCACATACAAGGTTTAGGATACTTTGACATTTTTCAAGTCTTCGTCTTTTGTTCCTGTTGGTTTATTAGAATGCTGTACATGCTACGCTATAAAACACACAAATTAATAAAAGACAGATTTATACCATTTAACACTTACAAATGTATTTTATTGTGTACTACCAATACTTTGTGAATTTAATGTTGAGGCAGAATTTAAATGTTACTCTAGTTTTACTTCACGTCATATGGGAACTGGTGAGGCTATCGCAACTAATTAGTTGCCTGCCATGCACATGTCGTATCGGTGTGCATGCACGGTTTCGTCAATAAAACATGCAATTAGAGTCATGGAACAAAACGTAGGATGATCAGCTATGGTCTTGCACTTTATGTGAGTGAAATATTTCCTTACAGAAACTTGCTTATGGCAAAAATCCCTATACAATTAACCAAACACTGTACCAGAAAATGTATGGATTGACAAATGTTTTAAGCTAGTCTCACTCTCCTTAAACAAAGTATTTTCTGTTTATATTCCTATCGGGGAAACTCATACATAAATTTTTACTGGTGGCAGCTTGCGCCCTGAGATGGAAACGGAAATTAGGGAAACAACATTAATATATTTAAAAAATCTGCCGATTTATACGTTTGATATCCAGTAGGCACGTACAAGGTATAGGTACAATTATTTCGCAGAAAGGTATGATATGTATGTCCTACTGGGAAGGTATACCCTTACTGGACTGTTTGATGCTTTTTTCACATTACTCATCTTGTCTTATGGTTTCCTCAATTAAGCAAACGTTGTATAAATGTTGTCAACATGCAACTGTGTAATGCACTCCCTTCTTCGCTGTATGCGCTAGGCCCGCTTTTACGGCCATAAAAAAAAAAATTGATATTGTAAAAGCGTAAAACAATTGTTGCTGTGACTATACATTTAGTGACAACAGAACTGTTTTATGCACAGCATATCGTTAAGACTGTACAAGCGAAGCCAAAATATGTACAGCTAAATGGAATGTTAGAGGGGCCTCTTTCGCTGAACAAAGCCAGCTCAGTTTGGCTCTTTTTCCCCAGCACTACCACATCCGTACATCATTAGTTGGAAAATTCCAGATATATGCTGTAATTTTTTTATTTTTTTTTTCTTGCCAACTCTCTCAAAGCTTTAATGTTTAAATGCCATTTTTTTTCTTCTTATCTGTCGCTTTATTTTCTTGGCTCCCTCCCAGCTGCGGTCAACAATTATTTCACAAAAAGGTTTTTTTGTTTTTTTTTAAATTGGAAAATATATTACGTTTTCTTGGCAGCTGAAATCGGAAATAACAATAAAAATGTATACAGTTAGATTTTATGGGAAAAAAATAATTGTTTATAAGGCCACTGTACTGCTGTTATAACATATATAGCATGTTCAGCATCTGTATAAGGTTTACAAAACCATTGCTCCAGAATGTTTGTCATGCATTATCAATTGCACCAGTGCTAATAAGAGAAAAATCGCAGGTCCCAGAAGCTGACAGAGCCACAAAAAAAACACTCTGAGGATCTGAAAAAATTAATTTTTGCTCTACATAAAGATGGTCTAGGCTATAAAAAGTTTGCCAAGACCCTGAAACTGAGTTGCAGCACGGTGAGCAAGAACATACAGTGGTTTCACAGGACAGGTTCCACTCAGAACAGGCATGGTGGTGGGAGTGTCATGGTCTGGGCCTGCATGAGTGCTGTCGGCACTCGGGAGCTACAGTTCCTTGAGGGAACCATGAATGCCAACATTTTCTGTGACATACTGAAGCAGAGCATGATCCCCTCCCTATGGAGACTGGGACACAAGGCAGTATTCCAACATGATGACGACCCCAAACACACCTCAAAGACGACCACTGCCTTGCTAGAGAAGCTGAAGTCTCCAGACCTAAACCCTATTGAGCATCTGTGGGGCATCCTCAATAGGAAGGTATGGGAGCACAAGGTCTGTAACATCCAGCAGCTCCGTGATGTCTTCATGGAGGAGTGGAAGAGGACTCCAGTGGCAACCTGTGAAGCTCTGGTGAACTCCATGCCCGTGAGGGTTAAGGCAGTGCTGGAAAATAATGGTGGCCACACAAAATATTGACACTTTGGGCCCAATTTGGACATTTCCACGTAGTGGTGTACTCACTTTTGTTGCCAATGGTTTAGACATTAATGGCTGTGTGTTGAGTTATTTTGAGGGGACAGCAAATTTACACTGTTATACAGGATATACACTTACTACTTTACATTGTAGCAGAGTGTCATTTCTTCAGTGTTGTCACATGAAAAGATATAATAAAATATTTACAAAAATGTGACGGGTGTACTCACTTTTGTGAGATACTGTATTTAACAGTAACAGTAAACTGCAGACAATATTGTGACTTTGTTGCCTGTAAGAATTGTGGCTGTAATGCCCAAACAGCAAACAATGTGATATTGGCAGTAAACTTCTGGTACACAGTGAGGAGGTGTTTTCTGTTTCTCGTAAGTACATCTTTCACTTATGTATTCCAAATCGGGGACAGAAGACGGGTCTTCTTTGAGGCCAGCCCTGTTTTAGATAAATAGTGAGAAATATGGCTAACATCTACTGTAAGAACAGAAATGAATAGTGTCTGCTGTGTAATTCCACAAGAATATTTCTTTTTATTGAAACCTGATTTTGCGAGTGGTGCCTGTAAATCCCTATTCTAGACACACAAATATGGATGAATGGATCACATGCTAACATGAACAAGACTTTGCGATGCCATATGTTATAGGAAGTTAGGAGATAAATTTAGAGATGTAATACAGAAAAAAGCTGATCAGTAAAACTTTCACTATGATGACACATGTTATTCCTGTATTTAAAAGATTCAATTTGATTGGAACTGCTTTGGAAACTATTTTTTAAAGAATCATGTTCTAATTACAGAAAAAAACTTTCAATTTGTAAGATTAACTCAGCTCAGTTTGGACACAGGTATAGGTCTATATTGTTATCAGTTTATGAAGTAGGTTACATATATGTATTCCCCCCCCAAGTGTTTAATTCAGATTAACTGCTAATTGCATATCTTACAGCGTAATTCATTAAATGGGTATTTTAGGTCAGATAGTAGAATTTCAATAAATTCTCCAACTTTTAAAGCTTGGTTATTTAAACCTCAAAGGACCACTATAGTGCCAGGAAAACTAACTTGTTTTCCTGGCACTATAGTGTTAATAGGTCCTCCCCCCCACTCTCATGGCCCCCCTCCTGCCGGGCTGAAGGGAGAGGAAGGGGTCAAAACACTTACCTTTGTCCAGCGCCGGGCTCCCTCGGCATTGGGGACTCTCCTTCTCCTTCCGACGTCATCGGCTGCATGCGCGGCAAGAGCCGCGCGCGCAGTCAGTCCATAGGAAAGCAGTCTTAAAGCTCTCCTATGGACGGCAGCGTCTTCTCACTGTGAAAATCACAGTGAGAAGCGCGGAAGCGCCTCTAGCGGCTGTCAGTGAGACAGCCACTAGAGGCTGGATTAACCCATAGGTAAACATAGCAGTTTCTCTGAAACTGCTACGTTTACAGCAGGCAGGGTTAACCCTAGAGGGACCTGGCACCCAGACCACTTCATTGAGCTGAAGTGGTCTTGGTGCCTATAGTGTGTGTGACATGTCATGATTCCCTTTTATTCCAGAAGTTTGGTCCTTAAGGGGTTAAACATGCAGTTCCCTGGTCAATTACTGATCGTTACTATATAGTGGATTAGTCATGTTTCGGGGGACTAGCTGCAATTAAAAAAATAAGCATAAAAAATGAACATTATGTGAACAAAATTGAACTGTTATTGGAGGGCCACTATGTTGCCCCATGGTTTCATTGCGAGTACATCAGCAAAGAATCATCTAATATCTGTGACTCTGTTACAATATCTTTCCAGCTATTGTGCTTGATAGAGGAACATCTCAGCAACTATTGCACATGCCCTGTGGTTGCCTTGACGGAGAGAACCTTCTATACGAGGGTTCTTCTGCTCTCCCCTAATGCCCCTCAGGGATATTCAAAAAAACGTGAATTGTCAGGAACCGACCAGGAAATTACAACAATAAATGGCTACTCCAAGCACTATAACCACTACAGTTTTCTGAAGTGGTCATGGTGCCTGAAGTCTGTATAGTCTGTGCTATTTGCAGCATTTATCTATAAAGTTGCACCTCCACCTTCGGTAGGGTCATTGGGCGTCATTAGCCAGCCTGGACCGAGAGTTCTGGACTGTCTAATGTGAATTCTGTGCGTATTTGAAATCTTTCGTCTCTAGTCAGCCAATGTAATATACAACAGATGTGACATGAATAATATTAACAGCTTAAAAGCAGTCATGGGTTACTGACGATTGCAATAGTGATGTTCAATCAGTTACATTCACACTATTATATTTTCCTCACCGTAACAAACAAAACAAACTAAAACGTACAAAACCTAGTAGGTCATTGATAATAAGCAAGAAGTGGGGCTGTGACAGGTACCAGTAGTATACCAAAGGAACATCTCATCCAGTTTGGTGAAAATGGTGAGCTTACACTTTAATGGCTATCGGAGTGATACTAAAAACCTCCAGTTATTTAAATGTGTATAGGGATTTGGGATAGTGCACAAGGAACTTTATTTTCTTAGGTATTAACATGGTTCACAAAAAACAATGCTCACACACATTCTTATTTTTATATATATATATATATATATATATATATATATACACACATATATACACACACGCACACACACAATAACATCCATACGCACACACTTAATTTTATTTCAATAAAAAAAATAAAAAAATTTAAAAAGGTTATTTTAACACCCAGGCTCCCTGTTCTTACCTTGACTCATCCCTGGAGTCCAGTGGGGTGCTGCTGGGATCGGGCTCTGTGCACACTGATTCCCAGCTCTCTGCTGCTCTGTACTGTTTCTGGGGCTGGGGCACATGAGCTGGAAAACCAGTGCAGAGTGATCCCAGCAGCTCCCTTAGTGCAAGCACAGTAAGCAGTGACAGCACAGCCACAGCATGCAAGGTGCCGGTAGGTACCGCCTGTCACCCTTGGAGGTCCGCATCACCTCCACCCCGCCTGTTAGAACACCACTAACTATCGATGAGCTAAAGATCATTTTCCCAAATAGCTATTGTATCCTAGATATTGCAAGTCTTGCTTCAACTCCCTGTTTACAGAATAAAGCCCTGTGCCTCATATGTTCAGAGTTTTCTCAGCCTAGCTGTAGTATTATAGTGATGTTTGTACCAGGGGACATGCTTTCTTGTGATTCAAGTAAAGTGGAATGAATACAGGTCAGATGAGGTTCATGGGAAATTAAGTTCACAGGCTTTTGGGGTGCAAGGATAGCCATCATGTGCCTTATATAGGTTACTTTGGTCATCCAAAAAAACAACAACTTGCGGACAATGTTTTAACACAAGGCTGTTCTCGTAAATTGCTCTCACACTTTCTAAGAAATATTACAATCATGTCTTTCTGCCTGTATACTTCCTTTAGATAAGCTATTTTTGTATACGACAAACATGTACCAATCTGCGGCATCACAGTAAACACATGATGACTAAAGAGTGTGCCATATGCCAGCAAAGGGAAAATATCTGCATTTTAACCAGAGTTTAAGAATATATATATATATATATATATATATATATATATATATATATATATATATATATATATATATATATATATATATATACACATATATACACATGTATGATACATTGTTACACAAAGTTCTGAACACACCAGTCTAGCCTTAAGACTTGATTTTCCCACATAAAACTCACAATTACAGTACTGTTACTACTGCAAGGGATTCTGGGTGGGCATACGCAAATTAGTTAAAAAAAGAACTACCTTTTATATATACAGACACAATTCATAATGATTCTTAATATAATAAGGGAAATCATAATAAATCAGGTCCAACAGTTGAGTGGTTTATAAATTTGTACAGAAGATGGTATTTTTAGGATGGAGTTAGTGTTAAGGTAGTGTAGGGGTTAGTCGTCACTGTTAGGGTAATGCAGAGGTTAATGATTAGTGTTCAAGAAATGTTGCATACGGTAGGGTTTAAAGGGATACGATAGGCATCAAAACGACTAGCTTAATGAAGCAGTTTTGGTGTACAGTGGCACCTCGGTTTACGAATTTAATGCGTTCTCCGGGATGTTTCTTATTGCGAAAAAATTGTAAACCGAAATGCTGTTTCCCATAGGAATGCATTGAAAACCAATTAATCCGTTCTGGGGGTCAGAAAAAAGTCAAAATGAGCTGGCATGGAAACCAACCCACAATGGAGAACACACAGTAAAAGGCAAGCAAACGGCAAAGCTCAGCTCCCTACCTTTCCACCGCTTGAGAAATGCACCAAAAAAGTTCCAAAACCACTGCAAATATTTCCAGAATGGCTCCAAAACTCGATGCAAAAGCCGGTCCAACACCTCCACACTTGACGCCACTTGCTACCCACAGACTCCAGCATGCATGGGGCGGCGCTATAAACCTCCAAGGCGCAATGCATCCTGGGGAAACTTACTTTGTATTGCGAAAATGTTTTGTAAACCGAGGCATTATCCATTATTTTCAATGGATTTTCATTTGTAAACCGAAAATTATGTTAACCGAGGCATTTGTAAACCCGAGGTACCACTGTATAAGTAATGTCTCTGCAGTCTCACTGCTCAATTCTATGCCATTAAGGAGTTAAACTACTTTTGTTTCTGTTTATGCAGTCCTAGCCACACCTACCCTGGCTGTAACTGACACAGCCTACAGTAAATATATGGTTTCATTTTCAATCAGCTGTTAACTTACATTAGAAGTTTTTATCTCTTGCTCTGTAAATTGCACTTTAGTAACACACATGAGGCTCCTCCAGTGTCTAGCAGACTATTAACAAAGCAGGATCTAAGTAATTCTAAATTAAGCACACTGTGCAATTAAGTAAGTTTAAACATTAAAGCATCACTATAGTGTCAGGAAAATAAACTCGTTTTCCGGACACTGTAGCATCCTTAGGACCCCCCCACCCTCACTATCCCCCTCCCTTGGCACTTACCTTTATCAAGTGCCGAGGGAGAGGGCGCTGGTGACCTCTCCTCTCCCGCCGACGTCAGCTCCGCGCGCGCATTCAAACAGTCCATAGGAAAGCATTTCTCAATGCTTTCCTATGGACATTCTGCACGCTGGATGTGAATTTCGCATCCAGCGTCGCAAAAGCGCCTCTAGCAGCTGTCAGGAAGATAGCCACTAGAGGTTGGATTAACCCTGCAATGTAAACATAGCAGTTTCTCTGAAACTGCTATGTTTACATCTGAAGGGTTAAAACCTGGGGGACCTTGCACCCAGACCACTTCATTGAGCTGAAGTGGTCTGGGTGACTATAGTGTCCCTTTAAATCTCACTTTACAGGAAGTGTTTAGGAAGGCTGTGCAAGTCACAGGCAGGAAGTTGTGACTAGGGCTGCATAAACAGTAATTCAACTCCTAAATGGCAGAGAATTGAGCAGTGAGACTGCAGGGGCATGATCTATACACCAAATCTGCCTTATTAAGCTAAAGTTGTTTTGGTGACTATAGTGTCCCTTTAACGTTTAGTAAAAGTGTAGTGCAGGGTAAGGTAGTGGGTAGTTATGGGAAATGTGCAAAGTAACAATGCTGCCTGAGATTAGTGGAAGTAACAGTCCCAAGCGGCAGAAAATTTAGCAACCGCTAATAAAATGGTGGTGGATGGTGATAGACTGTGTAACTCCCACTAATCTCAGACAGAGCAAGATACATGTTCCATTTTTGTGCCAGTTTAGCGTCCCCACACTGCACTGAGGTAATCTGCGAATTATTCCTGGTAATCGAATTATTCACCAAGTAGATGGCGTCACCATCTGTGAAGTACGGTGTTTGAAAGACATGAAAAAATTATCTGCTCCTTGAAATAATAGGCATATCATGTATAATAAATATATGTATAAAAAAATACAATAAAAGCCAAGTCCCATCATCATCATCCATAAACATGTATCTCTGGGTTGGTTTTATTTAATGTTCTGGTGTGGTTTTCAAAGAGCGAATGCCAATGATTGAGCTTCCTGCGTAGGACCGCTTCAAAGCACTGTGCCAAAAACAGGCTAGGCCAGGTCAAATGTGGGAAAGTCAGAAAATCTGAGGAATTTAACCTAGAAATCGAATACAATGTTCCATTCAGCAGGAGCAGATTACAAAAGATAGCTTGGCCATGGTGGGATGCAGGAAATCTGACCCTCTTGGTGCTATGCATAGTTGATTGCAAACTTACAGAAAAAAATACTTCAGTGTTACAATGTATGGATGTGAAACAGATTTCTACAAGAATCCATTTACATTACCAGCATACTTTCATAAAACTATAGTCAGAGAAACACCAGCCAAAAACACTTACAGCAGTGTATAGGTTTGTAAGCCCATGGTCTGGACCAGAAACTGGGTCCCTATACTGTTTTAGTGGGAACCCAATGGTTGAAACAGGGACTCATTCTTACCCCAGGCAAAAAAAACTCCAAAATGATTACTAAAGGATCAATGCATACTCCCTCTCACACTGAGAAAACGTATAATAAATGTGTTTTCCATATTAATTTAGTTTTATAATGGGCCCCATGTTGAAAAAAATTGTTTAAACCAGTCAATTATAGTGGCGAGCAGTTTGGAGAACAACAAAACATGAAGAGGTTTATTCTCTAAGCCAGTGGTTCCCAAACTTTTTAGGTTCAAGGCGCCCTTGATATATCAGTATTTTTCCAAGGCACCCCAAGTCACAATTTCTAGGTTTTATATCTGTACAGCGCTGCTGCATTTACTGGCGCTATAGTGTAATGTACAGAGTTGGTGTTTGAAGGGGTGCTTGTATACATTTATTGTGTTTTAATACAGGGGTGTGTTTGTATGTAATGTTTGCGTTTGATTGCAGGGGTGTGTCTGAATGTAATGTTCACTTTTTAATGTGTATTTGTGTTTGAGTGAAGGGGTGTGTTTGTATATATTTTTTTTCTTTGAATGCAGGGGTGTGTGTATTTAATATTTGTGTTAGATTGCAGGAGTGTGCTTGTATGTTTGCTGGTGTTTGACTGCTTGGATGTATGCACATACACTACCACAAAAATACATACATACATACATATATACTTACACAGATATTCATGCACTTTAACAAATAGATGCATATAAATACACCGACACATACACACAAATTTATATAGACACCGACACAAACACACATGCACCCTAACACATGCAGACATTGATACACGCCACACCATGACTCAGATACACACACTGACATAAAAACACACCCGGACACACATACACAGAAGCACACTGACATATATATATATATATACACAAACACACACATGCACACCCTGACACACACACTCTCACAAACACCCTGACATACACACACACACACATACACACACTCATACTCACACCCACACACTTACAAATGATTTTACACTTACAAGTGATTTTCTTTAAATATCTCCTGCCACTTTCCTGTTAGTTTACCTTGTGTGCCAGGAGGGTTGCATGGAGTCCTGCTGCTGTGGGAGTGAGGGGTCTGGATATCTTCATGCTCCTCTCCCCTCATGCTGCGGCTACCTTCACTCCCTTCCGTGCTGTCTCCATGCAGGATGCTGAGAGGCCGACATTACAGGGGTCCGGTCGCGGTCTTAAAGGACCGTGGCACCTGACCAGGCCCCTGTTCAGCAGTAATGATTCATTCTAGCACCAGGGAAACATTCCGTGGCACACCTGTGTGCACGTCATACTCACACACACCCACACACCCACACACTCATACAGTGTGTATACTGGATATACAGACTCAAAACGTTATAACCGAACAGATTGAACAAAGGGTTTCCATTCCTGCCATTTATTTAGAGTCGCCTCCCTATGTATATATTTGAACCATTTTGAATCAATTGTGGAACACAATTAATATGTACATACTGTATATAATTTTTTTCATCATCGAATATACTAACCCTTTTTCCTTTACTTATCAGCCTAACACCCGCTGAGCATATTAATCTCACAGCTACATTATAGCAGGATTACACTGCCCAACATCTCTTAGATCCCCCCCTTGTTATAGATCACGTTATTTACAGTAATCTGAACAATCCTTAGGTCCACCCCTTTTTTTTAGTGATTTTGAAATACTACTATAATTAATAGACGTACGGAGTATTACTCTGATCTATGCTTAATATCTCTACATACAGTTTAATACACCTGTTTCATCTTCATGATGATACATTAATAATATAGTAGGGAACTCATAGGGTCTTATTTTCTTTAGAAGTACACACAGACTATGTTATATCATCTGTAAAGGACAATTATTATTGAAAGCGTTCACACACTCTACTGATATCCTTTTTGGGGGATATAATCCATATGAACTTATTGACTGGCATCTACACACACCAGCTATACTGGCAAAGATTGTGATGGCAGTGAAGATGATGGCATTAATATTGAGGTCTTTGGAGCCCCTCTCTTAATGACATAACTTGGGTTGTAGACTGACGCTGTACATATTGACCTCGTATCAGGTCATAATTCTTAATTACTAGATTTACCATTACCATTCAGGAGTACAACACTTAGATATCTCTCTGAATATTACAAATTGTTATACTCATACTACAGCATTCTACACCCCGATAGATGGACTTATATTCATGATCGAAATGGGATCTCTCCCTTACTGTTATGATTAAGCTACAGTCTATTGGAACACAAGCTCCTTCCATCTGCTATGGATTGGTAAATAGATGAGTCTATTGCTACACATGCCTTTGTCTGAGCAGTACCATCCTGCTATTTCTCTCCATATGTACAAATGCTGTGACACAAACTCCGTCCACCTATTCTGGGTTGTTAAACGGTGTTAACGGTGTTGGCACCTCATTGTAAAGTCTATTCTCACACATGTATCAGGTTGTAAACCCGCCCCTTAGGAGGCGGTACATTCATAAACCTCTCTGTTGTTATACAATCTCTGCCCCCTCAATTCCGATTGGCGTATAGATACATGTGATACACCCAGACTCATTTCCCATCTCATCCTCAATAATACAGGTCGAAACTCTGCCCCTTTGTAGGCGGCACATATGACATACCTCCCATTCTTCCAGCTGTATCGGAGCTAACACTGATGGCTGATTAGTAAGGTATTTAAACACACTTACTGGGCTTATTCACGCGCTTTGAACCTGATGACTGTGTGTGAGCACGCCGAAAAATGTATTGGGCTTTTTGGCTCTTAGCACTTTTATTTCTACTTTGGTAGCACTTTGATCACTTATTTATTTTTGTGTTTTGTTTTGTTTGTGCCAAGGTAACTTGGGACAGATTTGGGAAGCCATCTCCTCCTTATTAGGTTTATCTCTAGAATCTACCCGGTTTACACTGAGCGCTCTATGAAGGGTCTCCTACTTCTTGTAGTAGTACTATAGATTTTCAGATACTGAGGTTACTTAGGGACAGATTAGAGTTTGCATCCTTCTCCTTTTGAGTCATACCTCTAGGAATTACACGGCCCTTACTGAGTTTATGAAGGGCTCCTGCTTCCTATAGAGGTACCATAGTGATTACTGGTCATCTCTTGACACAACCCTGTACCTCCCCTCCTGTACCACACTCTTTCCGAGAGCAGCATACTAGGGACATATATTATTGTATTTCTCTTTTTGATTTACGCCATATTTTTGGTATTTATCCTCTGTCCTAGTGTCAACACACGTTTGCCCCCCTTTTAACTTAATTTAAATAAAGGTAGGTGTTTTCCCTGTATTATTCCCCCTTGTACATTTATCACCTTTCCTATTGTGCTCTCCCTCATAGTGTTCCCTTTTCCATAGAGGAACTCACTGAGACTTATTTTTGTATATACGTTCAAGGGTTTTGCCCTAATCTTTAGAGAGCACAGCCCAGACGACCACCTTCTCCTCTGGAGACCTGATGTGGTGGCTTCCTCTCTTCCCTAGGTGGAATTAGAGGGTACCACTTCATCTTCCTATTATTTTCTTTGTCTATATATAATATCTATATGTATCTTATGTATATGTATTATATATATATATATATATATATATATATATATGTCATACTAAGTGTATTTTAATTAAATTACACACAGATATATATATATATATATATATATATATATATATATATATATATATATATATATATATATAAAATATAATAAGTAAATAAAAATAAATAAAACAGTTTAAAAATAATAATAAAAAATTTGATTATTTTATTAGTTATATAGCGCCAGCAAATAATATCCATATACATAATTACATAAATAATTTCATAAATATACACGTAGACTTCAAATATATATCTAAATTCTACGTGCATATTTACGTAATATTTTTACACAATTAAGTAATTTTTGGATTGCAATTTGAGGGACCTGTCTGACAACCCAAGCCAAAAGTCCAGAGAATTTAATTTGCTAGCACTGTATTTAACCCTGTAACGTTCTATGACACCCTAAAACCTGTAAATGGGAGGTACTGTTTTACTCGGGAGACTTTGCAGAACACAAATACTAATGTTTCAAAACAGTAAAACATATCACAGCGATGATATTGTCAGAAAAAGTGCAGGTTTTTTTTTGCATTTTCCACACACTGTTGTTGTGATACGTTTTACTGTTTTGAAACACTAATATTTATGATCAACCAAGTCTCCCGGGTATAATGGTACCCCCCATGTACAGGTTTTAGAAAGTTAAAGGGTGAAATATAAGGCTTGATTTTCCATTTTTTTTCACGTTGAAACGTGCCAGATTGGTTATGTTGCCTTTGAGAGCGTATGGTAGCCCAGGAATGATAATTACCCACATGATGGCATACCATTTGCAAAAGAAGACAACCCGAGGTATTGCAAATGGGGTATGTTCAGTCTTTTTTAGTAGCCACTTAGTCACAAACACTGGACAAGGTTAGCGTTCATAATAGTTTTTTGCATTTTAACACACAAACAAATAAAAATTATAACTTTCGCCAGTGTTTGTGACTAAGTGGCTACCAGAAAAGACTGGACATACCCCATATTGAATACCCTGGGTTGTTTACTTTAAAAAAAAATATGTACATGAGGTGTGATTCAGAGATGTATGACAGATAACAGTGTTACGTCACTACTGATACATTTTAAAAAGATATATTTTGAATATATATCTTACTTGTTCTTATAGCCCTATAACTGGCAAAAAAAGCTAAGAACATGTTAACATTGGGTATTTCTAAACTCAGGACAACATTTAGAAACTATTTAGCACAGGTGTTTTTTGGCGGTTGTAAATGCGTAACAGATTTTGGGGGTCAAAGTTAGAACAAGTATGTTTTAAAAAAAATTCATCATATTTTGTGTTTTTTATAGTACATTATATGATATGATGAAAATAATGGTATCTTTAGAAAAGACTATTTAATGGCGAGAAAAACTGTATATAATATGTGTGGGTACAGTAAATGAGTAAGACAAGAAATTACAGCTGAACACAAACACTGCAGAAATTTAAAAACAGCCCGGGTCCTTAACAGTAAGAAAACTGAAAAACGGTCTGGTCACTAAGGGGTTAAAGAGACACAATATTCACCAGAACCAATACAGATTAATGTAGTTGTTCTGGTGTCTATAGTCAATCCCTGCAGTCTTTTTAATGTAAACACTGCCTTTTTAGAAAATATTACTGCCTAGTAACATCTATAGGTCCAGTCACACAGACGGCCACTAGAGGTGTTTTCTGGGTAAGTACTGAACACTGTGCAGCAGCTATTTTCAGCATCTCCACACACTGCATGGAGACACTGACCTTTCCTCAAAGAGATGCACTGATCAAATGCATTTCTAGGTGGAGATGTGAATTGCCGCAGTGATATGTATTGCCGTGGATGCGCATTAGCCTCCCAATGGTTTCCTATGTGAAAGCACTGGATTGGTTGAGATCATTAAGCTTGGCATGGTGGGCCAGCCGTGGCGAGAGCGGCGCTAGAAAAAAGGTCATTGAAATTGCTTTCCAAAGGGAGGCAATGGGGGGCACCCACCTAAACTGTTATTTAACCGTTATACTGTCAGGAATACATGTTTGGGGGTCCTTGCATATTTTGACCTAAGATAACATCCCTTCTTGGGATGTATAGGTCTTGGGGTACAGCGGATGGTTGCTATTTGTACTTTGAGCTGACCCCGTGGGCACTGACATCTGCTGGAAAGTGAAATTCCAACACAGTCGATGTAACTACTTCATAAAGATTCTGTCCTTATAAAATACTCACATCTTTTAGTAAGGTGACAGAGCCGCTTTAACCAAAAGCCTTCTGTCAAAGGTAGAACCTTTTGATCTTAATAGGAAACAGTGTTTGGCAAGATGGTCTGGGCCCTCTATATAGCTTCAGGACTTGGATGGCTTGCCATCATTGACTTAGACATAAATTGTTAACATACACAAACTGTATATCTCACAATCAAAGAAAAGAGTGTCTGGCTGTTCTTTTATGGCCTGAAACTGAACTGAAAGTGGGTCACGCAACAAGACTATGGCTGTGGAAAAACACATTCAGCATTTTAGAATGGACTAATAAGAGTCAGGATGTACTCTCTGAGCTGTTGTACAGACATGCGCTCCACACAAAGAAAAACAAAAACTCTCGAAAGTTTCCAAATTAAAGTGATTCTGCATGGATAAATGGGCCAAAGTTCTTCAAAGCTCATGTGTAAGTCCAACAAGCAACTGCAGCTTGAGAGGGAAATTAATTAATAATGTGTTCTCACCAAGAAGAAAACATGAAATATATATAAAAGCAAAGCATAAGATTCACGTGCTATTTGTTGATTATTTTTTTTTAAAGGGAACACTATAGGGTCAGGAACACAAACATGTATTTCTGAAACTATAGTGTTAAACCCACAATTCAGGTGGCTTGCTGCCCCCCCTTAGCCCCCTTAAAAAGAATTCAAACTCACCTTATTTCCAGCTGGCCCTGCCCCCGATCCGCCTCCTTGATGATATCATCAGAATTGCAGATTTTTAGTTAATCCAATGCTTTCCCACAGGGAAAATATTGGATTGGCTAAAATCGGCAACGAGGTGGGATGTGGGTGGGTCCCAACGCTGTTTTGGCCAAATCAGCAGAGCTTGGAGACGCTGAACGGCAGTGCTGCCTACTGTGCAGCACTAAGCCAGGAAGCACCTCCAGTGGCCATCTGAGAAGTGGCCACTTGGAGGTGTCTCTAGGGGCAATGCATGAAAATGCCTGAAGGCAATGATTATACTCACCAGAACAACTACATTAGGCTGTAGTTGTTCTGGTGACTATAGTGTCCCATTAAACCTCTGTTATCATAGACTTCATCCTAAGTATAGTTACTTCAATACAAAGTATCTTTTTAATGTAAATATGTAACTCAAATCTCTGCCCTTGGACCCTTGGTGACACAAGCAGATATTTTAAAACTATTTAGAGATATGTCACTGAAATGTACAATAATCCTCAGATAATGTTTGGATACCACCTTAATTTGGCTCTCAATTCAACGGAGAATGTCATTTTCACACTTTACTGGATTAAGTGGCTCATTTCCTGGTTACTTGACGGGCCATGGCGGTATTGTATGCATACTGTGTGTATTGTATAGGACTTGGCTGCTGTTGGTCGTTGCTATCACACATTAATAACAAACAAGGTGTATCTATGACAGTGCTGGGTTTTATTCTGGAGAAGATTTAATGTTCCAAGCCCGACATGCCACCAGACTGTGATGTCCTTTACATCCGCAAGGTAAACTTGGGTTGTCTGTGAATCTGAAGTGGAGGCCTCAGAGGATTGGCCGTCTGCATCTGTCTTAACACGGAGTGGAAGATGGTCTTATTCCCTGGCAGTAAGTGACAGCTTCTACCGCTTATTTTCCACATCTATGAAAAATGTGGTTTATAGGACAGTAGCCACAGTGAAAGCCTCTTTTTACAACACAACTCAGCAGTCTAAGCCATACATGCCAACCCACTGGTTATGAACTGTGATAATAAGCAAGGGTTGTGTAATGAATTTACACCTCAATCCCCAAGGGGAGTACAGAAAATATTCATTAATATGCCTGAATCAGTGCCATTACAAATATATATAAATATGCATTTAAAGGGACACTCCAAGCACCATAACAACTAATATTTATTTCACGGTAATTATGCAAGAAGGTCCCCTAGTTTCTGTCTGCTTCCAAACAATTATAGCTGCTGGAATTTGCAAAAATCACCTCTTCTGTGCCAGAAAGCTATAGTTTCCTCTCGGTCTGTCCAAATAAGCTATGAACATAGTTTTGCTGCTTGGATTTCAATTTGCTACCATTCGGTATTTAGTGATTAACTCTATGGGTTACAAACAAAATACAAACCGAAAACAGGATCACAATAAAAGGTTGTTGACACAGAGAAAAAAATCATAGTAATGGATTGCAACTTGTCAAGATGTTGGTACTGTATATGGCACAGAAAACAGATGCGTTTAAAAATTGGGTGCAAATGGTATTTGCATTTTAGGGATCAGTTAAATTCAATTTTTTCAGGAACAACAAATTAAACTATACCTAAAACAATACACCAACTGTTCAAAATGAACATAAAACCAGATATGTGTGTATATCTTTCCCCGTAGGCGAAAATAATGGCATCTTCACGTTCTGGAGACCATATATTAAGGTGCAAGGAGGTCCCCTTTAGACTTTCCCTAAACTACTTAAAACTGCAGTGATTTGCAAAAATTATTTTAACTTTAAGGCTATCCCCTTACTCAAATATGTTATGGATGGATGCTACAAAAGGCAGGTATACAACATTCTAGTCCCCACCTCCTCTGAAAATCTCAATCATCGCATTATCTGCTAAAACTAGACTGGACATACCATACGTTCTGCTTGGCCAAGTTTTATGGGACATGTTCAGCACCGCAAATGAAGATCACCGAGTTCTAGGCTTAACTTTACAACTTCTTCCTTGTCTCAGCTGGGCTCACTGCAGCAGCTGCAAATCCTGAAAGATTTGCAGCAAAAGCAGGAACTTCAAAAGGTGAGTATCTTTTTATATTTGAAAAGATTTCTTTTTATTTTTGCACATATTTTTATGCATTGCAAATCGTGAGATAAACAAGATTTTATTTTACATTAACTCTCAATTTACATTGCATTTTTAAACTTTAAAACTCTGTAATTTCTAATTTGCATAATATAAAATGGGTTTGAGAGAACATTAGTTGGATTAAATCCCTCTTGAAACTGACTGGCAAAAGCAGGAATTTTGTTACTGGGCTCTGTGACTACCGTGGTCCGTTTAGTAACGTCAGAATGTTTATTCTTCACCGAATTCTTTCCCACTGTAAAAAGGTGCTTTTAAATGCCACATTCCAGCACTGGTGCCAATAAGTCACTGGAGCATATTTTCCCACAAGAACTGATACCGCATACAGAAAACGCTCTTTAAATCTTCTGGTATTTTCAGCTATATGTCATGAGCAGAACTGTCAGCAATCAGTTACAAGGTAAAATTCCTAGCGCACTGATGTACGTGATGTGAACAGTGTGAGTCCATTCATTCATTTGTTTTAGAAAATAAATGACTTTGCTATTTGCTCTAAGTCTAAGATATACATTAATAATGCAAAATGAAATGTATATAGCTTTTGAAATAGCTAGCATCAGCATAACTGGAAACATTACAAGTACAAACACAGGGCTATTCAGTAAACGTAACTATTTGCAAAAGGCAAAATTTGGCCCAATACAACCAGACCAATTTTTAGACTGGTTAGTCTTTGACAAGCAGGGGGGTCAATAAAACAAAACTTCGAATATTTTTCTTGTATTCTTATTTTCTTGCTAATTTGTTGCAACCAGTTTTTTTTTTTAAAGTGGCAGCCAATCCAATGGCTATCGGGATTTTCTTCCAAACCTAATGTTTAGTGTTATTCACTACAGGGAGAAATCCAAGTGAATTTAAAATTTTAGGCCAAAAATAGCTGAATTTAAAGCATAGCTGAGTTAGAGAATACTTCCAATGCAGCTGTTTTTGCATTAAATTAAAAATTCACTTTGAATTTAGCGAATAACCCCGTAATTCGATCACAAACTTGGAAGACCACAGACCTCAATCCTCCTGTACTAGTATATATTTCAGCAAATATTAAGTTTATTTAATGGGATGTTTCCCGCAGTTAAAGGGACACTATTGACACCAAAGCAACTTTAGTATAATTAAGTAGTTTTGGTGTATATAACATGCCCCTGCAGTCTCACTGTTCAATTCTCTGCCATTTAGAAATTAAATCAGTTGTGTTTCTGTCCTTGTCACACCACCTCTGGCTGTGACTCAAAGAGCCTCCATTAAAAAATGGTTCCATTTCAATCAGATGTTAACTTACTTTACAAGTTTTTATCTCTTGCTCTGTAAATGCACAGGTGGCTACTGCAGTTTCTAGAAGGCTATTAACAGAGCAGATGATAATAAATGCTAAATTAAAAAGAATGTGCAGAAAAGGCAGTGTAAACATTAGATCTTACTTTACAGGAAGTGTTTGTAAAGGCTGTGCAAGTCCATGCATGGAGGTGTGACTAGGGCTGTATAAACAAAGTGATTTAACTCCTAAATGGCAGAGAAGTGAACAGTGAGACTGCAATGGTATAATCTATACACCAAAACTACATCAGTAAGCTAAAGTTATTTTGGTACCTATAGTAGTCCACTAAAGTAGCACCCACCCCTCCCCCCCAAAATTTGTATTTTATAAAGTAGAATCGATAGGTGCAAGATTAGAGCAGTACCATCAGCTGAAAAGGACCTGTCAGATAAAGATGGCCACGCACACTACATTCGGCCCCAGACTCCCAGCGGCAATGTCACCATTGGGAGTCTTTGCGAATTCAGCAACAGTGCCATTTTAACTGGTTTGCAATCCTGATACATTGACATGGGAGCAAGGGAGCATAACATTATGCTCTTAAAAAAAAAAAGGAAGAAAAAAGACAACTTTTCAACTTAAAACTTCGGCTATAAAAATGTGATTATGAAGCAAAACATTATCACTAAAAGTACTTTTGGTTCCCACCAGCAAAATGAGAGGTTCACTTGGGACCTTGTCAAGGTCTGCAGCTTCAATTAATACAACGGATACAGTATCACACCACCGGAAAGGTAACTATAAATCACAATAAACACAAACTCCATAGATATTATACTCCAAAAATGTATAAATTATTTCCTGTCCAATTTAAAAAGAGGACAATGCTCTCACAGAGAAGTAATATATAACACATGGTGACACATATCATATTCTGACATTTATATCTGTTTTGGGGGAGTTTTTTCAGCAGAATAATTAAATTTTTATTACTGGATGCATGTATCAAGCTCTGTCGAAAATTATATTTATTACGATATTATCAGATACAATATATGGCCCTTCTCCAAACAAAGAAATGGAGAACACCAGGGTGCTGGGCTAAAGGGGAACTGCCACGTTTCAAAAAAATTACACCAATCCAGTTCAGTCTAGAGGGCTTCCGCGCTTCTCACTGTGATTTTTACAGTGAGAAGACGCCAGCGTCCATAGGAAAGCATTGTGAATGCTTTCCTATGGACTGGCTGAATGCGCGCGCAGCTCCTGCCGCGCATGCGCATTCAGCCGAAGAGGAGGAGAGGAGGCGGAGAGGAGGAGGAGAGCTCCCCGCCCGGCGCTGGAGAAAGAGTTAAGTTTAACCCCTTCCTCACCCTAGAGCCCGGCGGGAGGGGGACCCTGAGGGTGGGGCACCTCAGGGCACTATAGTGCCAGGAAAACGAGTATGTTTTCCTGGCACTTTAGTGGTCCTTTAAAGCACAGAAAAGTGCAGAGCTTAAAACAATGATTGATAGGGAACCAGCTCCAGGATTTAATTTACTGTTCAGACTTCACACATACATCATTATTAAATATAGACTGTGATACACCCCCTTCAGGAGAGGCGTAAATTAGCACTGGTTGCTGCCCCGATATTTTAGGGGATATTACTGAAGGTGTGATCACGAGTGGACAATTTTATGTTGTCCATGATCGACTGTCCAGTCTATTGGTTAAATTAGTACAGAAACAAAATATGTCATTTTTGCATACAAAAAAAACAAACACATACACACAGCTCTTAGAAAACATGAAACATGGGGACAGCAGATTTGGGAGGCAAAAATGAACTGTCTCTGAAGGGATACCCTTGGGAAGGATGCCTGATCACACAATTGGTATTTTATGTGTCTACAAAACACAAACAGGGTTATTTACTAAAGTGCGAATACAAAACAAAATTCAAAATAGCCACCCAGGAAATATTCTCTACATCAGCTATAGTTTCAGTTCAGCTAATCTAACCTTAAATGGACACTATTGTCATCATACCAACTACAGCTTCTTGAATTTGTTCTGGTGAGTAGAATCATTCCCTTCAGGCTTTTTGCAGTAAACACAGTATTTTCAGAGAAAATGTAATGTTTACATTACAACCTAGGGATACTTCCACTGGTCACCCCTCAGATGGCTGCTAGAGGTGCTTCCTGGGGCAGTGCTGCACAGCGTGACTGCCATTCAGTGTCTCCACTCTCTGCATGAAGACACTGAACTTTCCTCATAGAAATACATTTATTTAATGCATCTCTATGAGGAGATGCTGATTGGCCAGGGTTGTGTTTGGCTTGTACTGGTTCTGCCCCTGATCTGCCTCCTTGACAGTCTCAGCCAATTCAATGCTTTCCAATTGGACAGTATTGTGGTTGGCTCAGATCATCACTTCTGATGATGTCAGCCAAACAGGCATTTCAGGGGCAGAGCCCGCAGCAGTAGACTGGATTAAAGGTAAGATTTCACTATATTTAAAAGGGTAAGAGAGGGACAGGTGGTGTTTTTAACACGTTTGTGTTTCTGACCCTATAGTGTTCCTTTAAATTTGAAATTCACTTTGAATTCTCACTTTAGTGAATAACAAGGTGAGATACATATATATGCACAAACATACTTGAAAAGAAGCTTAAAAGACGAAATTAGGTGAACCAATAGGGCATATATATATGTATTGGCAAATGATGAAACCTACCACTGATGTAAGTGCCATATGAAAACTGTAGATCCGTGCCAGTCCAAAGTCTGCCAGTTTTATTTGCCCATTGCTCGTGACAAGGATGTTTTGAGGCTTGAGGTCTCGATGCACCACGCGGTGTGAATGAAGGAAATCCAGTCCTTGGAGAAGCTGGTGCATCATATCCTGGAATAAGGGAAAAGCACATTCATAATTACCAAATCTGACCGATCTTTTGTCACATTCAAAACAATTCAATAGTATAAACTCACATGGAAGGAGGGGGCCGCAAATCACTCACAGTACCTCTGTTCTATCCAGAGGGGCAGACTGCAGGCCAAGCAGATACATTTAGTTTTTCTTCTGAAAACTAGCACTGGAGGCAAGTTAAGTAGGATAAAATAGGCTATTTCAACAAAATTTAATTTGTGTATACTTTGTGTCAAGGTTTGTGTATCTGCCTATGTGTGTGTGTGTGTGTGTGTGTGTGTCTCAGTGTGTGTATATGACACTGTGTGTATGTGCCAATGTATGTATCTGAGTGTATGTATGTGCCGGTGTGTGTATCTGTGGGTGCAAGTATGTGTATATGTCAATGTGTGCCATTATGTGCCAGTGTGTGTATCTGTGTTTCAGATACATACACGCACAGATACACACTGACACACATACACAAATACACACTGGCACATACAAACACTTTGACACACAGATACATACACACACAGATACACACTGTGTGTCAAGGTGTGTGTATCTGTGTTAGGGATCGACCGATATTGATTTTTCAGAGCCGATACCGATACCGATATTCTGTGAACTTTCAGGCCGATAGCCGATATAATTTGCCGATATTCTGTACATTTACCATTTTGGAAAATAAAAACTATTTCTAAAGGTAAATGCACAAAATATACATGCCACGTGTAGTGGATGCAGTGTGACAGGGGAGCTGTGTGTGTTTGTGTAGTGTGTGTGTAGTGTAGTGGATGCAGTGTGTGTTTGTGTAGTGTGTGTGGAGGATGCAATGTGTGTTTGTGTAGTGGATGCAGTGTGTATTTGTCTAGTGTGTGTATTAGTGTAGTGTGTATATAATGAAAGCAGAGTGTTTGTGTAGTGTGTGGGTAGTGTGCGTAAAGTGAATGCTGTATATACTAAATGCAAAGTGTGTGTGTATATAATGAATGCAGACTGTGTGTGTATTTGTGTAGTGTGTGTATAGTGAATGTAGTGTGTTTATATAATGCAGAGTGTGTGTGTTTGTATAGTGTGTGTATATAATGCAGTGTGTTTGTGTAGTGTGCATTATATAAACACATTACACAAACACACTGCATTATATACACACACTGCATTATATACACACACACTACACAAACACTGCATTATATAAACACACTACACAAACACACACACTGCATTATATACACACTACACAAACACACTGCACAAACACACTACATAAACACACACCGAATTATATAAACACACTACACAAACACACTGCATTATATACCCACACTACACAAACACACACTGCATTATATACACACACTACACAAACACACTGCATTATATACACACACTGTACAAACACACACTGCATTATATACACACACTGTACAAACACACACTGCATTATATACACAGTGTGTTTGTGTAGTGTGTGTATATAATGCAGTGTGTGTGTTTGTGTAGTGTGGGTATATAATGCAGTGTATTTGTGTGCATTGTATACAAACACACACACACTATACAAACACACACTGCATTATATACACAGTGTGTTTGTGTAGTGTATGTGTATATAATGCAGTGTGTGAGGGGGCATTTTTTATTAAATTATTTAAAAAAAAAAATTATATTTACTTAATTATTATTTATTTTTGTTGTCCCCCCTCCCTGCTTGTTACCTGGCCAGGGAGGGGGGATATGACAGTCCCTGGTGGTCCAGTGGTATTGGCTGAGCTTTGGGGGGGCGGAGAGCAAGCGCTTACTCACCTGCCAGCAGCTCCTCCAGCTCCCCAGTGCAACTCTCGCGGCCAGCGTGTCGCGCGGAGCGTTGCCATGGTGATCCATGGCAACGCTCTGACGGCCGCTGGTCTCGCGAGAGTTGCACTGGGGAGCTGCTGGGAGGTGAGTAAGCGCTTGCTGCCCGCCCCCCCCAGGACCGCCGGGCTTGTAATGAGCCCGGCGGTCCCAGGAGGTATTATCGGCAATATCGGTATCTGAATTGGCCGATACCGATATTGCCGAGAATACCGAATATCGGCCGATTATATCGGTAAAACCGATAATCGGTCGATCCCTAATCTGTGTGTATCTATGAGTTCAAGATGTGTGTGTCTGTGTGCATCTGAGTTTGTGTATGTGTATCTAAATGTGTGTATCTGTCTGTCAGTGTGTATCTGTGCACCACTATGTGCCAGTGTATGTATTTGTGTGTCAGATACATGCATGCACACACACAAATACACAATGACACATACAAACACAGATACACACACACAGATACACAATGTGTGTCAGGGTGTGTGTATCTGTGTGTCAGTGTGTGCCACTATGTGCCAGTGTGTGTGTGTGTGTGTGTGTGTGTGTATCTGTGTGTCAGATACACACACACACACACACACACATACACATTGATACACACACTGGCACATACAAACACAGATACACCCACCTTGACACACAGAAAAGGCTGTGATGTTTTTTTCCCTGATGTTGATACACTATGTGAAAGGGTTCCACGGGAAAAATTAATTGGGAACCCCTGCCATAAATCATTGTAAACAATATTCCAACCTTTTTAATATTAAATTAATCTCCTCCAAGCTATATTATGTTTAGCTATAATTGCACTTGAAGAACCTGTTTTTATATAATGCAGATAAAATATAATGAAAACATTTAAACCCTAAACAAACAGCCCCAGGATGAGCTGCTCAAATATACAATACCTCCACCAAATACTATGGTACATATATTTTATTTAAATGATTGTCCCATGAAGCTGCATTATACTGAACCTGGCAAATAATTGCCCACAGGATGCCACATCCAAGCACTGTAGGATTCTAAAATCTGTAAATATATCTACATATCCAATGTTATTCACTTCAACCGTCAGTGGTTTTAACTTAAAGGACCACTATAGGCACCCAGACCACTTCAGCTTAATGAAGTGGTCTGGGTGCCAGGTCCAGCTAGGATTAACCCCTTTTTTCTATAAACATAGCAGTTTCAGAGAAACTGCTATGTTTATGTTAGGGTTAATCCAGCCTCTAGTGGCTGTCTCTTAACAGCCGCTAGAGGCGCTTGCGTGCTTCTCACTGTGATTTTCACAGTGAGAAGACGCCAGTGTCCATAGGATTCTCAGCGATGTCTCACGAGTACAACAGTATCCCCCATGTCCAGTTGTAAAGTTACAGAGTCAAACATAAGGCTTACCCATTATAGTTTTTATATACTAAGATTTTCCAGATTGGTTATGTTGCCTTTGAGACAGTGTGGAAGCCCAGGAGTGAGAATAACCCCCATCATTGCATACCATTTGAAGAATAAGACATGCCAGGGTATTCAAAATGGGATATATGCAGTCTTTTCAGTAGCCAGTTAATCATAAATGCTGGCCAAAGTTAGATCTTTTTTTTTTTTTTTTTGCATTTTTACACATACAAACTGCACTTTCACTGATGATATCATTTCAGTGTGTTGAAACTCATATTTGTGTTCAGCAAAGTCTCCAGAGTACAAACGTATGCCCCATGTACAGGTTTTATGGTGTTTTGGATACAACTATATATATTTCAAAATACACTTAAAATGAAATTATATGTATATATTAGGGATCGACCGATTATCGGTTTTACCGATATAATCGGCCGATATTCGGTATTCTCGGCAATATCGGTATCGGCCAATTCAGATACCGATATTGCCGATAATACCTCCTGGGACCGCCGGGCTCATTACAAGCCCGGCGGTCCTGGGGGGGCGGAGAGCAAGCGCTTACTCACCTCCCAGCAGCTCCTCCAGCTCCCCAGTGCAACTCTCGGGAGACCAGCGGCCGTCAGAGCGTTGCCATGGATCACCATGGCAACGCTCCGCGCGACACGCTGGCCGCGAGAGTTGCACTGGGGAGCTGGAGGAGCTGCTGGCAGGTGAGTAAGCGCTTGCTCTCCGCCCCCCCAAAGCTCAGCCAATACCACTGGACCACCAGGGACTGTCATATCCCCCCTCCCTGGCCAGGTAACAAGCAGGGAGGGGGGACAACAAAAATAAATAATAATTAAGTAAATATAATTTTTTTTTTTTTTAATAATTTAATAAAAAATGCCCCCTCACACACTGCATTATATACACATACACTACACAAACACACTGTGTATATAATGCAGTGTGTGTTTGTATACAATGCACACAAACACACTGCATTATATACCCACACTACACAAACACACTGCATTATATACCCACACTACACAAACACACACTGCATTATATACACACACTACACAAACACACTGTGTATATAATGCAGTGTGTGTTTGTACAGTGTGTGTATATAATGCAGTGTGCGTTTGTACAGTGTGTGTATATAATGCAGTGTGTGTTTGTATAGTGTGTGTATATAATGCAGTGTGTGTTTGTGTAGTGTGGGTATATAATGCAGTGTGTTTGTGTAGTGTGTTTATATAATTCGGTGTGTGTTTATGTAGTGTGTTTGTGCAGTGTGTTTGTGTAGTGTGTATATAATGCAGTGTGTGTGTTTGTGTAGTGTGTGTATATAATGCAGTGTGTGTATATAATGCAGTGTGTTTGTGTAATGTGTTTATATAATGCACACTACACAAACACACTGCATTATATACACACACTATACAAACACACACTAAATTCACTATACACACACTACACAAATACACACACACTCTGCATTCATTATATGCACACACACTTTGCATTTAGTATATACAGCATTCACTTTACGCACACTACCCACACACTACACAAACACTCTGCTTTCATTATATACACACTACACTAATACACACACTAGACAAATACACACTGCATCCACTACACAAACACACATTGCATCCCCCACACACACTACACACACACAATGCATCCATAACACACACACTACACAAACACACACTGCATCCACTACACACACACACTACACAAACACACACAGCTCCCCTGTCACACTGCATCCACTACACGTGGCATGTATATTTTGTGCATTTACCTTTAGAAATAGTTTTTATTTTCCAAAATGGTAAATGTACAGAATATCGGCAAATTATATCGGCTATTGGCCTGAAAGTTCACAGAATATCGGTATCGGTATCGGCTCTGAAAAATCAATATCGGTCGATCCCTAGTATATATATATATATATATATATATATATATATATATAAATAAAAACTTTTAACCCATGTACAATAATTTATTTCCTTTATGTGTTTGGGGTTTCCATCTACAACCCAGGCAGTGCTTCGGACTGCCAACTGCAGACTGTTACAGCATTCTTGGTCGTCGCAACAGCTTTTATTTTTTGTAGGAGTGCATAGAATCCATAACAGTGTTAAGGGATTAATGTTATGGCTGATCAGAGAGAGTGTGTGTGTGTGTGTGTGTGTGTGTGTACACACCGTGTATATATAAAACTTACAATTTCATTTTCTATGCTACTAACCAGTAACCACGTTACTCACCAATGCAAGTCTGGAGGGTCTATGGCACACTTAACAGGGCAAAATTTTCACTTGCCAATGGCAATACATTTCATGTGGGTAAAATGGTAGCTTACATTCTACATTGTAGAATCTATATGTTAATCGCACTGTTCATCCATCCATCAATGTAGCTATTTGTCTGTGTTACATATTTGCATATGAAATGTAAGAGAGATAAAAAAAATAAAAATAAAAAAAAAATTGTAAACTTATACAGACAAACATTGCCCGGGTCCCAGGGGTTAAGGGCTGAGTGTAATATTTTCGAACGGGTACTTGGAGGAAGAGCAATGTGACAGATGTTGATAACTGAATCTGCGGGCAGACGGGAAAGGTAGTTAACATGGGGCTTAATTCTAGGTTTTTTGGTTTCTTGCAGCTGCCCTCGGATATCAACTAATTGCATCCACTTGTTTATCCTCAGATAATGTCTGGCAGAGCCTGAGTAAAATTCTTTTTTTTTTTTTTTTCTTCTCTTTAACGGTCATTTCCTCTCTGGTGTAACTTGCATGACAGCATGTGACAAGAAGAAATTAATGGGGACACTGCTGTGCCAATAGTCCTGAATAGCTTTGACACTGGCTGCGGCCTGCCTGCTTGGCCACCCAGTCAGACCGCACATGACACATGGAGATTGGCCCACAGAGCTATTCACTGACAAGCCAGCTGGTTACTGATTAAAAAGATAAAACAATGGCTGGCAGTAAGAGAAGAAAAGGTTTAGCAACTGCTCCACAGTAAAGTTTTTCTTGCCTTTTGTAAAAAAAAAAAATACCCTCTATAAATGCATCGGAAATCTTTAAAAAAAAAATAATAAAAAAAAAATAAAAAATATACACATGCTATTAAAAGCAATAATGAGAATTACTAAGATCTGAAAGCTTTCTCTACTTAAAGGGAAATTCTGAGAACTATCAGACATGTTAATTGCAAACTTTATGGTGCAAGGAGGGCCCCTGTCCCTGTCTTACTGTACAGAATGCCTTAGAACTGCAGCTATAAGACAGCCCTTTCTTTGACTGATGTTAAAGAAGGTTCACAGACGGCTTTGCCATCCAAATCCGTCCAGCATTTGTGTTCGAGCTGTGCAGGTGAGGTGGGCACGTAACATGTATTACCAGCCACAAGATTGTGCAGCAATGTAAAGCAGCATCTGTTTGAATGGGTTAGCTCAGAGTATATCCTCGCTGTCGAAAAAAGGGGCAGAATTGAACTAATAGCTCAAAAATGAAAATTCAACATTATTTAAGTAGCTTCGGAGGGGTTCTGGTTTTTGGCACATAGAATTATGATTTAAATATAAAAAAATATCAATTTAAGTATTGCATTCATACAGTAAGCTGTAAATGTAAGTGGCTATTTAAATTTACTCTAATTTGATGTTTTTTTCCGCTCACGGATGGAACAGCATCTTCTTTTTGCTCCTAATTCCGGTTGTACTTTTAGACGGCGCAATACTTAAGAGGGGATTTATGTGTTACAAATCTGCAGCTTCATTCATTATAACAATGAATGCAGCTGTGAAGTAGGAGTTTCACTGCTCCAAACTTGCTGGGCATGTGATAAAAATATAAATATGTCACATAATTGTTTAGCACACATCCACCTCCACAGGTCACGGATATTGGTATTTATATATTGCATATATTTGTCATGTCTCCAAAATATTACTGCCAATATCTGAGCTAGCATCACTAAGACAGTGGGGTGCATATCTTTGGGATATCCCAAGGCACTGAAGCACTCTAGGGTTAGGTTATGAAATCAAGGTACTGACATTCATGTTGAACTGTTTAACTCTACCAGAGTACAAAGTTACATTCAGATATTCTTGCTGTGTTATCAATATTTTGGATTCCAAAATTAGCGCTGCTGTCATTCAAAGGGTTAAACATAAGCAATGTAACCCGATGGCTATCAAAGTCTGCTATTTTTTTTCTTTTTTCCAATTATAAGCCTTATGATCTTTATTAAAGGCTAACTCCAACCACCATGATTACTTATTCCCCCTCACCGGCTCCAAACATGCGCAGGCACTCAGAGTCGGTGAAAAAGGTCAAATCAAAGGCTTCTGTTTGGAATTAAGCTAGGTTTTAAATTGATTTGCTTGTTTATAACATGCGGGGCCCAATTGCCCTAAGAAATGCCCAATAGGGCATGCTAAATTGAATATATATATCTATACACACACACATATATATATATATATATATATATATATATATATATATATATATATATATATATATATATTTTTTTTTTTTTTTTTTAATAGAGTTAAAGTTCTCCTATACGGTTCTTTGCCCACTTATGCCAATAAAATGTACTATTTATGAGGAGGCTTTCCTTCATACACCACACTCTTATAATAATGACTTTCCTTTAAACATGTTCCTTTTTTCAAGAAAAAGGAAGAAAAACAACATTTGTTTTCCGCCCTGCGTGATAACCGAATTATAACTGGATTTTAACCATATATAGGCCTTTTTTTATCACATTGACTTGGAACTTGTGAATCTAAAAGTAAATGCTTATGTAAATAATTTAAATATAATTCATTTATAAGTTTCAGATATTACAGGAAATAAAATTAGAAAGAAAGTAAATAATTTAGCATGCCAATAAAGCCGATACAAACAGCTAGGAGGGTACAGGCAAAAGTGGAAGGACGATGGGGTGTTTGCACGGCCTCGACTAGCAATATCGAATAACAGAGGATAAATTGCAATTATAGGAAGAATGGCGGGTTCTCAAACATGGTACATCATAAAGATAATGACTGTTTTTAATCAGATTTGAGAAAACCTCACAAATGAAATAAAATTTACCGCCGTTAACATCTAAAGAGATTTAGGCTGAAATAGTGGATTTGGGCAACCAAACTAAATTCAGACTGTTGTTTTGCACTTAGTGAATTAATCTGATCCTTTTTATTCCATATTGTATCATCAGCCTTTTCTATATTGTTTGTATTTTTTTTTAATTTCTCTTTTGGAAGTTATATTGACATATTCTTATTCAAATGAGACCAACATTCAATTTTTTTTTGTTTTTTTTTCTTTAGTAGTAAAACAAAGAACAATAAATTTAAAATAGACACAAAGAAATGAAGTAGGACGAAAAAAACAAAACACTGGAGATGGGAGTAAACTGGCATTTTGCTCTATAACAAGCAAGGAAACGCTTTTATCTTAGATGCTTACAGATTTCACTTGAATCCAGAACATCCCCTTTCCTGACCAAAATGAAAACTTTACAATTACAAAACAATGCAAAACATTGTTTACTGGGGTAGTTTGAGGGCATTGAGCGATACTTCAATACCCAGATTTGGCCGAAGTCCCAATTCCGGAAATCTGACATTAAAAACTTGTAATGGAGGCTGTCATGCTATCAGGAAACATGACCAAACCGAATAGCCGATAAGAATACTAATGATGTTATCTGAAAAAAAAAGGAAAGATTACTTAAACTGACTCAATGGTCTTCTCAATATTATTTCTTTATATAAAATGTCAGCTCCCAAAGAATTAAACTGCTGAGAACGAGGTAAACCGGTTTATTGCCCCTGACATGCCTCCCAATGTATTGCTATTTAACATATCTCGCAACGACTTAAGCTGAAAGTAAATAAATATGTTTTCTTTAGAACATGTAGCTATTTGATTTTTTTTAAGTTTTTATGTTTCCACTGCGGACAGTGTAACTTAAGCACTGCAATACATAACAGATTTTTTTTTTCCAGTTCCTCGCTTGTTTTTCATCTTCTATGCAATGTCTAATTAAATAAATCACAAGGCACAATCAATACGGAATTAATATTTTGGGTTGGGAATTCAGTGTTTTCTAACTGATTTATCCAGCATTCGCTTGATAATGACCCATTGTCAGACTGTGAGTCAAGCATATTTCCACACTGTGTCTCCACTCATTATGCTTCGGTGGACCTCTTGAATCCAGAAGAAAAGACATATTTTTACCGTGAATTTGCTACCACAAAAGTAAAAAAGACAAGAAGATAAGTTTCCACCTCATTTCACATGCAAAGAGTTTTTCATCCTCCACCATGGGGAAGGTCTTGTTCACTCGCTAGAAAATTGCTCTTAGTGTAGTGTCATAATCAATTGCCACTGGGACACAGAACTCTAAAGAGTGAAATCAATGGCATTTAAACCAGAACTGTCTAAGTACAGGACATTAGACAAACCAAACGTTTTAATAAGCTGTCAAGTAACATCAGATCAAAAGGTTGCATCCAACTGTAAAACAATATTAGCACACTATATTAACTATAATATCAATACAAAATACTGAAACAAGGTAATCCACAGTGAGTGATGTTTTTTTAATTAGATGTAGAATTCTTCCTAAGTCGTACAGATTCATTCTAGAACATTGTGTAAAGAGGGTCACTTGACGTACTAGTATATTGCTAATGTTTATAAAATACATTAACACTACGAAGGTCAGTGCAAAAAGCCCTAATAATAAAGGTTTGCTTTCACACTTTTAATACGGCTCTACCCATTAGCTCTTAAAGGACAGGTGTAATGAGAGATGTAAATTGATGAGTCTACAAGTTAAGATAAAAACAGCATTTCATAGAATTTCCCATACTGGCTACTAATGGCCGCGGCATCCTTTCTAAAGGATATCGGATGACTATATGTAACTATACCCTGAAAAGAGGGATAATGCACAGCTGTCACAGAGAAAATGCTTAAAATGAATGCAATCGACACAAAGCACAAAAAGGGCAACTACATAATCCTTAGTATGGAGAACTGGCTGGATAAGTATATTTCCCATAGCGGTGCTTTGAAATAAGAGTTTTCAAGTCTAGGAATAGCATAGCATAGTCATAATAATGATTATCTTTATCACTTAGTAGATATACACTCTCTTGACACATAATACCAACATACTTCAATGTGATCTAAGCAAAGTGTCTTAAGCCAAAATTCCGGCTTACTGAATGAGAGAATATTTTTGCTATCTATTCACGTTAGACGTACGATGAACACTTCTTATTTACACCTATTATCTAACGATACACTAAACACATATTCCCATGGTGTTGTCTACTTTAAAGGACCACTCTAGGCACCCAGACCACTTCAGCTTAATGAAGTGGTCTGGGTGCCAGGTCCAGCTAGGGTTAACCCATTTTTTTATAAACATAGCAGTTTCTCTGAAACTGCTATATTTATAAATGGGTTAAGCCTTCCCCCAAAGCCTCTAGCGTCTGTCTCATTGACAGCCGCTAGAGGCGCTTGCGTGATTCTCACTGTGAAAATCACAGTGAGAGCACGCAAGCGTCCATAGGAAAGCATTGATAATGCTTTCCTATGCGACCGGCTGAATGCGCGCGCAGCTCTTGCCACGCGTGCGCATTCAGCCGACGGGGAGGATCGGAGGCGGAGAGCTCCCCGCCCAGCGCTGGAAAAAGGTAAGTTTTACCCTTTTTCCAGAGCCGGGCGGGAGGGGGACCCTGAGGGTGGGGGCACCCTCAGGGCACTATAGTGCCAGGAAAACGAGTATGTTTTAACTTGTTTGGCTATTACTAAAATTATTTATTACTGTAGTTTACCCTGAACATAATTTGTCTCTGTATATGCAAATATTGGCTGGCAGTCAGAAAGCGGTGTCCTTCCCGTTGCATTTGAAACCAGCCAAGGTCAGTGAAGGAGAAAGAGCTATTCTTTCGCCCAAGCACTCCTACTTTACCAGTACCAATCCAGGGTACCAGCAGTGCAACCCGACATCTGTGGCCTTGGATGCCTTACGTGAAATCCTGCCCTTGTGCCATCTGTTTCTCTTGAACCCACTTATTTAGGTGCTCGTACCCCCTGGGGTACACATACTCGCAGGCTGAGAAACCAGGCTGTAGACCATTCTTAGACATTCAAGCTAGTAATTTAGCAAAGCAATAGGTGCTTATTTGTTTAAAAATAAACAGAATAACATTAATGTAACCATGTGAAGTTTAATACAATAAAAACCTAAATATGCCCCCCAAAAAAAAATTTCAATAATTAGTATCACATTTGGAAACTAAAAACTAGTGTTTCAGCAGAACAGAATCCTAGAAAGCACTTGCTGAGCCTTACAAAAATACAGTTTAATTTTGACTTTGTACTTTATGGTTTTTACATGTGAATTCTGTTTGCTGCCTTTTGCACAAGAACTATTTTTTGCAAAATAATTAAGGCATTTCATGTAGCATTGGTACTTGGTACCCTACAGCGGATAGATACAGTTATACTGTAAGCATCGTAGTTAGAAAGATAGCCTTATATATTAAATCGGTATGGAGAAACGAAAACTTGGAGACCTTACAATCAAATTGCAAATGTTAATTTATTATAGATAAGGGTTTAATCAACACTTTTCAGTGCAATGGCATTAATATCCTATCAACACCATGTTATTCACATCTTTTTGTTCAGCTGACCATAAGCAGTCAAACATCGACCAGATGTCTCAATATACATGTCCTTGTGTAAGCCAGTTCTGTTGGCTCAAAAAATGAGGGCATCTCTTAGAAGGATCAGGTGGCCATAATAATTAGTTTAATATTTTCCTATGTTCTCTGAAAACATAATTTTATACAGCAGCTTAAACAGAAATACAACATTAAACATATATAGGTGTGCTAATACATTGCTATGCATATATTATTTAACAAACTGCTAATTCTTTAAGATTTATTTCTCAGCCTAGAGATAGAAAGAAAATATTGGGCCGAAGTTCACTTGGTGCTGTGTGTTTTTCTGGTCATCATCTGTTGGTGGAGACGATTAAAGGATCACTATAGGGTCAGGAACACAAACATGTATACCTGACCCTGTAGTGTTAAACTCAACATCTAGCCCCCCTGGGCCCCTCATGCCTCCATAAATATAGCAAAATCTTACTGTATTCAAGCCAGAAGCTGTAACTCTGCATGCAGTTTGCCTAAAAAAAAAAAAAACAAGCAGTCTGCTGACATCATCAGAAGTGGTAGCCTGATCCAATCACAATGCTTCTCCATAGGATTGGCTGAGACTGACAAAGAAGCAGATCAGGGGCAGAGCCAGCATGATTCAAACACAGCCCTGGATAATCAGCATCTCCTCATAGAGATGAACTGAATCAATGAATCTCTATGAGGAAAGTTCAGTGTCTGCATGCAGAGGGAGGAGACACTGAAAGTTTGGATGCATTTTAGGCAGCCATGACCCAGGAAGGATCTCTAACAGCCATCTGAGGAGTGGCCAGTTGAGTTATCACTAGGCTGTAATGTAAACACTGCATTTTCTATGAAAAGACAGTGTTTACAGCAAAAAGCCTTAAGGTAATGATTCTACTCACCAGAACAAATACAATAAGCTGTAGTTGTTCTGGTGACTATAGTGTCCCTTTAAATCAAGGTATCCAGTCTGAATGGTGTTGGCATTGGTGTTAGCCATCATTAATTTTATTTTCAATGTTATTTACGTTTCTTTTGTGCATTATGAAGTAGTTGTCACTGAAAATGTTTTTTTAAGGCAGGATATTACCGCATACTATTGTTCCCTGATCAGACATTGGTATCGTACTTGGCACAGCAGGTGGAATGTACCTTGACTGCAAACACTGATCCACCTGTAACAAGTGTTGAATTCTACTTTGTGTTAGGAAGGTCAGCTATGAATTTGCTCCACAGCAATACTTTTAGAAGGTGAGGATGCTACATTGTTTCCTTTAGCTCCATATTGAAATTTTTGCATTCTTTGGATTCTGCAAAGAAAATGCAAATCTTATAAGGGCAATATTACCTCATTTGTTTTTTTAAAACAGGCTAATAAATATTTAGGGATGCTTTGTTTAGTCACTGATATTCTATAGGCAAACAGAATTTGATGTTAAACAGAGCTTCTGCTAACTGATTACAGTGACAGATTTCCTCGTTTGTTATAATACAATTGAAGGAAAGCTAGAATCCCAAAATAACAATCGCTATCAGCAGCATTTAATTCCAGGACAGACTTTCACTCGGTTTTGGAGTAGGAAGCGCCTCTAGTGGCGGTCAGGAAGACACCCACTTAAACCCCTCAATGCAAACCCTGGAGTTTAATTTCTACAAATCTATAATGTTTTACATTGCAGGGTTAAAATGACAGGACCACTGCACTCAGACCACTTTATTCATATGAATTGGTCTGGATGACTTTACTTTTCCTTTAAGAAGTGTGTATGACATTGGTCTATATTGGTTTACTAAGTTTTTTAAATAGCTTTATTGCTGCCACAAAGTACCTTACTGATACTCTCTGGGTCTCGATGTGTGCCATCAGGTCATTCAACTGCTGAAAGCTTCACAAATGCACATCCTAACAATAGCCCCAGAAATTGCCCAATGTATTGCGTCTCTGTGGCATTATGACACAGCTATCTATGTCTATTTCTGTAGTGTAGCACTGTGATCCTTTGGAGGTAACTGGAGGTAAACTCGGATCCAGGTACATAGCATACTATAATGACAATACCCCATGTACAGCTGCTAATTTCTGGAGACATTCTCTGACTCTGGAACACTGCTGATTGGCTAACAAGTAAGGCAGTCCAGTAATACACATCATTAATTGTCCAGGATCTGTGATTTCTGTAGGAGCCGA
The DNA here is from genome assembly GCA_933207985.1 of Pelobates cultripes. Lineage (NCBI taxonomy): Eukaryota > Metazoa > Chordata > Amphibia > Anura > Pelobatidae > Pelobates > Pelobates cultripes. Next base: position 23,027,732 of record OW240915.1, on the reverse strand, counting down.
TCACAGCATTTTCAAACCTTAATTGGCATTTAAGGCATGCAATCGCTGTGACTAGTTCGTATAGAGATCACCCTGTCCCAATGTCCAGTAGTCGAGTATTGCATGTCTTCAATTTGACCCTAAAACTTCCTCAAGCCTGTTTAAGATATAAGCACAAAGAGTTTCTATAGAATACAGATCTGTTATCTTTGCAGTAACAGTATGACACAAGAAAAGACCCTATATTTCCTTTAAAATATAAAACAGCATCTGTGTGAATAGCCTTAATGGGAAAAGCCAAAAACTATGGAGAAATAAATGCACTGCAAAAATGCAAATATTGCCTCAGTCACGAATGCATGGGAACTTAGTAAAATCTCATCATTGAAGGGTTTAATAAAGCTCAGGTAGAAAAGTGTTAAAATGAGAGCAATCACATACAACGTTAGGCTAAGGTGTTGAAACAGGTTGAAAACACGTGACACTTCGAATTAATTTTTAAAGTATTTACCTGTTCTTATCTGCAGGCTGCAATGCCCCCACCCTCAGGGTCCCCCTCCCGCCGGGCTCTGGGGAGAGGAAGGGGTTAAACGCTTACCTTTCTCCAGCGCCGGGCGGGGAGCTTTCCTCCTCCTCCTCTCCTTCTTCCTAGCGACGTCATTGGCTGAATGTGCATGCGCGGCAGGAGCCGCGCGCGCATTCAGCCAGTTCATAGGAAAGCATTTACAATGCTTTCCTATGGACGCTGGCGTCTTCTCACTGTGATTTTCAACCCTAGCTGGACCAGACACCCAGACCACTTCATTAAGCTGAAGTGGTCTGGGTGCCTATAGTGGTCCTGTAATTCAAGTAATATACATTCCACATTCTATTACGCTTATCAGTCTACTTGCAGTGCTGAGCAGTCCTTTTATATTTGGAACCTTTAACCAGAACGTGGTATTGTTCCCTTTCTGCAGAAGGTATGTCTATGCTTAGGATCCTCTTCAGTCAGTTGACGTTTTAGCAGAAAACATAATATCACCTCTATTTGCACACTCGGAATACAGAATATTCATTAAGTAGTGGAGGTACATGCAGTAAACATATGACCATCACTACAATCACAGTAATTCAGGATAATCTTTGATCATCTCAGATTATCCGAGAAACCAATTTAAATTGGCAGAGGTTGAGGTTATCACAGTGCCGACGACCCTGAATATCATATGTCGAAGTGCAGACTCAGATGCTGGAAGACTCAATTATTCCAATGTCCCTTAATGCTTACTGATCTGAAATACCATCCAAAAAGGTCCTATTTTACATTAAAAAGTCTCCAGAAAATAGTAAACCAAAAGGTTGGACAAATAGCGTTTGAAATAAATATGTCATTTTCTGTTTTTCAATTGTTGTCTATTCATTTAGAGGGGTAGGCTAAGCCTCATAATATCATGTGCTCTTTGCATAGGTTATGGTGGAAGACAGTTCCCTTCCTCTTGCACATTATTGCTTATCAATGCTGCAATTTACACACTTCTGATGATAGAAGAAACCATACTTACTACTCTTCTAGTCCAAATATTTGTATAGCGTGCACATGTAGAGTACACACATTAAATGCATCATATGTCAGGCATTTTCACAGTACCTGAGCCACAATCTATTAAGTCTACTCACAATATGTGATCTAACGCAAGGAACTTCTGTAAAGGGCTTTGCTGCAAATCTCAGAAACCCCCAGCTGGGAGCAGGGCCGGACTGGGGATACAAAGCAGCCCTGGAAAAAAAATTTGTGCCAGCCCCATAAGTCACTGCGCCATATATTGTCGCGTGTAATATGTAAGGCTATGTCTTGCCAGGACAGATGATTGAGTAATATATATATATATATATATATATATATATATATTGCTTTTTCTAATATAAAATATTGGTCCTTTCAGGGTAAAACGTTTAATTATACAGTAAGCATACGCACATGCAGACACAGGCAATTTCACTGACATTTCAGTGACACACACAAGCTCATTGATACACAGCCTCATAGACAAACAATCTTACTGATATACATCAGCTCATTGACATAAAAACACAAGCTCACTCACTAGCAGGCACACGCATGCAAGCAAGCTCACTCACTAGCAGACGCACACACACAGCTTAATGTGGTGGTACTGGTGTCTATAGCATGTCCCTACAGGCTTTTCAACGTAAACACTGACTTTTCAGACAAAAGGCAGTGTTTACATTGCTTCAAAGTGACACTGCTAGTGACAGTCACTCAGACGGTCACTAGAGGTGCTTCCTGTGTTAGTGCCCTCCCGCCCTCGCGTGCTGCTGAATGAGAATGGCGCCGGAATATGACGTCATATTCCGGCGCCGGTCTCATTCAGCTGCGTGCTGGGGAGCAGAGCCAGCGCAGCTCGCGCAGCTCCCTCAGCGGCCGCCAGGACAAGTCTGCCAGCGGCCGCCAAAAGACCTCCCCAGCGGCCAGGGGAGGGCTGGCAGCCTTAGGCCTGGGGGGCAAAACCAGTCAAGTAGACTGGTGCACCTGCCCAGGATCAGAGAAGGTGATCCTGCCCCCACATGTCACATCACAATGCCCCACCCATATGATCTGCCATATGAACTAACGCCAGTGCTGCACACAGTGTGTGTTTACATTAAAAAGCCTGCAGGGACCAGCTATAGACACCAGAACCACTTCATTAAGCTATAGTGTCCCTTTAATGTGAGGTAAATTATAGATTAGTGTCACTAATAATATACTAGATTGCCTACTTACAAGCAGATGAGGATGATGGGCTGCAGTTTGGCTCCACTGGTCTGGAGTAGAACAGGATCTCTGGAGGCTGTTTGCAACTGTGGTCACAAAATTCAATGTTCTGGGAGAATTGGAAGCAGCTCAATTTTTT
>OW240915.1:22793630-23024756 GCA_933207985.1 Pelobates cultripes | reverse complement strand
AGAGCAGCTCGGCCACGCTACAGGGGAGGTGAGAACCAACTGCAGCCGCCTGAGCGCTCTTGACAGAGCGCTCAGGCGGCTGCAGCATTTAAAGGGCCGGCGTATAACACGCACCCACAATTTCTCCCCTATTTTCAGGGAGAAAAAGTGTGTGTTATACGCCGATAAATACGGTATATTCTTGATATTAAGTATATAAGATTAGACAACTTTTTCAGGTATCGAAGTGAGCTTTTTTTTAACATTACTTTTACCTATTCTTCAAATTTCTGATTATTGAGATTTTTTTTAATGCATATTTATTAACAGGGCTATTCACCAAAGTGAGAATTTCACATATAAGGTAAAAAAATAAATAATTAATTGTAAGCATAGCCATAGTTTGGCTATATTTACCTTAAATTTTAAATTCACTTGGAATTCTCATTCATAAAGAGTCTACCAACATTGTCGCACTTGCTGGCATGTTACCACAAGGAAAATAATGAGTATTTCGCTCATAATTCTACCACCTAGCCATACTAAGAATTTTATCACTTGACGCATAACTTTCTTGGGCCGTGTTAACTCTAATTATAAATAAAATGAGTGTGTAGTCCCACTAGTTAAAAACTAAGAAAGAAAGGTTCTCTATTTGAGCTTGGAGCTGTGATTGGCTCATTAGCGGGAACCTCTGGAAAAATTGTTTTCAACCACATGGATTGCTTCAGTGAAAAGACACACAGAAGTGACTCACATAGCGTTTTACACTAAAAAACACAACTGCATCAAAGCTGTGAATGCCAAACGTATAAACTAAGGTGGCATCTTTCAACCAGTGCTACCCGAGCTTCATAATCACAAGCAATAAATACGAGGTCAGTTTATAGGATTATATGTCCCTACCACAGGGTCAAAACCCGTCTCATGAATGTAACAACAACCGTCACTGTGCTATATACAATCTAATAAAAGGCATTCAATTTCCCTCTGCAAGTCCTAAAAAAGTAGTATGGGCTAAGTTCTGAAATGCAGTTTGTATATTTGTCCCATTCTACCTTCAGCAAAATGGATTGATCAGATCTATTTTTACAGATGCTGTAGGGCAGGGTTCAACAAATCCCAGGCGCCAGGTCGCCATGGCTACTAGAATTTTTGACCTGGCGTCTGGGGTTTGCTGGCCCATTTAGCCCGCGAGGTGGTCGGCTGCCTATGAGTGCAGGCGGCCGGCTGGCTCATAAAGAGCATGGGCTTATGGGTCAGTTCAGAGCATGGGCATGCAGTCTGTCGGCCTGCTGAGGGAGAGCATTGCCGTGCTGACGGAGAGGATGGGTGGGAGTGTGCACAGGCAGGAGGCTCCAGGAAGATTGAGCCAAACTGGCAGGCGTGCGAGGAAGCTGTGACCTCCCTCATGCGCCCTCTAGTGATGCCGGGAGCCGGAATATGACGTCATTCTGGCACTGGCATCACTAAACAGCGTTCTATGGAGCAGAGCAGGGAGATGACTGAAGGCCCACTGAACCAAAGGGAAAGTCGAACCACTCAACCCCTTCAAAAAGGTAGGGAGGCTGGGTGGTCACATTAATGTGTGTGTGTGTGTCTCAGTGAGTGAGTGTTGGTAAATGAGTGTGTCTGTGAGTGAGTGTCTGAGAGTGTTAGTGTGTGTCTGTCTGTGAGTGTCTGAGAGTATGTCTGTCTGTCAGTGTGTGTTTGTCTGTCAGTGTGTGTGTCTCTCAGTGTGTTTGTCTGTCTGTCAGTATGTTTGTCTGTCTGTGTGTGTGTGTCAGTGAGTGCATGCGTTTGTCAGTGAGTGAGTGTTTGTGTTTAGGTGACCTCCAATCACAAAGGGAAGGGGGTTTTACTCACCTTGTTCCCCCCACGCTATGCTGGTCTTGCTGCAGCTGGCTCTGCCTCCATGACTGTGATCATCAATCTTGATGATCTCAGTCAATCCAATGTTTTCCATTAGGAAAGCATTGGAAGGCTATTGCGCATGAGTGGCAAAACGCCACGCTGCGCCAATCAGAAACTCCTAATAGAGATGAATTGAATCAATGCATTTCTATGGGGAACATTCAGCGCCTCCACGCAGAGCAAGGAGACGCTAAACGTAGGTGCTGCGCACTGTACAGCACTGACCCAGGATGCACTCTAGAGGCCGTCTGAGTGACTGTCACTAGAAGTGTTACTAAGCAACAATGTAAATACTGCATTTTCATTGAAAAGGCAGGGTTTACATTGAAAAGTGTGCAGGGACAGGTTATAGACACAAGAACAACTACATTAACCTGTATACTATACATTAAGCTGTAGTGGTTCTGGTGATTATAGTGTCCCTTTAAGAATTGCATATTTTACATTGAAAAGCCTAGCTCCTAACTTTATTTGCTGGCTCCTAGAGTCCAAGCAATTTTGTCAAGCCCTGCTGTAGGGCACATGTAGGTGCTCCCATAATTTTGAGCTGTGTGCTAGGAATTGTCACATTGTAAACATTTACTTCACACTTAAAGGAACACTATAGGGTCAGGAACACAAACATGTATTCCTGACCCTATAGTGTTAAAACCACCATCTTGCCCCACACCCCCACCCTTCCCCAGGTTCCCCTAAATATAGTAAAATCTTACTTGTATTCAAGTCTGCAGATGCTGCCTCTACCCCTGATCTGCCTGCTTGACTGACATCATCAGAAGTGATTTTCTGAGCCAATCACAATGCTTCCCCATAGGATTGGCTGAGACTGTCAAGGAAGCAGATCGGGGCAGAGCCAGCACAAGTCAAACACAGCCATGGCCAATCAGCATCTCCTCATAGAGATCTATTGAATTAATGCATCTCTATTAGGAAAGTTCAATGTCAGCATGCAGAGGCTGGAGACACTGAATGGCAGTGCTGCACACTGTGCAGCACTGCCCCAGGAAGCGCCTCTAGCAGCAATCTAAAGGTATCCTTAGGCTGTAATATAAACACTGCATTTTACTGAGCGAAAAGCCTGAAGGAATGATTATACTCACCAGAACAAATACAAAAGCTGTAGTTGTCCTGGTGACTTTAAAAGTACCAGCACAATTAAAGCGTGTGTATTTTTCATTGTTTTATATGTATGTCTAGGATTTCAATTAATTATTAGAAGTTATAAAACATAAACTGCAAGGAGTGAATTACGGTTTTAAAGCTGAAACTTTGTAAAATTTGGCATGCTGAGATTAGAACTTTAATTGTACTCACATAATCCAAAATCACTACACAAAAGTATTTATTTGTAGAAAGTACATCGCCCAGGCTATGTAACTAAGAGCTTTTTGACATTTTTTTAAAACTATTTTATCACCATCCTAAATCAGTCCTATCCTTAATATTGTCCCTAATCCGACCCATATTCTAAATTTATAAACCAATTTCTAATCCCACCCTCTAATCCTACCTCTCAAGGGATTCCACATTCCTCAGAGGGAATTCCTATCTCACACAGTACAGAGGACTCTGGGAGCGCTCTGTACTGTGTGATTGCAGCATGAGAGCACACTTTGAATACTGCTCATAGCTCCCCTGTCAGTCTGGGGCCACTAATTGTATCCCCAACTGACAGAGAAGACCACCTGGGGTTCCTTGGTACCACCAGGAATGTAACCCGTACTGGTACTTTTACTGCACTGCTTTATGACATTAGAAATTGTCACTTTTATAAAGCAGCCTTGTTACACTACCAGACAACTGGTCCTGCTACTTCCTGGTTTGGCTCAGTGGAGATAAACTCAAGAGGTAGCGATTGCATAGAGCACATGCCTTGCATAGACTTCTCATTGAACTCATTTGTTGAATTCTGTGATTGGACAGCCACAGAAAGTCTGGGCGGGATTAGAAGGGGAGGGCTTGCAAAGACTGCAAAGAGGTCTACAGGTTTTGTAAGCTTTTTTTTTTTTTTTTTTAAATACCTCCCAAATCCAATGTCCTAAGAATCAAGATGCTGGTGGGAGGAACCTAAAGGGGGTGGACCAGTGATGCGATTGTTTCACTAGCGCTGTCCTCAATAGGGTGGTCCTTCCTAGAAAGGGGGCTGCTCCACCCGAGCTACTGGCAGGTACCTGTCCATCACTGAGGCTGACCCACTGAGGTCAGAACATGCAGGCCAACTAATACCTCAATATTGATTATAATGATCCTTTCGTTAAGTTTTGAAAAAACTGAAAAACTCATCTCTACCTTTAATATAAGACACGATCCTTCAGCCATAATCATACACCTTGGGTCAGACAGTGTTTGAAAACAGACAGTGAGTCTCTATGGTCTTCTCTGCTTCACTACATGCACAGAAGAAAAAGCAAGAAATACCATAGAGACTAACTGTTTTTAAACACTGTCTGACCCAAGGTGTATGTATATGGCTGAAGGATCCTGTCATATACCAAAGGTAGGGATGAGTTTTATTTTTTTCACATATACTTAATTTAAAGAAATATACTTCCTTTCAAACTTGATGAAAGGATGAAATTACAAAATATTGTAGAGGTGACAGTTGTCCATGCATGCATGCATGTTTTAATTTTGTATATATCTAAATAATATTTATTTAATTTTGGGCAGTGGAGTGTCCCTTTAAAAGTCATGGGAAGGGACAGTTACGCTTTGAATTAAAAAGAATTTGATAAAACAAGAGTTAAAGAGGACTGATACAAGCTTTCAGTCTAGCAATAGCACTGTAATAAACCGGAAAAAGAGTCCAAGTTATGATAATGGCATTAGTTCTCAGAGTTAGTATACCTGTGATATAAACTCTCATCAAAAGAGCTGTCCAGTTAAAAACAAAATTCAGAAGTAATTAATCAACTGAGTAAAAAAAATAAATGGTGAAAAAGCTATTAGCAGCTATGCTATAGTTGCTATCAATATATTAATTTTGCCATTTAGAGTTTTGTGAATGGTTCAGTGTTCTCCAAGACTGACTCTGGAAGCATTAAACCACAGCATGGGCTCTCCAAGGCAGGACAGTGACAGGAGATCTCCATGCACCATAACCATTTCAATGTCATAGAGCACCAATTGTCCCTTTAAAACGGTTCTTACAAAGCTCCCTGCTGCTGATCTTATCATATTGCATAATGCAACGTGTTTTCCTGCGTTTGGCACACGTCCGCTCAGACATGCAGGTATGAAGTCAGAAATGGCTGATGATGGGAAAGCTGGCGTCAGTTTCTAAGAACTGCTTCAGAAGTCAGTTTTATTACAACAGCTTTAGCAAAGCTGCGGTAACCAGCCATCTGCTATCCTGTACGCAATTCAACGCACTTAAATCCCGCAAAACGGCTAATATAGTGCTGATTCTAGGGTCCAGGCTAGTAAAAAGCATGTTTTTTAAAGCACGTCAAGATTGCATAAATCACTGTAAAGACAAAAAGGAACAGGTAAGTTTTTATTTATAATACATTTCAATTAATTTCAATATTTATGGGAAACATATGAACCGACAACTGTTCGTAGAAAAACAGAGCCAGACAGAAGTATTTAGGAGCCACACTGGTTCTTTAGGTGTCATCGATGACACGCAGTCCGACGGCTCTATATACAAACTACTTGTGGTTGACCAGGATGAGGTTTCAGAACCTATACCTAATCCATAGGACACCCTGGCAAATCATCAGGAAAATAAATTATACTCCTGCTTGAAGCTTTGATCAATCTGTAGCAGGAGGGATTCCAAATGATTCTATTATACAGCAAGGAGTAATATGTAAATACACTATGATGTGCTAAACACGGGGTAAGTGAAACTGGAATGGTAAAACAAATTAAACATTTAAAGTACAGACAGCATGCGCTGCAGCTTTAAGAAGTTAAAACTGTCCCCTTATGGCTCCCCCACATATGCAATGGCAGTACATTCCCAGCTCCTTCTGCCAAGTGAAAATGAAAACGTTCTTAGTCTAGAAATGATTGAGGTGGTTTTCCCTAATCAAATTAAATCAGCCAAATGTTCTTTTCAAAGGTAACTGTCTACTCGGCAGCTGTATGCAAAGCGACCGCATCAAATGTGGACAAAAAACAGAGAGAGAGAAAAAAAAAAATAATAATAACGCTAAAACGATAGACTTTGGTCCCTACAACTGTTTTCCCTGTTCTACAAAGAAAAGAAAGGCGGCAATGCAGTTTATAATTACATTCTCTTGAGAATAAAGCATTCACACTTAACTCCTTTAGTGCCAAAAACTTTACAAAGATGAGAAGAAAAAAAAATTATAAGGGAACTATTATAGGATGGAAACAACTCATATTTGCAACACGTGTCAAGCACAGACTGACACAGAACACGAGAACATGCACTCCAGCTGAAGTTCGAAATAGTTATAGGATAGTTCAACGGTTTGGACTCTGGGACCGACTGCTAATAAATCTCCCAATAACAATGTTTAGGCCTTACCAGCACATGAAAGGGGGAGCTCCATATGCAGGGTCCTTTCATGGTTACGGGCGTTCAGGGGCCCAGAAAATATTTTCACCACTTGGGGTCCCTTGGTGTTTACTAGAGAGCCCCAGGAACCCCCTTTTCCAATAACAGTTAACATTGCTGGAACCTCCTTTTTTAATAGAATAATCATTAAGGGGTTACATTGTTAGGAGTGCGCTGACTCCCCAGTTAAGCAGTTGAAACTAGTAGCAGTCTTCTGTGGAGCTGGAAGCTCCTACAAGGAGCTCTTTCTCTGTACAGCCGGCTAATTGGTTGAGAGCATCAGTGTAGAGCTTTCCAAAAGCAGGGGAAACGCCCCCCCAGTTAAGTTTTTAAACTTTTACTACTTACTCTGGAAGGACCCAATGGCACTTCTGGCACCATAGACAATACAGTGGTTATGGTGCTTGGAATGTTCTCTTAACGGACTCTATGCTTGTGCTTGTTTTGGCATTGCTGCAGAGAGCTGGGTTTTCCCGCAGGGTTATTGTGGTGATAGCTAAGTAGCATTTTATTTCTCACGTGTTGTCAGCATACACCAGTTAACCACAAACAACAACAGGTGCGTTTCTTCACGAAACACCAAATGGTACTGAAAGGAAAACCCATAGCAAACCAATAACAAAATGTACGTAACAAAAATGATGGTTTGGAAAAGTTTTCCAACACAGCAACAGTCACTAGTTGGTTATCCCAACCATCATTTTGCAATTCATTTTTAATTCACTGCAATTCGGTGTTTAGTAAATAAGCAACAACTAATTACTCTTCACTGATAATCTCTTAATTTGACCCTAAATTGCCCTAACGGAATACTACAGGGTCAGGAACACAAATGTGTTTTCCCGACCCTGTCGTGTTAAAGGGACACTATAGTCACCCAGACCACTTCAGCTCAATGAAGTGGTCTGGGTGCAATGTCCCTCAGATTTTAACCCTTCTGATGCAAACATAGCAGTTTCAGAAAAACTACTATGTTTACATTTGGGGTTAAGCCAGCCTCTAGTGGCTGTCTTCCGGACAGCCACTAGAGGCGCCTCTGCAACGCTGGAGGCATATTATGCCTCCATCGCACAGAGCGTCCATAGGAAACCATTGAAAAATGATTTCCTATTGACAGCCTAAATGCGTGCGCGCATGCACATTCTGCTACACTGACGTCGGCAGAGGGAGCTGACGTCGGCGGGGGAGGAGAGGTCACCATAAGGTAAGCTGGTGAAGGTAAGCTTCAGCGCCACGGTAGGGGGACCCTGAGGGTCGGGGCACCCTCAGGGCACTATAGTGTCAGGAAAAGCACTATGTTTTCCTGACACTATAGTGAGCCTTTAAAATTACCAATTAGGTGGCTTGCCCCAACCCCCCTTCCTACCCATAAAAGTTAAGAAAACTTATTTTATTGATAATCTCAGCCAATCCAATGCTTACCTATAGGCGGGCCAAGCACTGGCTTGGCCAATGAGCATCTCCTCATAGAGATGCATTGAACCAATGCATCTCTATGGGGAAAGTTCAGCGACTCCATGCAGTACGTGGAGACGCTGGACGTTAGTGCTGCTCTGCCCCAGGACGCATCTCACTGGAGGTGTCCCTAGGGAATAATGTAAACACTGCCTTTTCTCTCAAAAAAACATGTTTTCTGCAAACGGCCTGCAAGGACTGACTGTACTCACCAGAACAACTACATTAAGCTTTGGTTATTCTGGTGACTGTAGTATCCCTTTAATGATTATTAAAATTGCAATGTTACATCATTTTCACTACATTTTGTGAGGAGTAGGAAGATTATTGGTGTCACCTCGTAGTTTGGTAACTATTTATAAATTACATCATAAAAACTGTCAGGATATAAGGTTTGGGAAGTAGTGTCTGTTTCTTTGCTATGTTTTATTATTTAGCTATCGTGTTTGCATTGTTTGAATGCATTCTGTATAATTCATAATAAAGTGAATGGGTCAAATCCAGCATGGAATGTCCCTTTAAATCAGCACATCTTGCAGGATATGTTATCTGTCGTGGATAAATGAAAACATGAGTAATAATTATAACTTCCTCTATTGGTTCTGAATCACTCTGTAAATAAAGCTGTTAAAGAGAAGAATAACTTCATAATAAAAAGCAAGGGGAAAAGATTTAAAAAAAAAAAAAAACCATTTAATTAGACATGAAAATGATTCAGCTGTTCAAACAGCTTCCCATGAGTCACAGTCACTCACGGATCGTGGTATTGTGAGTAATATATGATGTTACTGCACCTAAGAAGTACTCAATGTTACTTTCAGAGCGGTGAAAGGCATGCTTTATATAGTTACAGCACATGACACGCAACGGAAAGCACATCTCAATGTGACTTTTAACTAACTTAAAGGGACTCCGTCATGCAAAAATCAGATCCCAGTTAAGGGCTGTTTTATTTAAAAAGAACCCGTGCTATTGCTGCCGTAGGCTTTAGTGACTTTTTTTTATTGGTCTGTCAATTAAAAACTAGAAGTTTGGCAATCCCGGTCCTGGAGCTAATTTATTTTCCAATGGCTGCAAGAATGTGCAGCTGATACATTACGAAAAGGATTTCAATGCTTATGTCGGGACATTTAAATGTGCGGTCTAGGAACCATAAGTACCACATGACAATTAAAGAGTTTCTCCAACTAAAAAACTGTGTTTTAAGAAAACACTGTCTTTGGTCAGAGTATCCTTTCCTATACTGGTCCCCCCTTCCTTCATACAAAGAAAAGAGAAACAAAACAGATAATACAATTTCAGTGCCAAGGCCAAGTTCGCCCTGCAGCCTGTTCCTCCTCCACTGAGGTCATTGCCCCTCTCCAGATGAGTGGTGATGTAAGGGAGGGTGGGCTTAGGGGAGGACATGGGAGGCACATAATGGGGGGTTTGCTTTGTTGGCTGTCTGTCGGCAGCATGCTGTGCGTGCTGGAAACAGACACCAAATTTACACACGATTCACATTAGCCACCCAGAACTTTTGTTCTTGGCTGGTTAATGACACCCCAATGACACTGCTGAAGGTGGAGTTACAGCTTGGGCAGCAGAGAGGTACATGTCCATAGGTGTATTCATTGCATAATGAATCACTGCACATACACACTCCGGGACCATGACCACTTCACATCATTGAAATGGTGATCATGCTTGGAGTAACCCTTTAAAGTGTACTGTAGCAGGACGTCCGCTTCAGAAATTTTTGCAGAGGGAGCTACGCAATGGGTGCCTTCAGGACCCCCAGGACTCAGGGTACGGTGGACAAAGCCTGATGGCACCAAAACCACAAAATTGGAGCATAGTGGTTATGGTGCCTTGACTGCCCCTTTAAAGTGAACCTGTCACGAGCGTCATATGATTTATTCATTTTACTACTGTCTTTTGCACTTCTTTGTGAAGTGAAGTGCAATCTTACTTGTATTTGTCTGCAGCTGCTGCCTCTGCCCCTGATCTGCTGCTTGGCTGACATCATCAGAATTGATTCTCTGAGCCAATCACAAGGCTTTGCTATAGGATTGGCTGAGACTGTCAAGGAGGCAGATCAGGGGCAGAACCAGCACAAGTCAAAGACAACCCTGGCCAATCAGCATCTCCTCATAGAGATCCATTGAATCAATGCACCTATATGAGGAAAGTTCAGTGTCTGCATGCAGAGGCTGGAAACAGTGAATCTCAGTGGCACTGTGCAGCACTGCCCCAGGAAGCACCTCTCGTAGCCATCTGAGCAGTGGTAAGTGGAGGTTACTAGGCTGTAATGTAAACATTGCATTTTCTCTGAAAAAAACTGTGTTTACTGCAAAAATCCTGAAGGGAATGATTATACTTACCAGAACAAATCCAAGAAGCTGTAATTGTTCTGGTGACTATAGAGTCCCTTTAAAGACACATGGAGTATTGTTGCACTCCTCCATCACTGCTTTACTGCCTCCACTCTTCCCTCTGATGGAATTGCTACAAGCAATAGTTAATTCGGCTATATAGACCTTGTGAAGACAGGCATGTGTCTTTTTCATTTAAAGGATTCTGTAGGGATGACTTCACTAAATACATGTTAAAGGGACAATTTAAGTCCAAGAATCTAGGGGGAAAGATTTGATGTAAGCCCTTCAATGAAGAATTCCAATACTTACAACACGTAAAAGAGCACTGATTGTAAAGCCTGGCTTGGAGTCTTAGGAGTTACAGATCACAGCATATTAAATGTACTGCTAAACCTCTCAATATACTCATCAATTATATATTTTTTTTCTTTGACACATTTATTGAAGCTGTGGTCAAAGCAGTCTCGATTTTTACAGTGATAGTGTTTTGTTGGCTGTGTTTAAAATAAACTTTTTTTATTTTTTTTTAAATCGGTGTACCTTCCTGCCTGAGTAATTCTCACTGCTTGTACATCATATATTAATTTCTATCTGATTCATTCCACAGGAACGTTGAATCATTCCATTAAAGGGAAATTCCACCAGAAAACCCCAACACGACAGTTTTTGTTTGTTTGTTTTTTAGACGGGAAAGAAAGAAGAAGAAATTATCCAAACAAAGGAAATACATGTCTTGTGGAAAACTGTGACTAAGTACCTCTGAATCATGTTTTCATTACGGTTAAAAGTAAATAAACGTGAAAGTAAAAGTTATCCTTTTCGTAACATAGGATACCATCCACAAAGGGAAAATAAAAAAAACACAAATTGGCTAAATAGGTGTTTTCTCTGTATAAAGAAAGGAATAAAAAATACATTATCAAAATATATCAACACTTTTGATAATAGTCATCTTGGTGAAAATATTAAACAATATATTCACTTTTTTTATTTTTTATTAAGGAGTAAAAGAATTCCTTTAGAAAGAACATTGTAGCAACTTCATCTTACTGAAGTTGTTATAGTGCCTTCAATCCTTCCCCCTTCCTTCCCACCAAAACCCTTTATTTTAATAATTGGAAGTCCAGGAAGCTCTATTTCAAGCCATGTCTCCAATCCATTTGGGTATGAAAGCTGTTACCTACCGGCTCTTATACCTTAACATATGCATGCGCAGTGCCATCACAGTCTGCCATAGAGGATCATTGTATTCAATGCTTCTCTAAGGCTGAATCATAGGTGCATCGCCACTAATAGCCGTGCATGTGCCTATGGTCCCAATGCTCCTCTATGAGAAGCATTGGATTAGGCCATCATTAAAGGAACACTATAGGGTCAGGAACACAAGCATGCATTCCTGACCCAATAGTGTTAAAACCACCATTTAGGTAGTGAATGTCCCGGCCCCAATCCGCCTTCTTGGTGACACTACCAGCATTGCTGATTTTTGGCAAGGAGGCGGGGTGGGCGCAGGGCCAAACGCCATTTTGGTCAATCAGTACCTCCTCATAGATTTGTTTTGAATCAATGCATCTCTATGAGGAAAATTCAGTGTCTCCATGCTGAACTGCAGTGCTGCCTACTGTGCAGCACTGTTCTAGGATGCACCTCCAATTGGCCATCTGAGGGGTGGCCATTGGAGCTTTCCCTAGGGGGTAATGTTAAGACTGCCTTTTCTCAGAAAAAAATGTGTTTACATGAAAATGTCTGAAGGGACTGATTATACTCGCCAGAACAAATACAATAAGCGGTGGTTGTTCTTTTGACTATAGTGTTACTTTAATATATCTCTGCAGCCAGGCAGGCTGACCCAGTGTTAGATTTTACAAGGTGCATGTGTGTGCAGTGCGCTGGTCAAGATCGTAACACATTACTTGTGACTATAAAGATTGGCTTCGCCTTAAAGCGGCTCTGTCATCCTCCAAAATTATGAGCATTTCCTAAAGATAAAATCTTTATGAAATGCTTATAAAGATGTGTTTGAATGTCCATTGACTACTTTGATTTATGTCTACACTGACATAACTTAACAAAAAGTGGAGCTGCTGCCATCAAGCTTTTTTTTTGCTAGTGACAGCTGTGGTAATAAGTCATTATGGCCTCGATTTAATATTTTTGGATAAACTTTTCAAATTATTTAAATTTTTTTTTTTTATACAAGATTTTTTTTTTAATTTTAATATTTTGAAAAACAGAATTTTATAAGCATAAAAGCAAAATTAAAAGGTTTTAAAATATTAAAAATCTAAAAAGCTCATAAAAAAATATATTAAATTAAGATCTATCTCACTCATCGCAAGATAGCCCGCGGGATCCTCCTGTCCAAAGGTACAGCACTGACGTAGGTTCCTAGCAAATGTAGCTGTAGCTCAAATTGCTGAAAAACGTACTGCTCGTCATGATAGAAAGTTCTCAGAACACACAGTGCATCGCAGTTTGCCGAGTATTGGGACCCCTGCCCACTGGCAAATGTGCTTTCAATGGAGACGTAAGCATCAGTACTGGACCATAGAGCAAAGGAGTTTGCCTGGTCTGATGAATCATATTTTCTTTTAGATCAGGTGGATGGCCGGGTGGGTGTGTGTTGTTAACCTGGGGAAGAGATGGCAGCATGATGCACTAAGAAAAGAAGACAGACCAGCGGAAGCAGTGTTATGCTATGGGCAATTTTTGCTGGCAAACCATGCCTCCTTTGACATGTACCACCTACCTCTAGAGATTGTTGCAGGCCATGGGCACCCCTTCATGGCAATGGTGTTCCCTGATGGCTGTGCCATTTTTCAGCAGGTTAATGCACCTTGATAAACTGCAATAAATGTTCAGGAATGGTTTAAAGGTATGTGACAAAGAGTTCAAGGTGTTGTATTGGCCTCCAAATTACATAGATCTCAATCCGATTGAGCATCTATGGGATGTGCTGGAACAACAAATCTGATTCATTGAGGCCCTACCTTGCAACGTGCAGGATCTTCTGCTAATGTCTTGGTGCCAGATACCACAGGGGATGTTCAGAGGTCTTGTTGAGTCCAAGTCTCCGAGCATTAGAGCTGTTTGGGCAAAACAAGGGGAGCCTACACGATATTAGGCAGGTGGTTTTAATAATGTGGCTGATCAGTTTAAGTGCTTTCAGTAGTCGGGCTGAGGCGTACTTTTTGGAAAAATTGCTGTTTTTCAGAAAGGCAATGTCAAGATTGTCTAGATTTGTTGCTTTTTTTTTGTTGCCTATTTTTTTTTTCATATTTGACTCCTAGTTTAAATACAAAGTTTGGCATTATGTATCTCATTATTATTATCTCATTACGATGAGATCAACATGCAAGATGTTTTCTGTTTAATCTAATGCTTCTCACAGAGAAGCATTGGAAACCTACAGCGCATTCGTGACAATCATCCTGCTCTATGAATTGGAAGCTTTAGCAGAACAGTGAAGCTTTAGTGGCATTCGGGGTCAGCATTCTGTGCAATTTGTGAAGGACTTAAGGCCAATAGAGGCATTCTTGGACAAATGTAAACGTTGCCGCTTCTCATAAACTGTATCTTCTACACTAGGGCTCCACAAATTTGCCTTATCCCTTAAAGACACAACGTCTGGAATAAAATGGAATCATGACAGAATATTTCCGTCATGTGTCCTTAAGGGGTTACATTTAGGAGCCAGCTAAAAAAAATCAGGAGACAGTTTTTTTTCAAACAACAAACATGCAATTCTTAAAGGAGCACTATAATCACTAGAACAACTAAAGCTTAATGTAGTTGTTATGGTGTCCATAGTCTGTCCCTGCAGGCTTTTCAATGTAAAAACTTCCTTTCTAGAGAAAAGGCAGTGTTTACTTTTCTTTCTAGTAACACCTTTATTGGCCGTTACTCAAATGGCCACCAAAGTGTCTACTATCTACCCACATTCAGCGTCTCCATGATCTGCATGGAGACGCTGAACATTTCCCATAGAGATGCATTGAGTTTACACATCTCTATGAGGAGATGCTGATTGTGCCGCATTTTGCAGCTCTTGCTTAATAGCTTCCCAATGCTTTCCTACTGGAAAGCATTGGATTGGCTGAGATAATCAAGACTGATAATCTCCACTGTGGAGGCAGGACAGTCGATGCGAAAACGGCACGGCGTTGCAAAAAAGGCGAGTAAAAACCCCAATACGATCATAGGGGGTTGGTGACCTAAAAAAAACACATTCAATTACAGACAGACACACACAGACACATGAACGCTGACAGACACACAAACACGCTGACAGACACACACGAACACACTGACAGACATATATGAACACATACTCACTGACACCATGGCAACCTGGGATTTGTTGAGCCCTGTTCTTCACCAAAACATTTAGCATTCAGACCTTTTTTTAAAATATCTCCACTGTAACTTATAAAAACAAAACAAAAAACTTTTTAGCCTGAGATTTCCACATCTTTATGCAGAGGAGCCTTTCTCTGCTGTAGGTGAAATGGGAAGTCTAAAAGGAGGACCTCCTGTTAATGAACAGGTTACTGGATAGCTTTTTGTACTGGCCCCATAATTACTTGTGTTATCATATGTCCTCTGAAACACCCTTTTCCCAAAGAATCTAAATGCAGTTTTTCATACCTTTCTTAATACCTACAATCTCCTATTCCACCGATATAAGGGACACTATAGTCACCAAAACAACTTAATGACAGTTTCAGGTTATAGACCATGCCCCTGCAGTATCGCTGCTCAATTCTCTGCCACTTATGATTAAATCACTTTGTTTATGCAGTTCTAGGCACACCTACCTGCATGTGACTTACACAGCATTCCTAAACACTTCCTGTAAAGAGTCATCTAATGTTTACACTTATTTTATTACAAATGCTGTTTAATTTAGAATTCCTTATCTCCTGCTCTGTTAAGAGCTTGCCAGACCCTGCAGGAGCCTCCTGTATGCAACTGAAGTTCAAATTACAAAGCAGAAGATAAAAAACTTTTTAAGTAAGTTACATCTAAATGAAAATCAAACCATTTGTTTTCATGCACGCTGTGTCAGTCACAGCCAGGGGAAGTGTGGTTTGGGCTGTATAAACGGAAACAATTTAGTACCTAAATGGCAGATAATTGAGGAGCGAAACTTTAGAGGCATGATCTATACACAAAACAAAAATTGGTTTAGTAACTATAGTGTCCCTTTAACTGTGTAGCTCACCGTCACACTTATTAAAGTTCCATTATATCATTCTTTAAAACTACAGCCAAAAATTGCATATTCAAAGTAGTGCCTTAGCATGACCAACCATGCAAAATTTTGTTTTGTCACAAAAAGTTAATACCCGTTTTTATACATTATTGTATCTTATTTGCATTATTATCTTGTCTAATGCCTACAATTGTTTGTACGTTTTTAACATTTACTGTAATGTTCAAATGCATTGAAGGTATAGGGTGCTTGTGGATGGTTTCCTTATCCCAAAATGCTATACATTTATTTAAAGGGACACTATAGCCACCCAGACCACTTCAGCTTAATGAAGTGGTCTGGGTGCAACGTCCCTAAGGTTTTAACCCTTCAGATGCAAACATAGCAGAGTCAGAGAAACTGCTATGTTTACATTTGGGTTTAAGCCAACCTCTAGTGGCTGTCTTCCGGACAGCCACTAGAGGCGCATCTGCGACGCTGGAGGCATATTATGCCTCCATCGCGCAGAGTGTGCATAGGAAAGCATTGAAAAATAATTTCCTATTGACAACTTGAATGCGCGCGCGGCACTTGCCGCGCATGCGCATTCAGCTCCGTTGACGTCGACAGAGGGAGCTGGCGTCGGCGGGGGAGGAGAGGTCACCAGCGCCGAGGGAGCCTGGCGCTGGAATAAGGTAAGCTGCTGAAGGGGGACCCTGAGGGCTTTGTTTTCCTGACACTACAGTGATCCTTTAATCTTTGTTTACAGAAATGATATTAGACCGATATCCCTCAAATGATATGATCAGACAGTATTACTTCTGTTTGTGTCATCTGATACATGACTTTTGATGCCCTTTGCAAGACCACTGAAAGGTTACTGCAATCACCATGAACGCTTCAGTGATTTGAAATGGTTGTAGTGGTAGGAGTCTGAATGTTGTACATCCAGAGATATTTGCACTTGTGTCCCAGGGGCTAGCAACACCCCGGCACATGTGACTTCCGGGCTCCCAAATGTCAAATCTGTGCAAAAGTTGTGTCCGTTATCGGGTTTCAAGGCATGCTTTAGCCGACCCTCCTCTATAAATTAGATATCTTTTGATTTAAAAAAAAAAAAAAGAAAAATAGCACTTTCAAAGGCTTTTCTATGAGAATCACTTAAATCACATAAACCATGGGACACATAACAGGTGCATTGTCGCCATCTGGGCAGGAGGAGATAGAGAGACCCATAACCCCCCTCCCTGCCAATTTACCCCAAAATTCCAACCACTCAGAGTTATGGGTCAATATGTCCACTGCTTTTTTGAACATTGTGCATATATCTACAATGAAACGTTTTTCATCGCCCGCCCCCACGCAACCATACGTCAACATATGTATCCCTTACATCATCAGTAATAATAAGGCAATGACCCATATGTAATATTCTTGTAACAATATAACAACCATAAATATACATATACAATTCAACATAAATATACACCAATCATATTTAACCTAACTTAACGCCTCCTGGTAAGGGTATACCTGGATACCCCTACCCCACCCAAATTCCATATACATGTAAGGAAGTTAATGGTGACAGGAGATAAAATGGCTGGCCTATTTATATTAGGCAGCTCCCTCAATCAAACGTGAAACCCACCCCTAGATCTCCCCCTAAGCCCGCCTCCAAGCCATGTCAGGGCCCTATTCCACTTATACTGCTCAAGTTCCATGGGGCTACGTAACAGTAACAAATCGACCAAGGAGTCAAGTGACAACTTTCCTTTTAGTTTGAACGAAGTGCATTCATCCAAAAAAAGAACTTTGAGGACACCAAATATCTCGCAATCAGAATCAGCGCAGACATTATGCTGAATAACAATTTCAGAAGTGTCATGTTGCAGTTATGAAGAACATCTAGGATTACAATCATAATTAATTTTTTTTTTTAAATATACACACTGAAATGTCTGCAAATGTAATGAGCAATGAGGAGGTCCCATTAAATTACCTCTTATTTTTAAGCTTGTTAAAGTGTTCTTAATGAAATAGCACCATGCTATAAACATGTGTGTTCTAAATCATAACCTCTTTGTAAAACTTCAAGACTCGTCTCACACAGGAAAATCAGACACTCACTACAGTGGATATCTATTGATGTGAACCCAACAGTATGGCGGCAGCTGTGACCCTTTTAATATTTATATATTGTTCTGTGGTACACAGCTGTGCCCAGTAGCCATCGGCTATGCCCAACTTGACCCCCAGTTCACGCTTCGTCCAGCTGTAAAACTACCAGAGGCTCCAGAGGGGAAACAAATGGGTAAATCGTTAGTCTACTATTCAGAATTCAGTGAATAATAAAAATGTAAAGTGAATTTCCAATTTTAGGACAAAATAGAAGTAAAAATTGCTAAGATGTATCATTTTTCCAATTTTGCTGTCTGAGAATAATAGATGAAATTTAGGCTTCAATCCAATATTTTTTCATAAGTTTTTATATATATATATCATATATAAAAATCTAAACATTTTTCAAAATATTAAATAATTTGAAAGTTTAACCAGAAATATTAACTCGAGGACTTCACTTTGAATTCTTGAGAACTAACATTTTGGTAAATGACCCGTAAAATCTTTTTTGAGATAGCATTTCACATTTCTATATTTGGAGCCAAAATAGCACTAAATACATAACCGCTTGCACATAATCGATGAAGTTATGCTGGATGATATACATTCTGTATTAACTGTGAGCTCACAGATAAAGATGAGGTATTTCAAATATACCAATAAGTATTATTCAATAACATCCACCTCATCACATTTTATTTAAATGCCATCAATCGACAAAAAGCAGAACATGCTCTGAAATAAAATCTCCTATACAAATAACTTTTAGAGTGTTTGTTGTAAATAGCTTACATGAATCCTCTTAACTAGACATATGGCAAAATTCGGAAAATTCGCAGTGGATAAATTATTCTTCAGAGCTGACACTCAAAAGGTTAAGTGTGGCCAGACACGATCTGCACCACCCACGCGTCCTTACGAAGGTTGTGGGATACCTCATTGGCAGGAAGTGGAGGTGGAACCCCGGAGGATGCCAAAAAGAATTTAAATTGGAAAAAAGATCTGTGAACGAGTATCCATATGCTATGCGTTAAATGATTGAACAAACCATATATAATACACTCTGGTGTGGGGCTGAAGGAAGTCAACACTCTTGAAGCTATTTAATGGCTTAGTGGTGCCTAAATGTATTATAGATCTGTGGTCACTAAGCTTGAGAATCTTCTCCTGACAAATTCAGGTAAATTAGTTGAATTGGATTAAAAAAAACAAAAACCCTGCAGTTGTTTGCTAAAAAAAAAAAAAGAAAAAAAAAATCTATATACTTTTAAATTTGGCTTCTAACCAAGAATTAGCAAATTTGGTTGAGAGCCATTTGAGCTTACTGCAAAATTAAAAGGGTACTCTAAGCAATATAACCACTAAGATTATGGAACTGCGCAGACGTTCTACAGTGCTCCTCAACGAGGAGCACTGGATTGGCCCATCACCCCACAACCCAAAGAGGAAAAGGTGAGTACTTTGTTTAATATTAAATTATTTCCCTGAACGGTAGCATTAGGAATACAGATATATATTATTAATGCTACTGTGTTTCTTTAAATGGAGTAATGCCACCAGTGTCCTGCAGACAACACTTGCAATAACCTGTTCCTTTCAGATACCAACACTTACGCCTTCTACGCCTTCCAAATCTCTCCAATACCAGAACCAACTAAAGTCCTATTTCATTAGTCCGAAATGTCCCATCTGGACTTTTAGATTTCATTAGTCGCTGAAGTCACTTCACATAAAATGTAAAAAATTAAACATAACGCACAAGGCAAAGGTAATTTTATTGAAATCATAAATAGTTAGAGGCAGGGTAAAGATGCAAATTCAGGCACTATCTGCATTTAACACAACATAACTGTAATGGAAAAGTCAGTTTTTATTTAATATTTTTTTAATGTACTTTATAAAATGGTTTTTTTTCCATGTCATAGAACCTTGCTTATTTTGTGTGTTATACACATGCACTAAAAATATCAATATAAAGAAACCCTGGACAAGATATTTGACAACTATCCCTCTAACACCACCAGACCGCAGCAAGAGTAGGGCATCTGTTTTTCAGTTGAAAACACATGGCGTCTTTTAAACAGGCTGCCCTTCAACCAAAAATGCTAAATGAAAGAAGCCACTAAGTGCAGTTCTAGGTAATTAGAACAATTGTCATTTATATGTTGATTACATTCTCAGAAAAGAAACCTAAAATTTAAACTTGCGCTTAATCATGTTAAATGCTGTTATTTTGATGTTTCCTTTTTTAATTTTAAAAGCATATGAAAATGTTTTACCAAACATAAGGACACTGAAGAGGTTTTTTTTCCCACTAAACTCTGAATTGTAGCAAATTGAAATCTGAATGACAATAATTAGGACAAAATAGATTAGGATGAAAAATCCTCCAATTCAGTTATAGTTCAGAACAAAAAAAGTGGTATTTTCTTTACCAAACTGTATTTTTTTTATACTGTATTTTTTTTTTCTAAATCAAACTGAGGATAATATGAGGTTTTTTTTTAAAACAAAATCACAGGTCAAACAGACCAACTAAGAAATAATAAATAATGTTAATAGTCTATTCACAATATAAATCCCACTTGTAAAGAGACTTTGATTGAACATGAGATGTCATGAGACTTTATATTAGATGTTACATTTGGAGCAGTGGTCTTCAAACCCCTTTTTACTCAAGTCTTTTCATGAATGAAACTACTGCGAATTGCTTAATAAATTCATGCTGGACAGTTGGAGGGCTAAGATTAAGTTAAAGGACCACTATAGGCACCCAGACCACTTCAGCTTAATGAGGTGGTCTGGGTGCCTGGTCCATCTAGGGTTAACCCCTTTTTAACCTATGGGTTAATCCAGCCTCTAGTGGCTGTCTCATTGACAGCCGCTAGAGGGCTTCCACGTTTCTCACTCTGAAAATCACAGTGAGAAGACGCCAGCGTCCGTAGGAAAGCATTGAGAATGCTTTCCTATGGACTGGCTGAATGCGCGCGCAGCTCCTGCTGCGCATGCGCATTCAGCCGAAGAGGAGGAGAAGAGGGAGGAGAGCTCCCCACCCGGAGCTAGAGAAAGAGGTTAGTTTAACCCCTTCCTCCCCCCAGAGCCCGGCGGGAGGGGGACCCTGAGGGTGGGGGCACCCTCAGGGCACTATAGTGCCAGGAAAACGAGTATGTTTTCCTGGCACTATAGTGGTACTTTAAATGAGTTGATCACTTTCTTAAAATGATTGTTACCTTCTGGGGTCTTTTTATATTTTGCAAAAATCCCAGATGGTGTCAGCTCCACTACCAGAGTGTGGTGGTAGGTAGTTTTTACTGACCTGAATCTGTCCTATCTTCTTTTGCAAGGTCCTCTTCAGCTCCTAGCGGTTCGTATGCCAGGAGGCAACATCAGTGCTGTACTCTGGTGCATAACAGCACAACACTGATGTCTATGGAGCATAACGCCCAATAGACAGAGCGCCGTTCTCTGCCTTGTTCGGTTTGTTGTTTGTCAAGCTTTATCAAGCATATGAAAATTAAACAATATAATAATAACAATTATTATTATGATATCTTTTGACTGGGTTGCAACTTCAGTGAAATTTCAAAACAGTGTTTATGAGCATTTCATAAATATTTTATTTTCATAAAATGCTCATTTTTTTGGGGGGGGGGATGTGGAGGGCTTTAATGATCCGTTTTAATGCATTATTTATATAATACATTAGAAATGGTGGTTAACAGCAGCCTGGAGTATCCCTTTAATTTTATAATACCTGGCATTCATAGAACACTTACATTAAACGGACTGGGTGGCTCATGCACTATGGAAAGCCCCAAATTCCTTTGACATAGCACAATTATTTTATAGTTTGATTATCCACATTTTCAGTCATTTTTGCAGTATAAAACTACATGGAAAGAGCTTTCCCAAATTCCTCAAAAGTGAAATTATGGTTTTTTTAATGTATTCTGCACAGGTGTATGGAAGTAGCCTGCGAGATAGTATATGAAACAGATATTCACTTGGACATTATTTGGAGAAAGAATTGGAATACGTGTATCCTTTGGAATGTTTCTGTTAAAGATCATACACTATATACTTGTCAGAAAAGGAATATTCAGTTTTCTAAATAACGTGATCAGACTTTCATGCAATGATTTTACTAAATATATATATATAAGGAACATAATAAACACCATAACCACTACAGCACCACTAACAGGAACACCAAACTCATCTGGATTGATCTTATTTAACTAATTATTTTTTATTATTAATCTTAAAATGAAACTTCTACACACTGATCCAAATTATCCTAGAATTGAGTAGTGAAACTGCAGGGGCATGATCTATCCACCAAAACTACTTAATTAAGCTAAAGTTCTTTTGATGCCTACAGTATCCCTTTAAAGAGATTCCCCAGTGCCAGGAAAACAAATCCATTTTCCTGGCACTAGAGAATCCTGGAGTGCCCCCCTCCCGCCCCCCAACCCAGGTAGCTGAAGGGGTTAAAATCCCTTCAGCCACTTACCTAAATCCAGCGCCGATGTCCCTCAGGCTCCCCCCACGATCCTACCCCGTCGACGTCAGTGGGGAGCCGGGAGACCTAATGCGCAACGATTCAATGCTTTCCTATGGGGAGAATCTGAGGCTGGAGGTCCCTGAGGATTTAATATTATAATATTTTTGTATAGGTATTTCCTTGTTTACTTATGGTTAGTCTTTATTAGAGCTAGTATGCAGGATTCGTGAAATAGATTTTGTTTATACAAGTTTGGAAATGTAATTAATGAGCTGACTAATACCGAGCTGATCTCTGGGACACTAACATATAATAAAGTTAGAGCAAAATGCTTTCATTTTTCCCAACTAAATCTCTAAATATCTATGTGCTGGCCACGAGACTAAGATATTTAACTTGCCTGCACATGTTAAGAGCTGGTTTGTCTTCAGTATCTCTATGTTTTGTATCAAAAGAAGAGGCCCTCAAACTTTAGAAAAATTGGTTTTCAATGTTTAACTCATATTTAGCAAACAATAAGCTTTCAAATGTACCCGTCATGCCAAGAACAACTTGGGTTTTAATTTAAAGAGCACTGCACTTTATTTAAAAATTGTGCTAGCAAAAATGCAAATATAAAGGTTTTAACTTAATGCATTTTCAAAAATATGGATTGGCAGAAATCCAAGGAGATGGACCAGTCGCACAGATTGGCGCAACAGTGGAGCAAAGTACTTTTTATGTCCCAGCAGGTGGGAGTCGCTCAAATGAAAATGCTATAACATTATGAATTCATATTTGCATTCCTAATGCAATAGTATTCCTTTAATCTCCATACGCGCTGTGTTTCAAATGGAAATGCTGCACACACAGGCTCCGTGCACTATGGCCACTGCAAGTCACTGAAGTAGTCATAGTGTTTGGAGTAACCCTTTACTTTCATTTTTAAATTAATTTAAAGTTGCCTGTTTCTTTAATATGAGCTGTGATGACCCTTTTGTTATTTAAAAAATGTGCAAAAAGCTGTGTGTTGTATATATAAGTAAATACCTGATTTGCAGGAGCTTGGCTTAGTAGAATGTCAAGTGAATATTGCACAATAGATCGCAGTTGCAATTTCTAATAATAGTGTTAGTAACACGTCACAGACATGTTAAAGGATCAGTGAAGCACTTAAGACTAATCTATATATTTATATATTTCACAGTTCTGAGTCCTCTATAAGATGGAGAAGAAACAAAATGTCCATGTATCCAAGAAAAGAGGTTTAGTAGATGCTAATAATTATTCTGATAAAGGATGGTAATAGGTAAATAGGTACAGAAAGAGACGTACTTTATTTTTAAGAATGCAGGAGTAGGGTGTAAGCGCAAAAAGGTGGGGGGGAGAACTGGTGGCAGCAAGCCTTGGTAGGAAAACCTAAAACCTACCGAATATAATAAACCCAAAATATTAGTACTTTCTTTTTAACCTTACAAACCATGCAGTGATTTCATGAAAGGGCTACTTCAAACCCTTGCCCTATGGGGAATTACTATTATGTCAAGAGGTTTTAAATCTAAGCTGATATCTTCCACGCCCACTGAGACATCATCTCAGCACTCGCAAAGTCCTATCAAAGGCTTCTCATAGAGAAGCCTGTTATTGGACCATTTTGCCGGCTCAGAGCACATGCGCACAATCTGAGCCAGAGAGAGAGGAAGAGGGGGAGGAAGGGAGGAATATTTTAATTGGACTGTTTTGCTGGCTCAGAGCACATGCACACAATCTGAGCCAATGAAGGGAGGAAGAGGGCGAGGGAGGATGGGAAGGATATTTTAATTCAATTTTTTTATTTTTTAATCTATTCAAGTAGCAGAGGGTGGCAGGAGGGAGCACACACAGGTAGGAAGGAAGAGAGGGCTATGCATGCTAACGACAGACGTAAAATATGCACAAAAAGCTTAAGCTCTTTAGTTGTTTTGTTTTAGTTTGGAGGGGTTTGGACAACAACCAAAACTCTAACCAAAACAGCGTATTTAAAAAAAAAATTAAAAAAAATTGATCATTGCATTTCTTCACTACAGAATATTTACATGCTTTCTAATGTTGAGTGCCTGAAAACATGTGAACAGGTTAACTAGTTTAGGAACAGGAGCACACACACATTTGTAACATTTAATATTTGTAGGACTCCGGAAATGGAACTGTACTACGAAACGCAGGACTGCTGGGAGGCCTGATCTTCTATTACCACGAGATACCAAAAAGTGACTTTGGATTCCATCACCTGTTCTAAAGAATGATATTATGGCACTGAAAAGAGTGCAGAGGCAGGCTACAAAATTAATAAAAGGAATGGAATATTTAAGCTATGAAGAAAGGTTAACAAATTTAAACCTTTAGTTTAGAAAAGCATCGCCTCAGAGGTGATATGATAACATTAAAGAAATATATCTGGGACCAATACAAACCATTGTGGGGAAATCTATGCACAAACAGGACTATACATAGGACATGAGATAATGCGTTTAGACTGGAAGAAAGAAGATTTAGTTGAAGGCAAAGGAAAGGTTTTTTTTTTTACTGTAAGAACAATAAGGAGGTAGAATACTCTGCCTGAAGAAGTGGTTTTATCAGAGTCTATACTAGATACATACTTGCAAAAACATAATATTCAATAATATAATTTTTCAACTCTAGGGTAATAGCTTTTTGAATCAGATTTCCTAATAACTCATCTTGATTTAACTTATGTGGGAGTAGAATTTCTGAGTTTATTACGTTCCCCTTTTTTATTTCACAAGGATTGAATTGTTGGTTTCTTTCCTACTTTCTGAGGTGAACTGTGTTTGTTTAAAAGTTTGTTTGTTTAAATTCTATATTCTCCACATTAGAAGATATTTTTGCTACCATGGGCAAAAAGTACTAAAGCTGCTGTACTGCGGATACAAGAAAATTATTACATGTACAATTAATTGTGGTTTAGTAACACTTCTAGTGACAGTCACTCAGACGGCCTCTAGAGTGCATCCTGGGTTAGTGCTGTACAGTGTGCAGCACCTACGTTTAGCGTCTCCATGCTCTGCGTGGAGGCACTGAACGTTCCCCATAAAAATGCATTGATTCACTTCATCTCTATGAGGAGATGCTGATTGGCGCAGCGTGTCGTTTTGCCACACATGCGCAATAGCCTTTCCAATGTCTTCCTATTGGAAAGCATTGGATTATCTGAGATCATCAAGATTGATGATCACAGTCATGGAGGAAGGGTCAGCTGCAGCAAGACCAGCACATCGTGGGGGAAAAAGGTGAGTAAAAACCCCTTTCCTTTATGATTGAAGGTCACCTAAACACATACTCATTCACTGTCAAACTCATGCACTCACTGACACACAAACACACACACTGACAACCAGACACACACACACACACACACTGACAGACAGACACACTGACAGACGGACAAACACACTGACAAACAGGCACACACAATGACAGACTGACAAACAGACACACACACACTGACAGACAGACACACTCTCAGACACTCACAGACACACACTCACTCACAGACACACTCATTTACTGACACTCACTCACTGAGACACACACACATTAATGTCACCACCCAGCCTCCCTACCTTTTGGGGGAGCTTGGGTGGTTCGGCTTTCCCTGTGGTTCAGTGGGACTTCAATCATCTCCCTGCTTTGCTCCATAGAACCCTGCTTAGTGATGCTGGGGCTGGAATGACGTCATATTCCGTCTCTCAGCATTACTAGGGGGTGCGCAAGGGAGCAGAGCAGGGAGGTCATAGCTACCTCGCGCGCCTGCTCGTTTGGCTCAATCTTCCAGGAGCTCTTCGCCCGTGCGCATGCCCATTCACTCTCTCCCTCAGCTGGCTGGCCAACCGCTCGCATGGCAATGCACTCCGTCAGCAGGCCGACAGACTGCATGCCCATGCTCTTCCTGAGCTGACCGGCTGACCGCACATAAGCCCATGCTCTTTATGAGCCGGACGGCCGCCTGCACTCATAGGCAGCCAACCACCTTGGGGGCTAAATGGGCCAGCAAATCCCAGTTGCCAGGACAAAAATCCTAGTAGCCATGGCGACCAAGAGCCTGGGATTTGTCAAGCCCTGGGTTAACGCGCAGTTTTAAAAGTGATAAAGAACACAGTACGCCTGACACTATAGTGTTGCACCCATTATTAAGGACCCTGGAGAGCAGTAAAAAGATGTAAACTCACCTTTTTTCTTGCCACGCTTTATCAGTCAGCATCTCCTCATAGAGATGCACTGAATCAACGTTCAGCGCATCCATGCAGAGCGTGGAAATGCCGAACGCTAGTGCTGCACTGTGACAAACTGCCTTTTGTCATTGGGTTTTTATGTGACCAACTGCCCTTTGCCCCTGGCTTTTGGAGAGGCCTGCTTACCAGTCTCTTGCCTTGTGACTATGGCCCCTGGGAAGTATTGCCATTTCTAAAGCCTGTTTGGGCTTATTGGATTTTGGGACACTTTTTCTGCCCCTTTAAATCCATGGGAAGGTGTGCCTCTTTCCCTCCCTCCTCCCCCGTTTCCTGTCCCATTGTTCTCCAGCAAGGCGTTGTCCCAGGGACACTGCCAGACCAGTTGGAACTGGCTGCTTTGTCCCTCCTTGGTCTCTCATCAGCCCTTGCTAAACTTTAACCCCATGGCGATTTGACTGTGTTCGTGGGATCTGAGTGCTGTTCGGCTATAGTGAGTGCTAAGATCCAAGCTATCTGGGGATAGGTCAAATGTGGGGGTTCAGTTCTATAGAATATTAGTTATCTATATTAATGTGTTTTGTTGCAGTTGTGACTTAGTGATATTTTCTGTACCTGAAGATAATTGAGTTTACTACAGTTACTTAAGCCAATTATCTCCAGGATAGAGGAGAAAATTGACTGGCTGCATAGCCTAAATCTGTGGAACTGTTTTGGGCAGGAAAGCCATGCTTGCAGTCGCTCAAATAGGACTTCCACCTAACTTTTAAACCACTGGAGGGAATGGTATAAATATGTTTGTATATGGAGTATGCTGATTCAGGATATGTAACTTTTATGAGAATTGCATGTATGGTTTGGAAGTTATGAATATTGTATAAAACTGTATATTTTCCTGCCTGTGATAATTCAGTTAACCCATTGTGTACAGTACTTATATCACAGGCAGAGGGGAGGGTTTGTGTGTCCTAACTGGGAGTGCCTGACTGTATTATTATGTGTTTGATTGGCTGTTCCACAAAACCATGTGGGTGGTAACTGTGTGTAAAAACTTGCAAAAAAGAAAGCCCTTGGGTGCTGATTGTACAGATCATCTTGTACCTTAATGAAGTTTCGGCTCATGTTTGGGGGATTGGAGAACTACACTCTGGGGATTGCTATAATCACTATACTCCCCAGCGTATAATCACTAAGCTCTGCTAAGAGCTTGTTTCTGTTCCTGCTCTCTGGAATTCGGAGAGGTCGACCTACTGGAAGCTGGACCCTGGTCTTGGGTCCAGAGTGGGTGGAGACGGCGAGACCCCAACCAAGCTGCGGGGGTTCATTGGGTCTTCAGTGGTTATGGTGTCAGGTGGAGTGCTTGGAGGCCTCAGAAAACACTAGGAGCATCCGTCAACGGAAGGTACCCAGTTGGGGTGCCAGCGGTTCCGTTACATGCACATTGTGTAGTACTGACACTGGAAGCACCTCCAGTGGCCAACTGAGTGACTGCCACTAGAGGTGTTACTAGGCAGTAATGTAAACGCCGCCTTTCTTTGGAACCAACAATTTCATCCTTGTGAAATAAGAAAAAAGGGGAATGTAACAAACTTTCCAGTGCCGAGGGCTTCCTTCTCTGCCTCTCCCTACGTCAATGCAATGAGGAACATAATGACCATGCTTGGTGAGCGCCACCTATTAGGTGTTTCCAAAAGGAAAGAATTGTATTATTATTATTGCCATTTATAGAACGCCAACAGATTCGGTAGCGCTTTACAATATTATCAAAGCTTTACAATTAGGAATTTCAAGATACTGGACGTCCTCATGCAAAGTGTGAACGCTTCCAGTGTTATTTCACGAAGTTACATACTCGTTTTCCTGGCACTATAGTGCCCTGAGGGTGCCCCCACCCTCAGGGATCCCCTCCCGCCGGGCTGGATGGCAAGGAAAGGGGTTAAACTTACCTTTTTTCCAGCGCTGGGCGGGGAGCTCTCCTCCTCCTCCTCAAATGAATGCGCATGCACGGCAGGAGCTGCGCGCGCATTCAGCCAGTCTCATAGGAAAGCATGGCGTCTTCTCACTGTGATTTTCAATGAGGCTGGATTTTCAATGAGACAGCCACTAGAGGCTTTAGAGGCTGGATTAACCCATTTATAAACATAGCAGTTTCTCTGAAACTGCTATGTTTATTTAAAAAAGGGTTAATCCTAGAGGGACCTGGCACCCAGACCACTTCATTAAGCTGAAGTGGTCTGGGTGCCTAGAGTGGTCCTTTAACATCGCAATGGAAACATTGCAGTTTCTCTGAAACTACAATGTTTTACATTGCAGGATTAAGCGGACAGGGACACTGCACCCAGACCACTTCAATGAGATGAAGTGGCCTGGGTGCCTTTAATGTCCCTTTATTTAGATGCCAACACACAAGCACAATTTAGTCCCAAAAGTTGAAATAATAGCTGAATGCGAGTCTTTTTTACTGGGCTATCTTAGCATAAATTTCACAATTATAATGTACTAGAGAAAGACAAATCTTTATTTTCAATCTTTGTTTCAGTTAAAATTATTAAAGCCCACTCAATCTAGAAATGAAAGTTTGTAAAAGGGGATTTTTTTCACATTACTGAAAATGGTTCAACATATTTTATTTTAATACCGATGACAAATTGTTACTGTGATCTTCCCGTACATCCAAGTGCACAGAAGCAAGTTTCAATATTCTGATCTCAATAAACACTTCTAAGATCACACCATGCCAGACTGCTATTTCAAAGAATCACACAGTTGAACATTTGAAAAATATATATTTTCCATTTTTTTGTGTGTGTGTGATGAGAACACTGCTTCTTAAGACACCTTTACAGAGATGAAAAGTGTGCATAGTAAATAATAAATGAGTAAATAAACTAAGATACATGCAATTGAAAGTTTCAACCGCACATATAAACCAACCTAGCAGAAAAAATTAATTAATACAAACAGCACATATTTATATGAGCAAACATAATGCCAAACAAACCCACCAAAGAGTTAAAATAACTCTGAAAAGTTAACAAAACAACTCCCTGTACTGTATGTAGCAACTTCAACATGCAAATTCCACAATGGATTGCATTAGTAAGACGTCTATGTGCAAAAAAGTTGGGCTTATTTATTGAACGGAGAATCGCGGAGAACTGACAATTACATATCCAAAATGACTGAGCTAAATGTAACATGTTTATTCGATAAATGAGGAGTTGTTGGGATCTGACCACGATATTAGTCCAATATAGTAAAACTGTAAACATTTTTGAACCCAGGCATTTTTTCAGCTCAGCTTTTAAATCTGCACATTTACAATTCCCTTGCAAATTCCATGGTTTCCACACAATACATTCTGAAAGTTAAACTGAATATTTCTTTTCCAATTCGACTCCTTTGGCAAAATAGTTGCAGTTCCCTTGTCAGATAAAAATGTGATGGGTCATCAAACAACTTACAAAATTATGGCAAAACACGGCAGTCATATGAATAGTTCCAATTTGGCTTTTTTTGGCTAAAGATCAAGTTTTTGTGAATTCAAAGTGAATTCAGAGTTGGGGAAAAACTGTGCGTGATTGAAAGCTTAGGTGACCTGGAGAATTTTTATTATACAGCTGTTTCAGGCCTACAATTAAAATTCACTTTAAAGATCCACAAAGTCAGAGAGGTAGCATATGCATGTTAAAATGGTACTGTCTCTTCTCTCGAAATTACATCGATCACATATAATTTGTGTAAAACATTTATTGTGATGCATCCACTCCATTACAGTCCAGGCACAGTCAGGGCACACAATGCAAATGAGGAAGAAAACAGAAATATGACTTTCTACTCTATTTCACTATATTTAATGACAGAAAAGGGCATCATTTATAATGATGACTGACAAGTAGCCAAGATGGAGGCATCCACCTTATGGATAGAGGTAAACACAACGGAGTAGATTGCTACATTTTACCTCAGAACACATTCTACCTTATCTAAACAAAAGAAAACACTATTTAGGTGTATGTTTATCTACAAAATATTTTTTTTTTCCTTGGATTCCTTATTAAATCCATAATCTAGTCTTACATACAGGAATTTATAGAGAATAGATAAGGAAATTACAGGCAAAAAAAAAGGACAGGTTTCAACTGTAACAGCATTGGATAATTTTTACAAACCAGCAATTTTGCCTAAATTTTATAATTCAGTTTTCTATTTTTGGTGTTTAATGAATAAACCCCATTGTTGGCCACAACTTATTTCTACACTAGTATACAAATGCCAAAACTTTAATGGCTGCAAATATGCTCATCCTACTGACGAGTAAGTGGATATGATCAAAAAGCAATTATTTTTTTATGAATGTATTCGTTGTATATATATTAATTATAACAATCACTCTTTCTTTATTTTTTTTTTAAATTTTCTTTATTACTTTAAATGCGGCAGGAAATTTTCCAATCTTACCAAAACATTTTTATCAAAGTCTTGTGTGATAATTTTATAACATGTGATCAGTGTTTAACGCCTACAAATTTCACATACAGTCCCTTATAGCTTGTTTTCAAGAATATTTTGTGTTCCTCTCCCTTCCCCTCCCCTCTCTGTACCTAAGTGTACCTCTCCCCTCTCTTCACTGTCCCTTAATGTATCTCTCCCCTCTCTTCACTGTCCCTTAATGTACCTCTCCCCTCGCTTCACTGTCCCTTAGTGTACCTCTCCTCTCCCTTCCCCGTCCCTCTGTGTACCTCCACCCTCCCTTCCCTGTCCCTTAGTGTCCTTTCTCCTCACCTCCCCTTTCTGTTCCTTAGTGTACCTCTCCCCCCCTCCACTGTCCCTTTGTGTTCCTCTCTCCTCCCTTCTCTGTCCCTTCGTGGTCCTCTCTCCATGCCTCTCTCCCTCCCTGTCCTTTAGTGTGTGTGTGTGCCCCCTTCTTAGTGGGCCTCTCCCCTCCCTGGTGTGTCTCATTATCTCTCTTGTAGCGTGGCCGAGCGCAGCGGACGACGGTACAGGAGCTTCCGTATCCTGTACCCGGCCGGACTGACAGGAAGTGTTCCCTGCTCCGCTCAACCACTCTATACTGAGTGACAGGTAGGGGGAGCGCTGTTCCTTCCTGCTGGTCACTCGATTCTTGCGCTCCCCCACCCCCACCCGGTGCACCCTAAGACGGCCGCCTGTGCCGCCTTATGGACATGCCGGCCCTGCGTGTGCTGGGCCACCGCCACCTCTCATATTATCGGCAATATCTGTATCAATAGTGGCCGATACCAATATTTGCCAAAATCCGGAATAGCGGCCGAACCGATTATCGGTCTATACCTAATGGTTATTAATAGACATTATAGGAACATGTTTTGCAAGAATGCACACGTAAACTTGAATTTATTTACTTTT
Organism: Pelobates cultripes; assembly: GCA_933207985.1. Classification (NCBI taxonomy): domain Eukaryota; kingdom Metazoa; phylum Chordata; class Amphibia; order Anura; family Pelobatidae; genus Pelobates; species Pelobates cultripes. Next base: position 22,993,102 of record OW240915.1, on the reverse strand, counting down.
AGTTTTACACTTTGCCAGTTGTTTGGCTTTTAAAAAAATGAAATGCAAAAAATGCTTGCACCCTAACTTCACCTACATTTCTTTCTTTTACATGAGGACTCAAAGGACAAAACAGCAGAAAACATATTACTGTACATATACCATAAATCACTGGCTACTTACTCATGTGATAATTATATGCATCAGGTGTTTGTGGGAAACGTATAAAAGTGTATGCATGCAGAGTTTAAAAGGCTAGAAAGGAGATCCAGAATTTAGTTCAAAGATAATTATTACTGCAGAAAGTCACTTTGTGCATCTAGTATGCAACAGGAAATCAATTAAATAATGTGATTGACAGCCAAACCAATATTGACCTGCCAGTGACGCTACAAGTAGTAAATGTGCTTTAAAGTCATTATTACTGCAGTAATCCATCTCTGAAGCTTTATATTTTTCAAGTTTGTCCTGTTTGTATTTGCTTTTATTGGGGTGTTGGGAGGGACTGTCTTACATTAATGGATGTTTATTTCCTTGAGTAGAACACAGACCCATGGCGTCAGTAATCCACGATGGATATTGTAAATTATCAAATTATTTTACTGTGAGTTTTAGTATATTGAGAAAATGTGGGACAGACATTCCATTCCTACATATATTAAAGGGTATTTGAGATGTGAGGAGGGGCACCTTTAGTTAAATGTTAATTTGATTAGGGGGTTACATGGACATTGGTGTAATTTAGGGGATTAGACAGATCACACTAAACTTTTGTTAATTATTTTATATGTTTTTTAAATGTGTCAAATTGAAAGACGTGACCATAACTAACCAATAGTTTTGCTATTTTTTTAAATCATCTTTTTCCCTCTTTTTACCAGATCCAAAGCTACCTTGGCAAAACCTGGCATTCTATGTAAATATGTTACATGAAAGTGATGCAAGCGAATATCTTCAAGTTGCCCACACTGCTTCCTGCAAAGTATAACTTGTTTTAAATATCGAAATAAGTTCCCTTTGCCAATTTAAGAAACAAATGGGGTGTTCTAACTGCAGGTGATGGTAAAATAATGTCACTGGCAATCTCAGCTTTGCCAACAGTTGCTGCTTTTTGATTGGACGTGTGATTGATTGAGACAGGCTTTCCCAAAATCCGGCCCTCCAGATGTTGCTGAACTACAACTCCCATGATTCTATGAATGAAATAGATAGGCTGAGAACATGGGAGTTGTAGTTCAGCAACATCTGGAGGGCCGGAGTTTGGGGAAGCCATTGAGACATTCTCTTTCTAATATTGTTAAAACTAACACCAAGTTCTGATTGGCTGCTCGTTGACGACCTAACGTGGATCATTCTAAGCCAAACTACTAAGATTAGATAATGCATGAGTATGTAACAGCTGGACCAACCTTAAATTACTCATTTTTTACAACCATCTTTATTCCAAACACCAGGTAAAAAGTCAGAATTAATACAACTGAATACCAAGTAAACAGCATAATGTAGAAAAAGTGTATAATTTTTCAGGAAAACAATAATTGTGGTTTGAACCATGGGTGCCCAAAAAGTAGAGCCCCAGGTATTTCAGAACTACAACTTAAATGATGTCTTGCCATTCACGGTAGTTTTTCTGGATTTTAAAGAACAGTATGATCACCATGCCTGAAGAAGTTTTTAACTTGAGTAGACTGAGTATATTTACTCTTTGTTTTCTTAAACTAGACTTTTTAGCGGACACTGGTTTTCTGTCCAACTATCAACAGGTGGACATTTTGTTTAATAAATGCTTATCCTTAATTCTAGTGCTTGTCTGCATCTCAATGTTCTGGCACACTAATCACGCCATCCTTTTGGGGGAAGGGGGGGGTTAAGTGACTGATTTCAGAAGTACTATGGGCCCCAATGAACATCTTAGCTAACCTAGAGAGCATCACTATTGGTAAAAAAATAAATAAAAAATTAACAGGTTATTTACCATTATCTTGAGATTTTATGATTGCTGATTCATAACAAATTTTACATTATTGGAAACATTATTTTAATAATACTCTTTAAAAACACACATACAGAAGACAAGCAAAAAAATTAGTTTTTTCAAAGACACACATTAAGACAAAATCTACCTGCACAGCCTGACCACCTACGACTGCCGCAGTCCGACAGAGGGCTTCAAACAACGACATCTAGACACTCAAATTTTCAGTTACGTGCAACCCCTACCCATCAGGGAACTGCAGGCTTTGGGCCCGTAGCCATCACAGGAAAGAGACCACGCAGATGACAGACGCACATACAGCACCTGCACCACACGGACACCCCAACACCGACATTTCTATTAATGACCAGCCTACACACACCATGTCGCCCTCCACTTTGTACTCACTGAGTACACACAGGCTGGAAGAATTGTAACCCACGGGAGGCCACGGACAGCGCCCCCACAGATGGCTGAAGGGTTCATGACCCACTGCAAGCGAACGCGGTTACCAGAAGACACCCACCCCCTAGCACGCAAACCAACAGTTCCCCTAAGTGCACTTACACTACTAGATAGCCCCCTCGACGAGTCAATCACACCACGCTGGCATCACACAACTGCCCACTCTACCCTACATTAAAAATGTGCAATGTTTATCATACATCACCACTGTTCTAACATGTTATTGGGTACGCAGACAACTGCCATTGGGGCATTGTGAACAATTATGTAACGTCTTGCCTATGCACCAAAAATAAAGAATTTAAAATAATTTTTTTGTTTTTTAAAGTAAGACATCAAAATATGAATTCACTTTATGCAATTACCAAAGTATAAAGAAGCAGATCTGGTGCAAAAAGCTATTTGTAGAACAATCACCATGGAAACTAAAGCTAAGTTCCTACTAATTGCACCACATGTAGCATTTTGTGCTTTATAAAGACACTTCAAAGTACATTCCGAGGCTGATATTTTGATCTCTAAAGATTCTCCATCTTTTAGTACGTTAAGACAGGATGTAAATTAAGCTACATCCAAACATAATCATGCAGACAAATCATTTAAAGCTTAGAGTTCTGCACATCCGCAACACTATAAAATAGAATAGAAAAAACACTTAAATAATTAACATGTCTAAAGCCAAGAACTTCTTTTAGTTACACAAAAATTTACAGCATTCTTAGACATCTTCTCGTGTACATAGCACAATATCTCATTATTAATTTGTCCCACCCACGCCGAGGATACTTAAGGAGGCCATATGTACAACGCTACGGAATCTGATGGCGCTATATAAATAATAAAATAATGATAATATGCTCACAATTAACAGTAAGAACATTTATTAAATAAATCTGATTTTAAAAAAAGGAATTACTGACCCCTTCCACTTATAAACACACACAAAAGGTTATTTACAAGTTAGAATTTAAAGTGAATTTTAAACTGAACTGATAGCATAGCTGGCTTGAGATTTCTTTTCAGTTTAGCTATTTTGAACTTAAATTTTAAATTTATTTTCACCTTGATCAATTCAACTTGGATTCTCACTTTAGTGCATAATCCCGAAACAATATGCTATTTATTTTTTAATTAATTCCTTTTTTAAAAACAAAGGATTAAAAGGATACTTTAAGCACCATAACCACTACACCACACTGCAGTGGTTATGGTTACCGGAATGCCCTGGCACTCTCCCACTGTAAACTGTCAAAGTGTTTATAAATAGATTGACACTTAGTTAGCTCAATCAGGGCATTGATTTATTAAAATGGAACTACATTATTCTGCATTAGTATATCAACTTTAGATATCTCTCTATTGGCTGAGAAGCTCACCAGGAGAGTAGTCTCAAATTTGACAAATTGCCCCAAGTGGGGAAGAGAGAGGTGAGTGACACACATATGTCATCTTAATCTGTATTGGTCAATTTGAGTTAACCTGTAGCTTATTCAGTCTTTCTATTTGGCATTTAGGACACAAAGTGTAGTATAAAAGTGTAGTATCGTAGTAGTATTATTTTAAAGAAAAAAATAATGCACTTTAAGTTAATGTTCTTAATTTGTAAAATAAAATGTATTCTGTTGGTGCATATGACAATGATATGCTCTGTACATCCCTATCTGCCCTGTGGATGATTGACAGCCAGCTCCCTCCCCTGCCTAGCGCATGAGAGCCGCTAGACCTCTACAATCTCCACTTTCCCGAACACATGACATGCTCACCTGACTACATTGGGATGCTCGAAGGTCTCCAGATGTCGCAGCACGGCCACCTCCCTGATGGTGGACAGGGGCATGCCTTCTTCCCCCGTCTGCACCCTCACTCGCTTCAGGGCTACAAAGCGGCCACCATTCTTCAGGTCGCGGGCCTTGAACACCTTGCCATAGGCCCCCTCTCCGATTTCGGCCACGCACTCGTACTGCTGGTCGGCCACTCCTTCTTTCTCTGTCATCGGCATCATCCTTTCCAGGGGACCCTCCTCCTGCCTAGAGCCCGTCTCCCCTCCGGCTCTGCTCCGGGCCACAGGGGACACGTGGAGCAGAGGGTTCTAGAGTGCCGGAGAGCAAGGGCAGGAGGAGAGGCAGAGCACAGTGGGAGCTAGGGGCGCTGCCAGTGCGTCGCAAGAGTGGACCATAAATATAGCAGAGTGACACGGGGCACAGACAGAGAGGGATAGAATTTGAGGGATTCACATCATCATCTGTGGGAGAGAAAAATACATTATATTATACACTGATTGTATGTTCCCCATGCTGTATTATATACTCGTTGTATGTACCCCATGCTGTATTATATACTCATTGTATGTACCCCATCCTGTATTATATACTCACAGTATTTACACCATGCTGTATTATATACTCATTGTATGTACCCCATCCTGTATTATACAGTCACTGTATTTACACCATGCTGTATTACACACTCATTGTATGTACCCCATGCTGTATTACACACTCATTGTATGTACCCCATGCTGTATTAAATACTCATTGTATGTACCCCATGCTGTATTATATACTCATTGTATGTACCCCATGCTGTATTATGTACTCATTGTATGTACCCTATGTTGTATTATGTACTCATTGTATGTACCCTATGTTGTATTATGTACTAATTGTATGTACACCATGCTGTATTATATACTCATTGTATGTACACCATGCTGTATTATATACTCATTGTATGTACCCCATCCTGTATTATACAGTCACTGTATTTACACCATGCTGTATTACACACTCATTGTATGTACCCCATGCTGTATTAAATACTCATTGTATGTACCCCATGCTGTATTATGTACTCATTGTATGTACCCTATGTTGTATTATGTACTCATTGTATGTACCCTATGTTGTATTATGTACTCATTGTATGTACCCTATGTTGTATTATGTACTCATTGTATGTACACCATGCTGTATTATATACTCATTGTATGTACACCATGCTGTATTATATACTCATTGTATGTACCCCATCCTGTATTACACACTCATTGTATGTACCCCATGCTGTATTATATACTCATTGTATGTACCCCATGCTGTATTAAATACTCATTGTATGTACCCCATGCTGTATTATGTACTCATTGTATGTACCCTATGTTGTATTATGTACTCATTGTATGTACCCTATGTTGTATTATGTACTCATTGTATGTACACCATGTTGTATTATGTACTCATTGTATGTACACCATGCTGTATTATGTACTCATTGTATGTACCCCATGCTGTATTATGTACTCATTGTATGTACCCCATGCTGTATTATGTACTCATTGTATGTACCCTATGTTGTATTATGTACTCATTGTATGTACCCTATGTTGTATTATGTACTCATTGTATGTACACCATGTTGTATTATGTACTCATTGTATGTACACCATGCTGTATTATATACTCACTGTATGTACCCCATGCTGTATTATATACTCATTGTATGTACCCCATGCTGTATTATATACTCATTGTATGTACCCCATGCTGTATTATATACTCATTGTATGTACCCCATGCTGTATTATGTACTCATTGTATGTACACTATGTTGTATTATGTACTCATTGTATGTACCCCATGCTGTATTATATACTCATTGTATGTACCCCATGTTGTATTATGTACTCATTGTATGTACACCATGCTGTATTATATACTCACTGTATGTACCCCATGCTGTATTATATACTCATTGTATGTACCCCATGCTGTATTATATACTCACTGTATGTACCCCATGCTGTATTATATACTCACTGTATGTACCCCATGCTGTATTATATACTCACTGTATGTACCCCATGCTGTATTATATACTCATTGTATGTACCCCATGTTGTATTATGTACTCATTGTATGTACACCATGCTGTATTATATACTCATTGTATGTACCCCATGCTGTATTATATACTCATTGTATGTACCCCATGTTGTATTATATACTCATTGTATGTACCCCATGCTGTATTATATACTCACTGTATGTACCCCATGCTGTATTATATACTCATTGTATGTACCCTATGCTGTATTATATACTCATTGTATGTACCCCATCCTGTATTATATACTCACAGTATTTACACCATGCTGTATTATATACTCACTGTATGTACCTCGTTCTGTATTACACACTCATTGTATGTACCCCATGTTGTTTTATAAACTCATTGTATGTACCCCATGTTGTATTATACACTCACTGTATTTACACCATGCTGTATTATATACTCACTGTTTGTACCCCAAGCTGTATTACACACTCATTGTATGTACCCCATGCTGTATTATATACTCGCTGTATGTACCCCATGCTGTATTATGCACTCATTTTATGTACCCCATGTTGTATTATATACTCACTTTATGTACCCCATGCTGTATTATATTCTCAGTGTATGTACCCCATGCTGTATTATGCACTCATTTTATGTACCCCGTGCTGTATTATATACTCACTGTATGTACCACATGCTGTATAATATACTCATTGTATGTGCCCCATGCTGCATTATATACTTATTATGTGTAGAAAATCTGTATGGTTGGGCGGCACTGCGTTCTAATCACCAGTGCTAATACTACAGCAGACTGTGTAGGTAGGGGTTGAAACAACGCATTTGGTTGTTAAACAGTGTTTTGCATTTCATATATTTTAATGCTATTATTGAAAGGAAAAAAAAATCTAATAAAATCATGCTTAAATTACACAAAGAATCAATCCATCACATAATTTAATCCGTATATTGTGCCTAGTTCAGGAATATCCCACGTGTTGAAATTGAATAACTGATAACTAATAGTTAACTATACTGCGTTCCAGTAGGACCTGCATCGGCCCAGTGAAATTACATTCATTTATTAATTCTTCAGTCTACAAAAGAGGAATGGAATAATAAAAACGCGTGTGTGTAATATTAATATATATAATATATATATAAAAATATAACATACAAGATCCAGCGCACTCACTAATTCACCAAACAGCAGTTTCTCAGCTCACAGAATGTAATAGTTCTTTTTAAAACAAATAACCTCAGCAAAAATAATGGGGGTTCTGATCTTACAATACATAAGCCTGCCGCAACGTCAATGTACCCCATTTTTGGAAGGTCCTATTCTAGCAATCTAATGCCTGCTTACTTGGGAAATCTTTCCTCCTGGGACTCTCTGCAGCGCAAGGTTAAACAGGGCCCTGATATGAGGCACCTGTGACAGCGAGGGGTGCAAAGCAACCGGGTATATATTATATTTATAGAAATTGGCAGCCGAAATATTTTTCCTAATTAAAAAAACCCTTTGCTTTTAATATATATATTATATTTATATATCATATTGTGCTGGTGAAAATAACGGCAACATTGCAGTTTTTGCAAAGTAGCCAAATTTCCATGGGTTTTTTTATGATTAATTTGCAATATGTACTTTAATACAATTACTCAGACACATAAATGTATGCCTGCAGCTGTGATGCGGGGGGGATGGGGACACTTGGGAGTTTCCAATCACCTTATTACCCCCCTGGGCCATTCGAATACCCTATACTACAAAAAAAAAGGTAACCACTGTTTGATCTAAAGCTACAACTGCTGGAGGAAATCTACATTTTGGCTACCCTGCCCCAGAGGAGTGATGCCTAAACAATGGCACTCCAGCTAACTGCATTTCTCATTATCCTAAGCATCATGAGAGATGCAGTCCACAATTGAAGGCTGCCAGGGTTTAACTATCAGTTTTCTTACAGAAGTTCCCAGGAAAGTGTTTAAAGGAAAGTTGAGGTGCTTAACCCCCAAATAATTCCCAAATACACATTTAACTAAAGTGACTTATGTGATATGATCAAACATGTTAGATTCTACCCAACCAAGGGTTAATAATGAAACAGCCAACGACAATGCATTAAAGTACAGTATGCTGCAGAATTTTTTTTATCTCCCTTTTTTCTAAAGATCGTGTAAAAGGGAATGGAACGTTCTGAATCTTTACTAGAAAGCTGCAGAATGACCAGACTTTCTAGGGAAAACGTGTGGCCATTGACCCCTTGCATTCTGTATCTGGTGTCGTTATTTTTCTTGTATATTTGCATTAAACTGTATTTTATTTTTTTATTTTTATTTTTTTGCAGTATGTTGTTCATCTACCGTAGCTCGGTTATGCAGGACTATTCGAAATAAATAATAAATGGCTGGGCGATTGCTATTTAAAACCTACCGGCTATGCTGCAACGTATAATAAAAAAAAAACATTGAACTGACTGTGTACAAGGATTAAAGTACCGAGCACATGGCTGGTGATCTGCACAATGGAGTGGTGCTTAAATTCATTTAAACCAGGGCAGGCAAATAAAAACAATAATAATATATATGATTTTCCCAGTTACTGCAGAACATCCAGTCCCATGATGGGAATTGTAGTCCTACACCAGCTTGGGATTTTTTTAAATAATTTTTTTTAAAGAATATTTTTGGTCATCCATTATTTTTGCATAAAATAAAAAAAATCCTCTTCCCTCCTCGTGCAGAATGCAGATAGGAAGCCTGATTTACATGATATATATTTAGATGCATTGTTTTTACCCCCAGAGGTAGGTAACTTACCTGCACTGATCTAGCTGAATCCAGTGGGGTACATCCAGCTGTGCACTGGCTGATGGAGCTGTGCTCTCCTTATTGCTGAGCCTGGAGGTGGGTAGGTGGTTTCACATGGTCCCTGCTACCCCAGGCATTGGCCACACAGGTAGCCTTCAGCACACTGAGCTCAGCACAGCCATCCTCAGCTAATGCATGAAAGGGGGCCGGCTCTGAGCACGGAGGAAAAACACCCTCCGCACTGCAAACTGCTCACTTAAACATGCAAATCTTTAAAGAGTTTATTCTGCAGGCAGTGAGCTGAGCGGCAGCACCCCTATCCTGCTATGGCTTTCCTCCCCCTATCCCTGGCATTTCTCTATTAGTCACTCTCTCGGTCTCCCTCTCTCTCCCTCTCGCTCTCCCTCTTTCCTTCCTCCTCTAAGAGGAGCAGCAGCGCTTTCTTTTTCCTACTTTCTGTGAGTTTCCCACGCTGGCTGAATGTGACTTGACCCCGCTTCAAAAAAAGTTTGACATAGTGCTAGAACATTTCCGCATTCTTCCTGACTACAAAGCCTGCAGCCGCCTCCTTCTCATTCCTGTCTCTGCACTCTAGTCTTAGCACTTTTATCTTGGCAGAAGCAGAGGGATCATATAAATGGAGCCACATTCTATACACACACTGACATTCTATACATACACACCAACATTCTATACATACACTGACATTCTATACACACACTGACATTCTATACATACACACCAACATTCTATACATACACTGACATTCTATACACACACACCAACATTCTATACATACACTGACATTCTATACATACACACCAACATTCTATAGATACACACTAACATTCTATAAATACACACCAACATTCTATACATACACTGACATTCTATACATACACTGACATTCTATACATTCACACTAACATTCTATACATACACTGACATTCTATACATTCACACTAACATTCTATACATACATTGACATTCTATACATACACACCAACATTCTATACATACACTGACATTCTATACATACACACCAACATTATATACACACACTGACATTCTATAAACCCACACTAACATTCTATACACACACTGACATTCTATACATACACACCAACATTCTATACATACACTGACATTCTATACACACACTGACATTCTATAAACCCACACTAACATTCTATACACACACTGACATTCTATACATACACACCAACATTATATACACACACACTAACATTCTATACATACACTAGCATTCTATACATATACTAACATTCTATACACACACTGACATTCTATAACCCCACTCTAACATTCTATACACACACTGACATTATATACATACACACTAACATTCTATATACTGACATTCTATACATACACTAACATTCTATACACACACTGACATTCTATACATACACTGACATTCTATACATACACTGACATTCTATACATACACACTAACATTCTATACACACACTGACATTCTATACATACACACTAACATTCTATACACACACTGACATTCTATACATACACACTAACATTCTATACACACACTGACATTCCACACATACACACTGACATTCTATACATACACACTGACATTCTATACATACACTAACATTCTATTTACTGACATTCTATAAACCCACACTAACATTCTATACATACACACTAACATTCTATACATACACTAACATTCTATACATACATTGACATTCTATACATACAATAACATTCTATATACTAACATTCTATAAACACACACTAACATTCTATAAACTCACACTAACATTCTATACATACACTGACATTCTGTAAACCCACACTAACATTCTATACATACACTAACATTCTATAAACCCACACTAACATTCTATACATACACTGACATTCTATAAACCCACACTAACATTCTATACATACACTGACATTCTATACATACACTAATATTCTATAAACCCTCACTAACATTCTATACATACACTAACATTCTATACATACACTGACATTCTATTATTATTATTACTGTAGCGCTGTACAACCCACACTATCATTCTATACATACACTAACATTCTATACACACACACTAACATTCTATAAACTCACACTAACACACTAACATTCTATACATACACTAACATTCTATAAACCCACACTAACATTGTATACATACACTAACATTCTATACATTCACACACTAACATTCTATACACACTGACATTCTATAAATACACAGTAACATTCAATATGTACACACTAACATTATATGCATACACTAACATTATATACATACACACACTAACATTATATAATACACTAACATTATATACATACACAGTAACATTAAATACGTACACAATAACATTATATGCAAACACACAGCCATACATACACTAACATTCTACACACACACTAACATTCTATACATGTACACACACTAACATTCTATAAACCCACACTAACATTCTATACATACACTAACATTCTATAAACTCACACCAACATTCTGTACATACACTAACATTCTATAAACCCACACTAACATTCTATACATACACTAACATTTTATAAACCCACACTAACATTCTATACATTCACACACTAACATTCTATACACACACTGACATTCTATACATACACTAACATTATATACATACACAGTACCATTCTATACGTACACACTAACATTATATACATACACACATTAACATTCTGTACATACATTAACATTCATACATTACGCATACACACTAAGATTCTATACATATACACACTAACATTCTTTACATACACTAACATTATATACAAACACACAAACATACATACACTAACATTATATATACACACTAACATTCTATACATGTACATACACTAACATTATATACACGCACACACTAGCATTATATACATATACAGTAACATTATACTTTATACATACACTAGCATTCTATATATAAACACACTAACATATACACACACACACAAACATTACTTACACACACTGACATTCTTTACATACACATATACTAACATGGTATACTTAATCACACAGACATTCTAAACATACACACACACACACACTAATATTCCATGCATGCACACATTCTAACATTCTGTACTTACACATTCGCTAACATTACTTTCACATTCTGACATGTTATATAATCAGCAATACATTATTTACATATATGCACACTCACATTATTTAGACACACTAACACTCTATACATACACACAAACAATCTATACTTCCGCACACTGACATTTTTTAAATTAATAATACATTCTATATATGCACACTCTAACATTCTCTACTTACAGACAATAAAATTCTATACATTTTGTAAAATCACTAATATGTTTTATGCATACACAAACACCAACATTCTTTTCTTACACACCCTAACATTCTCTGCTTACACACACTAGCATTCTATAAAATGACCAATATATTCTATATACACACTAACATTCTCTACTTACATACACTGACATACTAACACTATATACATTCTGTATTAACACCAATACATTCTGTAAATACATCACTAACATTCTACACATGTTCTATGTGATCACCAATACATTCTATGCATACACACACACACACACACTAACATTATTTACTTACACACACTGTTATTCTATGCAATCATCAATTCTTTATATATACACACACTAACATTCTCTACTTGCAAACACTTTCTTTCTCTACTTTTAGACACACTATATGCAACCACCAATTCATCCTATACATGCGCAGACTATTATTCTATACAAATTCACACTAGCATGCTCTACAAACTCCAATATATTCAATATATACAACATTGACATTCTGCACTCACACACACTGACATTCTATACAATCAGCAATGCATTCTAAACAGACCTATGTATACACAAAGTAACATTCTATACATTCACCAGCACATTCTATTGTATTCTAATGTACACACATTCTGTGGATAACACACACACACACAATAATATAAAACTATATATATATATATATATTTATATATATATCTATACATTATTCTACACATGCACATATACTGACTGTCAGGGTACCTGTTGGTGATGTATCCAGGGAGGACATCCTCTCTGCTTAGGGGCTCCCTTCCCTTAGCATTTCGGCATATTCCGGCCGTTTTCGCGCCGGCCGCGCTAGCTCCTCCCCCTTTTATGACGCGACGGCTAGCGTCGACGTCATGACGTCGGCATTTGCATAAAGTGCCGGGAACCGCTATTCCGGACCTTTTGGGGGCGTGGTCTCTATTTAGGTACAGGGTATTTAAAGGAAACCTTTACTACTGCTCATTGCCCTGTCGTGGTTCTAGCTTGCTAGTCACTCAGCGCGTTCTTTATCTTGTGTTTCCGGTTTTGACCCTTGCTTGTCTTTTGTCCTGTTGTCCTCTCCTCTCCTTTGACTCGGCTTGTATCTCGCTTACCTGTCCTCCGGCTCCCTTGACCTCGGCTTACCTTTTGACTATTCTTGCTTGTCCTTACGTTAGTCCGGCCATTCTAAGGTCCGGTATACGTACCTCCTTCTGTGCGCACTCTGCGTATTGGATCCCTGTCAGTTTCCTGACATTACGACAGGGCCAGATGGATCCTGCAGGTGCTAGTCCTCCTGACCCCAGATTTGAGGCCATGGACCATAGAATGGACCAAATGGCTTTAGCGCTACAAACTTTGTTGACACGCTCCAGTACCCAGTCTGAAGAAATACGTTCCACTGCTAGCCACTCGCTAAGTACTGGTTTGGAAGTAGCCACTGTAGGCGCATCTTCCCATGTCACGTCACCATTACGATATGGGGGTTCGCCTGATGCTTGTCGTGGTTTTTTAAACCAGATAAGTATACATTTCGAACTACAACCCCGGGCTTACCCCACTGACAGGGCTAAGGTAGGCTTTATTATAACCCTGCTAATAGATAAAGCACTTAGATGGGCCAATCCCCTTTGGGAGAATGACAATCCTTTAGTCTACAACTACACTGCGTTTGTCACGGCTTTTAGAAGAACCTTTGACCCCCCAGGGAGGAAGATTAATGCGGCCAGATCCCTGTTACGCCTTAAACAACAAGATAGGACCCTTGTAGAATATGCTCTAGAGTTTAGATCATTGGCAGCAGAAGTGAAATGGAACGAACAAGCTTTTATGGATGTTTTCTTGAATGGGTTGTCTGATGAAATTTTAGATGAAATTGCCACAAGAGAACTTCCGGAAAATTTAGAGGATTTAATATCCTTCATTTCCAGAATAGATGAACGCATGAGACAGAGGCAGAACACTCGGGAAAGAGTTACTAGACTTCCTGTAAGACTCGCTCCCTCATTTCAGAACCCTGACTCCTATAATCCTACTCCACCAGAACCTATGCAAATAGGTAATACTCGCTTATCTGAGGCTGAGAGACAGTACAGGAGAAGGGAGGGTCTCTGTTTATACTGCGGGCTGAGAGGTCACTTACGTCTTAGTTGCCCTAATCGTCCGGGAAACGCTCGCACCTAAGTTCCCTTAGAGGACGGGCCTTGGGTGTTTCATTACTGTCCTCTATGCATAATAAAAAAGACCATAGGCTTCTGATTCCTGTCTCTCTAGCTTGGGAAAAGGGGTTTATTGCTACGATGGCATTATTAGATTCTGGAGCAGCAGAAAGCTTTATAGACCAAACTTTCGCTAATAAGCATTGTATCCCATTCCAATTGAGAGATACACCCTTGGCCGTTGAGGCCATAGATGGTAGACCTTTATCTGAACCAGTAATATTCCATGAGACCGAACCCGTTAAGCTTACTGTTGGTATTTTCCACGAAGAGTTGATTTCCCTTCTGTTAATTTCCTCCCCGGCAGTCCCAGTGGTTCTAGGATATTCTTGGCTCAAGAGACACAACCCTCAGATTGACTGGGAGGGTGGAGAAATCGTTTCTTGGGGTATGGGTTGTAGGAAAGAATGTCTGCAGAGAGTTACTTCTGTTTGCCCCGTAAACTCTTATGCTAACACTTCTCAATCCACAGACGTTCAGATACCATTACAATATCTAGACCTCAAATCTGTATTTGACAAGGGTAAGGCGGATACTTTACCTCCCCACCGGTCTTATGACTGTTCTATTAAACTTTTCCCTGGTACTATGCCTCCCAGGGGTACGGTATACCCTCTATCCACCAAGGAAAACTTAGTTTTAGAGGAATATATCAAGGAGAATTTAGACAAGGGATTTATTAGAAAGTCTTCTTCTCCGGCGGGGGCGGGTTTCTTTTTTGTAGAAAAGAAAGACGGTACCTTACGTCCTTGTATAGACTATCGGGGATTGAACAAAATTACTATCAGAAATGCTTACCCTATTCCTTTGATTACTGAACTCTTTGACAGACTAAAGGGCTCGAGTATTTTTACTAAACTTGACTTAAGAGGAGCATATAACTTAGTGCGAATTAAACAAGGAGATGAATGGATGACAGCATTTAATACCCGTTACGGGCATTATGAGTATACCGTAATGCCGTTTGGGCTTTGTAACGCCCCGGCCGTCTTCCAAGACTTGATCAATGAAGTTCTTAGAGAATTCCAACATGAATGTGTAATTGTATATTTGGATGATATATTAATCCATTCTAGAGACATTAATTCACATCATAGACAAGTCAGAAAGGTATTACAGAAACTTTTACAACATGGATTGTATTGTAAATTGGAAAAATGTAGCTTTGACCAGTCTCAGGTAACTTTCTTAGGTTACGTAATTTCCAAAGACGGGTTTATGATGGACCCGACCAAACTAAAATCGATTTTAGATTGGCCTTTACCTAAGGGACTCAAAGCCATACAAAGATTTCTTGGATTTTCTAATTATTACAGACGTTTTATTAAAGGGTACTCCTCTGTTATCGCTCCTATCACTAATATGACCAAACAAGGAGCCGATACCAAAACCTGGTCTACTGAGGCTTTATCTGCTTTCGAAACGCTCAAACAGTCTTTTGCCTCAGCACCTGTATTAGTTCATCCTGATACCTCTCTACCCTTTTTACTTGAAGTTGATGCGTCTGAAACAGGGATAGGCGCAGTGTTATCCCAAAGACAAAGTTTAGATAAGCCGCTGCACCCTTGCGGTTTTTTTTCCAAGAAACTATCACACACTGAAAGGAGATATGACATTGGTGATAGAGAACTTTTAGCTATCATTATGGCATTAAAGGAATGGAGACATTTGTTAGAGGGCACCGTCCTCCCAGTTACTATCTTGACTGACCACAAGAATTTATCGTATATGGGGGAGGCCAAAAGATTATCTGCCAGGCAGGCACGTTGGTCTATGTTCCTTACACACTTTAATTATGTGCTTACTTACAGGCCTGGTTCTAAGAACACTAAGGCAGACGCTTTGTCACGTCAGCACGAACCTACCACCTCTACAGAGGATACTTTGTTCCCTATTATTCCTGAAGTCAATATTATCGCCAACACCAATGTCAAAATACACTCTCCATTGCTCGCTGATATTCAGAACGAACAATCTCTTGCTCCCGAACGTACTCCTGTGGGCCGCTTGTTCGTGTCTCCCAAATTCCAAGTGGACATTATTCGCTGTTTCCACGATAGCAAGATCGCTGGTCACCCCGGCATCCACAAAACTTACTGCCTGATCTCCAAAGACTTCTGGTGGCCCGGTTTACGTAGGGATGTGGAAGACTTTGTCAAGGCTTGCAATGTTTGTGTCAGGAATAAACTTCCGCGGGATCTCCCTTGTGGTTTATTGCAGCCCTTAGTCGTTCCCAACAAACCTTGGGCTTGTTTGGCTATGGATTTTATTGTTGATCTACCAGCTTCCAATAGGCATACAGTTATCCTCACGGTCCTTGACAGGTTTACTAAAATGGCTCATTTCGTTCCCTTGCCTAAACTTCCGTCCTCCCCCGAACTGGCCGTGATATTTGCTAGAGAAATTTTCCGTTTACATGGTATTCCCAATGAGATTGTGTCAGACAGGGGTTCCCAATTTATTTCCCGTTTTTGGAGATCCTTCTGTTCACAGTTGGGCATCAAACTGAATTTTTCTTCGGCCTATCATCCTCAATCTAACGGAGCAGCCGAACGCACTAACCAAAAAATTGAGCAATATCTACGTTGTTTTGTTTCTGAACACCAGGATGACTGGGTCGGTCTGATTCCTTGGGCGGAGTTTGCTCACAACAACCTTGTTTGTGGTTCCACTCGTAATAGCCCCTTTTTCTTGAACTATGGCTTTAACCCTACTGTTCTTCCGTCGGTGTCTCCTTCCCAGGGTATACCGTCGGTTGATATTCATATAGCCAACCTGAGAAAGTTGTGGGATCAGACTCGACAAATTCTTGAACGTAGTTCCGCGGTGTTTAAGTCACATGCTGATAGGCGTAGACGTCCTGCTCCTATTTTTTCTCCGGGGGATA
This sequence comes from Pelobates cultripes, assembly GCA_933207985.1. Lineage (NCBI taxonomy): Eukaryota > Metazoa > Chordata > Amphibia > Anura > Pelobatidae > Pelobates > Pelobates cultripes. The sequence continues at coordinate 22,975,571 of OW240915.1, read as the reverse complement.
GGGTCTGGTTGTGTACCAGACACATTCGCCTGAAAGTTCCTTCCTTGAAGTTTGCTCCTCGTTACATTGGTCCTTACAGGGTACTGAGGAGGATCAACCCGGTTTCTTATTTGCTGGATCTACCTCCTACTCTACGCATCCCTAACTCTTTTCATGTGTCGTTATTGAAACCTCTTGTTTGTAACAGATTTTCCTCCCGCTCTGCTCCTCCATCCTCGGTCCGTGTGGATGGTCAGGAGGAATATATCATCAAGTCCATCCTTGATTCTCGTATTTCTAGGGGGAAGCTGCAATACCTCATAGACTGGAAAGGTTATGGTCCAGAAGAGAGGTCTTGGGTTCCTGGTATAGACGTGCATGCTCCTCGTCTTCTTCGGGCCTTCCACGTTCGTTTTCCTTCTAAGCCAGGTCCCATCCGCCCGGTGGGCGTTTCTAGAAGGGGGGGTACTGTCAGGGTACCTGTTGGTGATGTATCCAGGGAGGACATCCTCTCTGCTTAGGGGCTCCCTTCCCCTAGCATTTCGGCATATTCCGGCCGTTTTCGCGCCGGCCGCGCTAGCTCCTCCCCCTTTTATGACGCGACGGCTAGCGTCGACGTCATGACGTCGGCATTTGCATAAAGTGCCGGGAACCGCTATTCCGGACCTTTTGGGGGCGTGGTCTCTATTTAGGTACAGGGTATTTAAAGGAAAACTTTACTACTGCTCATTGCCCTGTCGTGGTTCTAGCTTGCTAGTCACTCAGCGCGTTCTTTATCTTGTGTTTCCGGTTTTGACCCTTGCTTGTCTTTTGTCCTGTTGTCCTCTCCTCTCCTTTGACTCGGCTTGTATCTCGCTTACCTGTCCTCCGGCTCCCTTGACCTCGGCTTACCTTTTGACTATTCTTGCTTGTCCTTACGTTAGTCCGGCCATTCTAAGGTCCGGTATACGTACCTCCTTCTGTGCGCACTCTGCGTATTGGATCCCTGTCAGTTTCCTGACACTGACATTCTATACAGCAACACGCAATATAATTATTTCTAAAATTAGATTAGATGTATATATATATATATATATTTTTTATATATAAATATACATATACATATAATGCAAGCAAAAATGCATTCAATACATGCAGCTACACACACAAAATAATATATAAAATATTGTGTAAATACAGGTTTTTGCATAAAACAGTTACATTTCTTTTAAATAATATTTTTAAAAACGTATATTAAATCAGAAAAATAAGCGGGTTATTTAAAAAATTGGAAGTCTTACTCTGCAAACAAATACTGGAATGTCATAATAAATATTTAAGTATTTTTTATATACTGGATCATTTTTAAACAAAAAAAAGTAAATTATCATTATTTATCACTAACATTCCATACATATACTAGCATTCTATATATAAACACACTAACATATACATACACACACAAACATTACTTACACACACTGACATTCTTCACATACACATGTACTAACATGGTATACTTAATGACACAGACATTCTAAACATACACATACACAAACTAACATTCCATGCATGCACACATTCTAACATTCTGTACTTACACATTCGCTAACATTACTTTCACATTATGACAGGTTATACAATCAGCAATACATTATTTACATACATGCACACTCACATTATTTAGACACACTAACACTTTATACGTACACACAAACAATCTATACTTCTGCACACTGACATTTTTTTCAATCAATAATACATTCTATAAATGCACACTCTAACATTTTCTACTTACAGACAATATTTTTTTAATAATTATTTATAAAATTATATTAGATGTATATATCAATTTCTTATATATTAATAAACATATAATGCAAGCAAAAATACATTCAATACATACAGATACACACACAAAATAATATATAAAATATTGTGTATATACAGGTTTTTACATAAAACAGTTACATTTCTTTTAAATAATATTTTTTTAAATGTACATTAAATCAGAAAAATAAGCGGGTTATTTAAAAAATTGGAAGTCTCATTCTGCAAACACATACTGGAATGTCATAATAACTATTTATGTATTTTGTATATACTGGATCAAAAAAATATTTTTCTTTTAAAATATTACATATGTATCTGTAAAGTATGAGTCTGATCTAACTTTATTTAATTCAATATATAAAAAATATTACATATTAGTTATTTCACATAAATATTGTTAAAATAAAGGAAAAGAGATGTTAATTCAGAGGATTGATAGACAGACAGACAGAGAGACAGACAGATGGATACATACATACTTACATACATTCATATAATAAGATATGTTTTTTCTTTTACTCATATTGCTGTCTATATGACTTTAAGAGTTAAAATCTGTACGGTAAGTAAATAATTTCTTGGTTTTATAATGTATTTGCAAAGGTAAAATAAAATTGCAATTTGACAAGAAATCTATTTTTAAAAGACTGGTTTATAAATACTTAAATAACTGCATACAATAAAAATAGTGGGAGCTTAAACAATTAATTAACTATAAAATGTGTACAATTCTGTAACTAACAAAGGTTAATGTGAATACCCGATAAGAATGTGTACAGGCTTAGTTTTTGGTTTTTTTTCTAGAATGCTGACACATAAGGCACAGTGGGAAATTGTCAAACGTTCCAGTTTGACAGATCTGTCATTTCTGTTTAAATTACCGTATCACAACTGAGAATAAATGGTGATATATTACAGTATCTAGATGGTTTTTGCATTACAATCACATTTCTAAACAAGGGGATATCCCTTAAATAACTGATCAGACAAATTAGAATCTTGTGCACTATGATACAATTCAAGATAAGTATTAGATGACTAATCTAATAGTCATTCTTATGATAGATACATAACTCTCCTTCACTTCTTACTGCAGAACATTCTGTTTAACCAAATGTGACAATATTTTTTTTACTTCAGAACTTACGATGGCTAATTACATGTAGCACTTTGCACACATAATTAATTATCAAAGACCCATGTGACATAAAAAGGTAGATTAATGAATAACAAGGTATAAAACTGCTAATATATTCTTTATTTCAAAACTGTAAAAAAAGTAATTTTTTATGTTATATTTTATTATAAAACTGTTAAATAGGTTTAGATTTAAAAAAATAAATAAAACATTTCATTCACCACTTTCATTAAAAACCCCTTCTGTCACTTAATTGGGTACTGAGCCGATGTCACTCCCATACATTCCCCCCAACACATGCAGACACACACATAGACACACACATACAGGCACACACATACATACAGACACACACATACAAAGACACACACATACATACAAACACACATACACACACACATACATACACACATACATACACACATACATACATACAGACACATACATAGAAACACATACACACACACACACCACAGAGACACATACATACAGAGACACAGACATACACACACATACATACAAACACACACACACAGACACATACATACAGACACACACACAAACAGACATACACACACATACATACAGACACATACATACAAAATCACACACACACACAGACACATACATACAGACACAAAGACAGATATACACACATACATACAGACACACACACATACATACAAACACACACATATACACATACAAACATACACACATACAAAATGTTTTAGTCACCCTCCTGTTTCCCACCTTTTAGGTGCAGGAGGGTAACTTTCCCTGGGGTCCAGTGGCTGAGCCTGATGGGAGTCAGAGTTCCCACTCTAACTCCGTCTTCTCCTTCCTCCTTCCGCCCGGCTCCCGGTGATTCCTGGGAGGAGTGACCAGGGCTGTCACTTCCTCCCAGCATCTGACATCATCACAGGGGTCCCAGTCACGCTGTTAAAGCACCACAGTGCTGACCGGGCCCCCTGGAAATGAATTTCCATTGGGTGGCCATAACAGCATGGGCCACCCGATGGGCCCCTTCAATGCAGCCCGACGGTTGTACCTTGCGGGCCAGGGCCGCATTACATCGCAGGGTCTGTAGGGCAACCCGGCCCCCTGAAGTGATGGGTCTGGTCGCAGCTGCGACAGCTGACCGCGGTAGTTCCGCCACTGGCTGCGCTCGCAATAGGATCTCCCCACAGCAAAGCGTTATTCTTTACTTTCGTATGGGGATTCCGGCACTGCTGGAAGTCTCTATGCATAGCGTGAGGACGTCCAGTGTCGTTTACACAACTAAAAGTGGTCTAAACACACGGAAGTCCCTCTAGTGGCTGTCTAGTAGCCACTAGAGGAAGAGTTAACCCTTGAAGGTAATTGTTGCAGTTTATAAAATGGATTCCCTGCTCTGGTGCGTTTTTCTATGTTCAGGGAAATTTTCCCAAACATAGATTAGAGGGATTCCCTGCTCTGTCTATGCTTGTCTATGTTTGGGGAAAGTTACCCGAACGTAGACATACGCACCAGAGCAGGAAATCCCTCTAATCTATGATCGGGGAAAATTCCCCGAACAAAGACCAGCTCTCTAACGTGGGGAATCCCTTGAGAGCTGGTTGTCAGTGAGAGCCTTCGTTAAACAGGTAGGTCGTAAAATGAGGACCACCCTGTATAACAGCCACACACATTCCTTTGATCCAACTCTGAAACTATGGCCAAGGCCAGGGAATGGAGCAAACTAGCATTAGAACACCCAGGAAGAAGACATGACCATGAGGGTTATTTACTAAAGGGAGAATTCATAGTGAATTCAAGGTGAGCATCAAATCTAATGCCCGAGTAACTGAACTAAAATCACAGCTGATTAAGAAGTTTTATTCGAGTTCAGCTATTTTGACCTTAAATTTTAAATAACCCTGTATGCTGAAGAAGAGATTGTGTACTCCATGACTGAGATACGTTTTCCTGGCATTACATTTCATATCTGTTTTTAAGGTTTCTGACCTCTGAACTTCTAATGAGGAATGTATGGGACAGTGATGTTACCCATATCTCAGATCCTTGGTACCCATGTGATTAAATAAATACTGTCGGGGTTATTTACTAAGGAGAGACTACAAAGTGGTTTAACATTCATGATATTAACTATTACAGCTTGCAAGCTTGGTTCTGAGCATAACTCAGCTGATTGGAACTGTGTTGGAATTTCACTTGGAACATTTTTCCAATTCAGAAATGTTGGCGTTAAATTTGAAATTCACTTTGAATTCCCAACTATTCAATTTATGTGTTTAGAAGGGGTCAGACAGGAAGTTAATTGCTAACTGGAATCAACCCCTTAAAGGGACACTATAGTCACCAGAAAAACTACAGCATAATGTAGTTGTTCTGGTGCATATTGCCTGTCCCTGCAGACTTTTTAATCTGGGCAGTGCAGTGCTGGAAAAAGTAGAGTAAGTAAGTAGAGATCTGTGCATTGCTGAAAAAAGGAGAGTAAGCCACAGGGGCAAGAGGGAGTCAGGGACCTAAACAGCTACTAAAAACCTATAGTGCCAGCAATACACATTTGTCCTTTTGACACTATAGTGTTCCTTTAAAGTATCAGATGCAATAGTTGGAACAGCATTTTAAAATATGTTTTACAACTTTTTTAGTTCAACGTATTATTTGTAAAAGGGGTCCTACAAATAATAGTCAAATAATTAAAACAATGTCAATGAAACAAAGTCACTGCTTAGTTTCTCATTTATGTATTTAAGGAGCTGAAGGTTACAGCAAGCATTTCGGTGCTACATAGATATCAACACAACATCAAGCGATGGTTCAACAGATTGAAATCTTTTACTCTTTATCGACAGCAATATTTCTTTTTTCTTTTTCACCGGTTATCATTACTGAAATCTTTACAGGGTTAATAGGTAAGTATAGAACTCATTTCCACAACTTTTCTGTGCCCAGAACAAAGTTATGAGCATGAATATAATTGCGCTTGCAGGTCATAATGAGGCACATGATAATTTGCATTGTATGCCGGTCTGTGCCCCTTAAGAGCTGCGCATGATAATAAAAAACGTTATACTTTAAATGCACACTGTAGGCACCGTAACATATTCATCTCATTAAATTGGCTATGGTGCCTGGAATACCTTTACTCTGTCCCTCCATTCGGTGGTAAACCATTTACGTGCAATTGAACACTAAATGAGGGTTACTGGCTTCCAAAAGCCTCGCCTACAACGGAGGAGTGGCTAAGGCAGAGATTATACACTTCCTTGTAGCCATACCGAATTATACCTGCTATGACATTATGATAGGCTGTATGCGGTCAGCTGACATTCCCAGCCAATCGCAGCCACCCATTGCTTTTCAGGCTAATACTTCCTTACTACCACAAGAAGCACAGAAGGGATAGGTTGCTGAGAATGCTGACGACTCTTGTTTAGCATTATAACATTAAAAAAAGGTTTAATGCTAAATAGGAGGACACCACCGTTGGGACTCCAGGCACTATAACCACTTCAATAAGATTAAGCAGTTATGGTGCCTACTGGGTCCTTTTAAGCATTTAAAGAATAAGAATGCAATGAAAGCTTTTTCCATTTATAAAAAAACCACAGACGGTTGGACATGTGTGTGAAAATGTGTAGGTGTGAGTTAGTGCTAGTGTGTCCCAACAAGATCAAAAGTAAGCCTTGTCTTGGGCAGGGCGTACCCTGTGGCTGTTGGCAGCTGTAGTCACCTCTCCCAGCTCAGGCAGGGATCCATATCACTAACTCCAGACTCTAATTCTAAAGGTTCGGCAGGGATGATAGTCAAACTGCCAGTACACCCACGTATCTGGAAATGTAAGAAAAGAAAAAAAAAGAAAAACATATGAGGGAGTTAGGAATGTCATATTCTGAACAACACAAGAGCAGATTTAAAGGTTGACCTGCATTGTTCAAAGATAAACTGCCCCATATTACTGGAGGCTTATGGCAGTGGCTGCGAGGGGCAGTTTTAGGTTAGCAAAACGTAAAAATTAAACTCCCGCTGCAACCCTGGGCCACCGCATTTCAAGCGACAAAGTCACAAAATATGGATTTATGTACCTCTATTTCCTCTTATTTTATTGATATGAAGTTTGCCTTTTGTATTCTATACATAAAAAAATATATATACTTTAAGTTCTTTTTCAGGACAAAAAGTGATACAAAGCATCAACGGTATAAAAAATATGGAGGCATCACAATAACTATTTGCGCACATTAATCATGTTTAATGGATCATTAGTAATTAGTATTACAGTTATGAAACACTCATCCTGCAGTAATGGCAAGTGGTAAGATAAGAATTTGTAAGAAATATAAGAAAAAAGAGGGGGAAAAAAGGGGGGCAGAAATGTAAACAAAGCAGGTAAAAATGTAGATCGGCTTTAAGTTAAAGGGACACTCCAGACCCTTTACAGCACTTTAGCTTGCTGAAAAGCTTTACGTGTGAAGAGTGTGTGCTATTTCTTTTCATTTTGCAAAAAGTGCACATTTCAATAGAAATGTACACTTTTATAAATTAACCTGGATACACCCCGTTGTCTTTCAAGCAGACAGCAGGTACTGTTCCTTCATGGTTTGGTTTGCTCACTGGAGCTAAACTTCAGAGGCAGCAATTGCCCAGAGCACCTGCCTTGAAGAGATTTCTCATTAAGCTGCATTGGGAAGCCTGTGATTGGACAGCCACAGAAAATCTGGGCGGGATTAGAAGGGGAGGGCTTGCAAGCTGTTTTCTGATGTACCCCAAAGAAAAAGATGCATTATTAAATACAGGCACATTTTCATTTGGGGCATATTTACAACAGTAACTTTTTTTTAGTTGTTTAGAAGAGTGGAATCTCTTTTTAAGGAAAGAGGGGAATAATATTTGGATTAAAAGGAAAAAAAAAAAAAGGACACAAAGCCAAAGGTAGAAGACGAGGAAACAGAGATTTGGAGAGTTGGAGGGTTTACAACTATCAGAAAGTGATTTTTGACAGTCTTTTCTAATGGACACAGGTTTGAGGTTCCATTTCAGTTGCCAAGTAAATTTTCCCATAATCCATCAACCAAAATTTTTTGACTCGTTTGCTTACCTGTGACACGTGTTGATCTGCGTGTGCGCATGAGACATCAAGCAACGCCGACAGAAGGGTAATCCGCAGACATCATGAAATGAGGAAAACTAAATGACCTTGCTAAGAAATTGGGATTGAGAATGCAAATATGGAAGCAGAAGGAAGAAAAGATTAGAAAGATAATATTAATTATATGTCATATAAAGACAAGCAGCAAAGAGAAGGACTGTAAAATCAGTAAAAAAAACACGGAGCATAAGGAAAATAAGATCTAAAGAAAAAATAACATTTGTACAGACAATAGGGGCAGACATGAGGAGACAGTTCCATTCAGAACCTTATCCATGACTGCACTGTGAAAACTCTGGCACGTAGACTCGTGTACAAACACTAATAAACATCAATCGCTTTTTAACCTTGTTTACAGTTGCATTGGCACCTTGCCCTCATCCAAGATGGTGACTGCAAATCCAATGGTTACGTTTTCAAGCACTATAAAATCTCAGCCACGCATATCCAATTATGTGGACTAGATATTTGTAGCCTACCTTCTCCATGATTCCCGGCCACCTCTGTGCTCTCTTACCACCATGGGGAATCTGATCCCATAACATCCGCGGGCTCAGGTTTAGCTGTTGTTTACAAGAAAAATAAATGTCATTGTTTGTGGCCTATATTTTCCTGTGCTTCCAAACTAGCTGCTTGTGGAATAATTATCTTACAATACTTATACATGCTATTGGCTGGCTAAGCATGATTGGAAACTTATTGGAAAAGTTAACTTTACAAGGCTCATTATGATTACCAGTGACCATTTTTATCTTTGTAGACTTACTAAGTCACATAGCCATCCCCTAGCAGTATTTTTTTAATGTTCAGAGGGGTACCAAAAATGTCTGCATCCAAGTACCTTTTCCCCTTGGAATTCCCTCGATATTGGGGGTTATAAATGTATGACAGGTTTTGGTGTGGGCAAGAGGGGACATGCTTAAAGGACACTTCAGTCACCAGAACAACTACAACTTAATGTCGTTGTTCTGGTGTCTATAGCCTGTCCCAGCAAACATTTTAATGTAAACACTGCCTTTTCCGAGATCACCTCTAGTGGCCACCACTCAGACGCTCTGCATGGAGGCCAGTGGTGTATTTTGAAATGGTGCTGCCCTAGGCATGACAGATCTCGGTCACCCCCTAATTTAAATGTACCTGCCCCTTCCTTCCAAGCCACACCTCTTCCTGTTAACTTACACACATTTTGACTCTCAGATACACTGACATACACACACATATACACTCACTAATTTGACACAATCTGACACACATACAATCATTTAGACACACACTAACACTTACCTACACTACCTGACAGACAGACACACACACATTCAGTGAAACACACACATTCACTGACAGACACACTCACTCACATTCACTGACACACTCACTCACTCACTCACATTTACTGACACTCACTCACTCACATTCACACACACACACTCACATTCACTGACACACACACTCACTCACTCACTCACTCAATTCCTCACATTCAATGACACACACACTGACTCACTTCCTTACATTCACTGACAAACACAGTCACATTCATTGACAAACACACACATTTTCCCCCAACACTCTCAATTATTATTATTATTATTTTTAAATTTTAATCCTACCTTTGGGATAGCTGGGTGGATTTTTCACCTGGGGTCTATTTGAGCTGCTGGCCAGGCTGCTGGGCAGGAAAGCGGCCGGACGTGCAGGTAAGCGGGCGCTCTAAGTTTTCAGTGAGGGAGCAGTGATCTCTCTGCTCAGCTCCCTCGTGCATCGCAGAGTGATGCCGGAAGCCGGACTGACGTCATATTCCTGCTCCCGGCATCACTGCAGGTCACGCGAGGGAGCTGAGCAGAGAGAGCTCAGGGGATAGTCCTCGCCCCCTGCCTCGGGGGAACCCAATTGTGGCCAGCCAGCCAGCTCTTGGGCCCAAAACTGGTGCAAGAAAGGAAAACCGATTAACTGAAGTCAGGGTCATGGACACCCAAGGCTCATTGATACACGTGGAGACAAAGGGTAGCCCATCTACCTAGCAGGTCCAATCACGCGGAAGAGCTATTGTAGATCGAATTGCTGAAAAAATTTAATGCAGGCCATGAGAGAAAGGTGTCAGAACATGCAGTACATTGCAGTTTGCTGCATATGGGACTGCATAGCCACTTACTGGTAAGAGTGCCAATGATGACACCTGTCCACCACCAAAAGTGACTTTTAATGGGGACATGAGCGTCAGAACTGGACCATGGAGCAATGAAAGAAGGTTGCTTGGTCTGATGTATCACATTTTCTTTTAGATCAGATTGATAGCCAGGTGTGTGCGTTGTTTACCCGGATATGACAACAGGATGCACCATCGGAATAAGGCAGACTGGAGGAGGCAGTGTTATGCTCTGGGCAATGTTCTGCTGGGAAACTTGGGTCCTGGCATTTATGTGCATGTTACTTTGACACGTACCATCTACCTAGAAATTGTTGCAGACCACGTACACCCCTTCATAACAATGGTGTTCCTTTATGGCAGTGGCCTCTTTCAGCAGGATAATGCACCCTGACACACTGCAAATCTTGTTCAGGAATGGTGTGAGGAACATGACAAAGAGTTTAAGGTGTTGCTTCCAAAGTCCCCAGACCTCAATCTAATTGAGCATCTGTGGGATGTGCTGGAACAACAAATCCGATCCATGGAAGCCTCTCCTCACAACTTGCATGAACATAAAATATCTGATGCTGAGGGGGGTGGAGACTGGAGGCCAAGTTGAACGGTCGCACGCCACATGAGCCCCAAGCCAAACGGCTAATTTACAGCCAAAATATGAGCACAAAACCCCACTTGTTGTCTGCATAAAAGCACCTGGAAAGGGGGTCTACCACGGCGGCAACGGGCGACGGAAACTCCGACGGAAATCTGATCATTTTCTCCAGAGATTGACCTGAGGCCTACAGAGGGCATACCCAGATGGCGCGGGGGAGGCGGCCGATCCCTTAGCCACTGCAGCCTTTTCAGCTGGAGGTCTCCCTGACGTACTCTTCCTTCCCACCCCCCCATGCCGGTGAGGGATATCCCGGCAAGCACAACCTGTGGCCCAGCAACCAAACGCCACCTCTGCCCTACCTGCATCGCTGCTCAAGCAAAAAAAGCATGGTGGACGCCACGTACGGCTCAGCACCCAGCTCTCCGCTGCCCTCACTATCAGAGAGACTGGATCTTCTACTCGACAACTTCTGGGCCAAACTAGCCCTTTATAGGGGCACCCTTGAGGTGGAACCACTGGCTAAGATCTCACGGGACACCCTGCAACAGCCAGCAACTACAGGATGTAGCCATGGAGCAGCTCAGGTAGCGGGGAGGAGACGACGGGCAACCCGCTGGAAACCTAGGCACCACAACACCAGACCAACGGTATGCCGCCCTACCTCCAAGCAACAACCAACCCAGAAAGCACCACTTCCAAGTTTTCCTCCCGTCCAGGAGACCACCAACCCACCGGGGAGCCTTCACCACGCAAGGGGACCCCAAGCATTGACAACATCCCGACATGGAACTGATGCAACAGGTACGCAGGAGTGCACCGGGAACTGGGACTGGTGGGGTGCTAACACCAGGGAACAAAGCAAGCGAAATCGCACCGGCTGAAAAACTTGAACTAAATGCCAGCGAACGTAAGATCCCTATTGTGCAGTATATGGATCTGCGTGTTGCACTGCCCTCAACCCCCCAACCTACATTACTCCCACTGTTAGGGAACCACGCTGCAACCTTTCTCATTATTTCGCACTCACAGAAATCCCTTGGCACACCTTATGCCGATCTCCCTACCCCTTCACTACCCATGTGCAGCCCCACACTGTTTCGTATCAGATTAACCCAAGCTTGTTGGCTATTGTTCTGTGATATAGGTCCACTTACAGGTTTAACTATCTCACCTCTTTGCATGATTGATCTTTATTATTTTTTTCACCTCTCACTGCCTTCAGATGAACAAGCATGTTACTATTACAAAAATTAGTGCAGCACATCTTGACCAAATCTGTTTATATACTGTCATTATGTAATCTCTCAAATGTCATTGTACAAGCTTGTACCTCTCACTGCACTTCAAAATAAAAGAATAAAAAAAAAAAATCTGATGCAATGTTTTGGTGCCAGATACCACAAGACACGTTAGGAGGTCTTGTGGAGACCATGCCTCGACGCATCAGAGTTCTGTATTGGCGGCATGTGAGGGAACTATAACATATTAGGCGGGTGGTTTTAACCCCTTAACACCGTTAGGGCGTACTATGCCGCCCTGCATTTAGTGAGCATAAACGCCGTTAGGGTGGCATAGTACATAGTATAATTTAATTCTTACTGTATTTTGGTATTAATATGCATATTAATACCAAAATACATCTAGAATTAAATTATATATGTATTATATATGTATAATATGCTAATCAGGTGTTTTAATTAACTTCTAATATATTATACATATATTCAAAAATAATATACACAGAATAAAATTTTTTTAAAATATATGTAATGTCATAAGCGTTATTTTATTTATACACTTAGAATTACATTTCTATATATGTATATATAAATACAAATAATAAAATATGTAATATAGGCATATATGTATGTATGTGTGTAACCCTGTAACTTTCTAAAACTCCATAATACCTGTACATACAAGGTACTGTTGTACTCGGGAGACTTCGCTGAACACAAAGATGAGTGTTTTAAAACACTAAAACTTGTAATGATGTTGATAAGACTTGACTAACCACAATCTAAATTCCCTGGGTTTTCTACTTTTGTGAATGGTATGCCATGATGGGGGTAATTCTCATTCCTTGGATGTTATATGGTCTTAAACATCAGCAAACCAATCTGGCAAACTGAAATGGGAAAGCCGTATATTTGTCCTTGTAACTTTCCAAAACCCCATAAAATATGTACATGGGGTACTATGTTATCCGTGAGGAATCACTGAACAGAAATATGAGTGTTAGAGCAGTATACAGACAATGAAATCATCAGTGAAAGGGCAGTTTTTTTGGGGGGGAAATGAAAAAAAACCCATCATGAACACTACATTTGGCTAGTGTTTGTGACTAAGTGGCTACTAAAAAAGTCTGGACATGCCCCATTCTGAATACAATTGGTTGTCTATGTTTGTGAATGATATGCCGTGATGAGGGTAATTCTCATTCCTGGGCTGCCAATTATATCATCAGTGAAAGAGCATTTTATTTTTGTGAAAAATGCAAAAAACTAATATGAACGCTAATTTTGGCCAGGGTTTGTGACTAAGTGGCTACTAAAAAAGACTGGTCATACCCAATTTTGAATACCCTGGGTAGAGATGTCGCGAACTGTCCGCCGAACTGTTCGCGAACTGTCCGCCGGCGAACAATAGCGTGTTCGCGTTGGGCGAACATATCCGATTTCCGGTCCGCCCCCTATACGTCATCATTGAGTAAACTTTGACCCGGAACCTGGGTTATCTACTTTAGAAAATGGTATGCCATGATGGGGGTAAATCTCATTACTGGGCTGCCATACAGTCTCATAGGCAACATAACTAATCTGGCAAATTTCAATGTGTAAAAATTTAATAGGCAAGCCCTATATTTGACCCTGTAACTTTCCAAAACCCCATAAAACCTGTAGATGCAGGGTACTGTTTTACTTATGAGACATCGCTGAACACAAATATGAGTGTTAGGGCAGCAAAATGTATAATGACGATGATATAATCAATGAAAATGCAGTCTTTGTGTGAAAAATGCAAAAAACTAAGATGAATGCTAACTTTTGCCAGGGTTTGTGACTAAGTGGCTACTACAAAAGACTGGACATACCCCATTTTGAATACCCTATATAGTCTACTTTTGCAAATGGTATGCAATGCTGGGGTTAACTTCCATTCCTGGACTGCCATATGGTCCCAAAGGCAGCATAGGCCAGGCAAACCAATCTGGCAATTTTTAATGTGTAAAAATGAAAAAGGGGAAAGCCCTATATTTGACCCTGTAACTCTCCAAAACACCATAAAACCTGTACATAGTGGGTACCTTTGTACTTGTGAGACATCGCTGAATACAGATATGCGTAATTTATTGCAGTAAAAACTAACAGTATTATGAAGAACTTAAAAAAATAACAACATTTCTCAAAGTTTTTAAAAATCTTATTCATATTAAGTTATGTTTCATATATAAATATTTGATATAAAATTAAAGCCCTGTTGCTTCTGAACAACATGATATATAATAAATGTGGGTGCACTTAATATGAAAGAGGTGAATTACGGGTGGACAAAAAATATAGCACAAATTCCAGGTTTTGTTTACGTTTTGTTTTGATCACAATTTGTACAACTGACTCTGTCCTTAAGGGGTTAATGTTGTGGCTGATCAGTGTATATGGTAGAAGGATCCTGTCCTATTCTAAAGAAAATATATTTCCCTTCAAAACTTGGTGGAAGGATTATTATATTAAAAAAATAGTTTTGAGGTGACAGTTGTCCCGATTAGTAATTTGATTATTTAAACTTACCTGTACAGCATTAGAATGTTTTATGTAACATTTGGAGACTTCCTAATATTAAATATTACTTAATATTGAAATTAAATATTACTGAATTATACCGTGCTACAGCTACAGTATGAGCTAAGGTTATGAAATTAAATATCACTGAATTATAGTCAAAAACAAAGAAAAAAGTTACCTGCATGTATCAGGGCTGATATGTACTATGGTCGTTGCTGCCGCCCCAGAGTAGTGGGAGTTTGAGCACAGGACTTGTTTTTTTGTAACTACTGAATTATACCCTGCTACAGCTATAGTATTGGTTACTGTCAGTAATAATCATTAGTGCCTAGTCTGAATGTGTTGAAGGACTTACAGCTGCTGGTAACAGTTTACTGTCTGCCCTCTATAGTCTCTATGGTGCTGGAGAGGAAGTATGTCTTCCGCACTTCCGCACTCCCTCTCTCTCTCTCTTCCTATGCAGACATTTTGCATTTTAGATGCAGCAACGTTTTGTTTCTTGTTTTATGACATCAGTCTGTTCCTGTTTAAGCAAGCCACTCTCTAAGGAAGCTTAATTTTTATAAATAAATAAATCCATTGTACAGTGCTACGGAATCTGATGGCGCTATATAAATAATAAAAATAATAATAATAATATATATATCCTGCAGTGCTCTGGCGTCTACATGCTGCTCCTGTGCTAATACAACCCTGCTACTCTGTTTTCATTATTTGATTACAGTAAATAAGCAAAAAAACAAAAAACTGTAAAATAACAGCATCCAGAAGATGGAACGCTAGTGACAAGACCTATCAAATGACGTAAAACAACCATGAAAACATTCAGATTACTGCATGGCTTGGTATTAAAGGGACACTATAGTGTACAAATAGGTATTCCTAACACTATAGTGCTGGAATAGATGTTTAGATTATCGATCCCCCCCACTGTGGAGTTTAAAGGTGATTAAACTTACCTTTTCTCTCTTGCCGCTATATTCCTGCCATGACTGGCTCTGCATCCATGATTGAGATCAACAACATCAATGTTGTCTGCCAATCTAACGCTTTCCCATAGGAAAGCATTGGTAGCCTATTGCGCATGCATGGCAAAACGCTTTGCCAATCAGCATCTCCTCATATAAATGCATTTAATCAGTGCATCTCTATTGAGGAGCTTTTAGAGTCTCTATGCAAAGCGTGAAGATGCTGAACGTCGGTGCTGCACATTATGCAGCACTGATCTAGGAAGCACTTCTAGTGGCCGTCTTAGTGACTGTCACTAGTAGTGTTAATAGGCAGCAATGTAAACACTGCCTTTTCTCTGAAAAGGCAGTTTTTACAGTGCTCAGTCTACAAGGACAGACTATAGACACAAAAACTACTACATTAAGCTGTAGTGGCTGTGGTGACTATAGTGTCCCTTTAGTAGGATCAAATAGAGAGACACGAATATATATCAAATGGTTAAATACAAAAGGGGGGCATTTGGGAGAGATGTAGGAGTGTGATTAAGACACAGACATAGGGATATAAGGGGAAATAGAAGAAGGGTGATAAAGAGAGACAGCTACGGAAGGCACTTTAGCAAGAGGAAGTATTGAGAAAGTCACAAGAACAGGATGGCAGAGACATTGTGAGGGAAACAAGGAACCATACAGGAGGTGATTGGAGAGATAGGAGAAAATAAGGGTGATTGGGTAGTTAGAGACATAAAGGACATGAGGTGAGACACTAAGGCTGGATTGTGACATTAGAACACAGTATTAGGGGGATAAATCTTGTTATGAATCTCTTGTAGAATATAATACTCCCAAATGGCTGCCCACCTTCCCTTCTTATGACCTTCATGTTCTTAGTTAATTGATATTCACTCCTTCAAACCTTTGTTTTGATGTCCGTTATTCGTTTCGATTGTAAGCTCATGGAGCACAGCACTTTATATAATTATATATCCTTGTGTCTGCAAAAATACCTACAATCAATTAACAAATATAGCGTTTAAAGCACTCTGAATAAGAGCACAATATAAGAACTGTTCCATAAGTTCATTAAATAATATAGTGAGTGACCTGTTCTGCCTTGTTCTCAGGTGAGTGTTTTAAACGTGAAAAAAAACTTTACTATTTTAAATGATCTGTTTTATATATTTTTTTCTCATTATATTGATCCTATGGCCTTTATATTTATTTTCTTCTTCCAAAGCCACATGACCGTTTGCAGAGCTTTAACAACTAGCGCTGAAGGTAAAAGATAATTAAAAAAAAAAAAAAAAATGAATATAAAAATTTGACTGCCTGTCTTACCAGATAGTCTTGCAAACATCAAAGTCGCCGCAATGAACAGGGCAGGTGCTCTGGACTAAAACGGATCACAGGTCAAAACATTCCACCAATAAACCGAAACCTTATCTATAGTTTATTATAGTAATGTGCGCAGCCAATGACACTAGCACAGTGCAAACTATAAGGTTATTTCTAGATGTCGGCATACAGAACATTTGCAAGCTTTAAAGAGAGATCTTAACCCATTCCCTGTGAAAAAAATAAAAAAATTAAACCTGTATGTCTTGAGCTAACATCTGTTTCGTAGTATAGAATGCAGTTAGGGCGGTGTTGTACAAAGGCAAGTTTTTATAGCATATTGTATATACATTTACGCAGAGTCACACACTCTGGATTGATAAAGTATTAGCACCCTGGTGCAATCTCCAGCGAAATGTATTATTGTTATTATTTTATTATTTATATAGCGCTGTAGAGTCTATAATTTGAGAGCATTCACCAGTTTCTGTGAAAGAAATAAACTGCTTTTTTTTTTTTTAACACAGAAGGAGAAATACAAAGTAACAAGTCTTTTTTTTAAATCCAGAACAGGATCATTTATAAAGTTTGCATTTTTGGGTATATAGATTTTTTTTTTTTTCTTAGAAAACTTCACACTTTTACTATCACCTTACTTTGTGCAACCATGGTGGGTCACACTCTACTGATATATGACCAACTGCTGCTCAACCTAACTTGCCTGCTCCTGCGACTGCTCTGTTTGAAACCGCAGAAGCAGGACTATTAGGCTGATCGGCAGATGCTCAGTTGGTGGTAGAGTATGACCTAACATGGCTGCTCAGACAAATAAAGTAACATTTTCTAACAAAACAATTAACAATCATTATATATCATTAAAATAAAAATAAGTTAAGTTGTAATAAACGTTTAAGAAATGAGAAGTAAAATTTTGATGACAGATTTATAATGCATTTTCTTTAACGGAACACTAAAGCAGTAGGAATAAAAGGCTGTAGTCCTAACACTTTAGTGTTCTTGTCTCTATTTGCCCCCTCCTCCCGTATGTGGAAACAAAAGTCAAATAAAGAGTATTACTCAACTTTTCTACTACAGAGGCTCCCTCAGCGCTGCTCAAACCTTTCACCTCTTGCAACGTTATCAATGAGTCATGGCCTCCTAAGGTGATGTCCAGTCCAATGCTCTTTGTAGATAACCATTGTAGACTTGATTAAATAATGTTAGTACTTCCTCAAAAGTGCATCAGTCTGAAGGAGATGCTGTAGATGTCTAACCTCCATACCCTATCCTATGGTATCATTGTATACTGCATGTGTACTGCTGAGCTATACTGTTTATATATGCAGTTTGTATCACTACATGCAAGCTCAGAACGTTGCTTACATTATTATTATAATTTTATTATTTATATAACGCTAGCAAAATTCTGTAGCTCTGTAAAATGGGGTACAAGGGTTACTCTGTTTGTAGGCTTGTGCATGGCAGAAAATGTGGTTTGGCCGAATCACTTTGTCCGAAAAAAAGAATCAACATTTAGTGGCTGTCTCCTAGCCATCAATCATCTTTTTCCATTCAGACATCGTTTTTTTGTTGGCCCTATGGACTGAGCTTAGAATCGCAAATCAAACGTTCATTGTGAAGGTTGTTTATTGGGTTATACGACCATATTGTGCTTCAGAGTTTTGGAATTCAGACGACCTGCCGATCAGCTTAAATTCAGACTAATTCAAGTTTGTTTGAGCCCGAATGCTTAAGTCTATCTGTTTCTATTACGTAACTAGTCACCCACATTATCTTTTGCCTAATTGGTGGGTTTACGTTCATTTGGACTGCTATTAAATGGGATATCATGAGATACAATGCCTTGCAAAAATACCCAGGCCCTTTACAAATGCTCACCTTTTACTGAAAACAGTCTATGTATAGATATTGTGGGATACTTTCGTGTATGAAATAGAGATAATGTAAGAAATGAGATTGAGAGAGAAAATAAAAATGTAGAAAAAAGTGGGAGGATAAAGAATGGAAAGGTTTGTGGCACTTGAGTGAAAGGCAGTATTTATCTGGATAGTCAAACCATAACACTATTTGAAGGGTTCTTTGGGGAGTGATAAAGAACCTGCTAATTATTTTAAAGTGGAATTGTGTAGGGGGTAAGGGCTGTAGTGTATGTGTGCAGAGGATAGGGCTGTAGTGCGCATTTGGGAATGATAGGGACTGTTGTTAGTGTTGGGGGGAAACAGGCTGTGTGGGGGGCATGAGGGCTGTAGTGGGGGGATAGAGTGGTGGTGTGGAGATAGATGCATTGATGGGGAAAGGGGCTGCGCTGTGGAATAGATGCTGCAGTGGGGCATAGGGATTGTGGTGGGGAGATAATGGCTGCAGAGGAGGGGTAGTGGCTATAGTGGGAGCCTAGGGAGAATGTAGTACAGTACATGGATATTAACTGAGATGATGCTTAAAAAATGTTGATAAAATAAAAAATGTAAACTAAAGTTTGTTCCTCCTTCTCTGAGGCTTACATTTGGCCATGGAAGGGGCAATCATGATCCCTAGTGGTCTGGTGAGAGTTGCTGCTTGCCTGCACCCTTGGTAGCTGCAGACAGCTCCTATCAGTCAGCACCTGGGGAATATATCAGAGCTTTGCCATGGTATTCCGCAGCAGCTCTCTAATACAAAAGAAGTGCTAGGGCTGTCGGGAAAATGAGGGAAAACAAATTGGGATTCTGTGCTCAAGTGCTCGGCCTGCCTCCGATTTATGGTGGTTTGTTCTCACAGCAGAATGGGCTGACCGGTAAGTGAGATCTTTGATCTCCCTACTGGCTGTGCCGCTCCTCTCCTGCTTGTCACCCCGAGGCCGTGGCCATGATGACCTTATGGCAAATCTAGCCACGCCTACAGAGAGCTGTGATGGTAGAATCATGCTGTAGGAGAGTAAATCATCAGCAGGAACTGGACATCTTTTGAAAATTGAAGGAAGAATGGACTCTATATTGCAGGATATCTTTTTTCAGTTTCCTAGAAAGCTGAAGCTTGGAAGAAAGTTCTCCTTTCAACAGGACAATGATCCTAAGCAAAAGGCAAAAACAACTTTGCAATTGCTCAAAAAACAAAAAATGTGAATAACCTACAGTGGCCTCAATCCTATTGAAATTCTATGGCACTTTTTCAAAAATGCTCAAAAGGTCCTCTAGAGCCACCCTGCCCAAAAAAATGAGCAAACATTAATCCTTGCCAGTGAGAAAACCTGGTACGTACTTACCTCAAAAAAGTTGTTACTCAAAAGGCGACTCATCTGAATATTAAATTTTTTAACTGCGTATGAAGAAATTACCCATTGTCCTGGTATCAGACAGGCCCACACAAAGGCATTATGTTTGCTTTTTTCCATGTATTGGGTGAAGTAAAATTCTGCAATGTGGAGGGTACTTTTGATTTCCTTTGATTACTATTCACTTTCTGTTTGTTTGTCTTTCACTTATTTATTTATTTATTTGTTTATTTATTTATTCTACTTTAATCTTCCTTAGTAGATCAATATATAATTGGTGACTCATATGAGTACTCATTTCTCCTTCTACAATCCAAGTTATTTTCTATAATGATACAAGATTTTAGATGAGAGAAGATCGCATAGTCCTCCGTAACAATCAGCACCTCGTTTCATCACCCTATTTCTATATTTTCCTGTCTCAAACGCATTACGATATGCCCAGCTCATGCTTAATTTGTTGCATTGTCAATATCTGCTCACCTGGTGCATTTGATGAAGCGCCAATACATCCCAGCTAGTAATTCACCACAATTACTCATAATAACATTAACAATTACATGTGCAAGGTATTAATGCAGCCCCTGATCTTGTCAATGTATCCAAATGTATTCAAATTACACACGAGAGACTGAAAATTCAACCGTGATACTGGCTCAGCATAAAAAGATTAAAACAGTATCAAAACAGTAATAGTCTTCTTAAATTCTTTTTTATTGGACCATAGTTAACTTGGGTAAGGAGATATCTTGTTTTCCACTGTAAGTAGATGCAAAAAAAACCCCCAAAAAACAACCCCACACGGACAGGGGTCCATCGTCTTTTTGAATAGCTTTCTTTGGCCAAGTAATTTATCTTAAACCAATGAATGGCCTCATTGTGCTGTGGTATGGGCATAAAATAACCGAATGGAACCAATGAGCTTGAATTGTAAAAGAAGCTAATCTAGGTCTAAAGTACAGATCACGTTCAAGGCAGAGTTCAAACATGGCTGAGTTCACGTTTCCTGGTAAAGACAGAATCAGTTCATCCAAATTGATTCACATAGCTTAGGTCAAAGTAGGCAGAGTTCAGAATATGTTCTGTGTCACCTAGCAACCAAGCAGGGCAAGCATGAACGAGACCTGGCCGCATCCAAGTTCAACTCAACATATAAAACAATGCTACTTTCTCAGAATTCTATGCTGCAGGACATGTGCTGCCTTAAAGGGACTCTACAGGCACCAAGACCACTTCATCTCAATAGTGTCTGTTTAACCCTGCAACTGGAAACATTGCCATTTTGAAATATTGCAAATGTGGCACGGACTTTGTTCAGTGGTGTATCTATGTGTGAGTCTGTCTCAAAACGAATGTTTCTGTCTTACTCTTAGATGATACAAGTCTAAAACAGCTAAAATATCTGCTTCAGGCAAAAATCATAAGCAAAACTATGTCTTTACGGAGCTATCACTGAGAATCCATTGCAATGCAAAATTACAGCCTATCTTTTAGAAAATGCAAGCGTCTACATAGTTGCTGATCGAATACCTTGTAGACCTTGATGTGGAAAAGTGGTCCCCTAGATTAGTTGGACTAAAACTCTCATAATTCTCTGCAAGGCTATTGTAAAAGAATATGGGAACTGCAGCTTTGAAATTCTTTGAGGGAGACACATTTAGATATACATGTGGTTTACATCATGTGGAAAAAAAGAAAAAGCTGAGTTTAATTATTATATTTAAATAACTTAAGTAAGAAAAAGAGTCTGGGAAAGACACATTGGCCAAAGGTCTAGTGAATGGATAAAACAAATGATCACACATTGCTAGAGGCGTGTTTTTTTGTTGTTTGTTTTTTCAAAAGTGGCTAAACAAAAGTAATTCTCAAAACAATTTTTATTAAGTAAAGTGTGTCAGATACTCAAATATATCCCTGACCAAGAACTGTCAGATCCCTCTCAATAAACTGACCACAATCAAATTGGCGGCTGTAAATATATGACATACTTTCTTTCTTTAATTGAAGTGTGTGACGATTTCTGTCAAAGAACAAGCATTTCAGATTGCAAAACCAACCTCTACCCGTAAATTGCCAAACCAACATTTTATCCCTCTATCGTTTTCCACGCCTGCAACAAATCAACTTAAATATTTTAAACTATGTATTTGTAATTCAGTAGGTGTTTTTTTATTGTAATATCTACATATACATAGTGCCGTTCACTAAGCTAGAAACTGTGGAGATTTCAAAAAGGATCTGAAATCGCCATAAGAGCTCAAAAAAAATTTTGATTCACAAAAGCTGGAGGTTTCAACACAAATCTTAGACTTTGATTGGATGCTAAAGCATCATGGTCTCTGCAGCTTTTAAAGAGACACTATAGTCACGAGCACAACTACAGCTTAATGTATTTGTTCTGGTGAGTATAAACATTCCCTGCAGGGATTTTCAGGTAGTGTTTACATTGACCCCTAGGAACACCTCCAGTGGCCACTCCTCAGATGGCCACTAGAGGTGCTTCCTGGGGCAGTGCTGCACAGTAGACAGCACTGCCGTCTGCATGGAGAAGCTGAATTTCCCTTATAGAGATGCATTGATTCAATGCATCTCTATGAGGAGGTGCTGATTGGCTAAGCCAGCATTTGGCCCCGACCCATCCGGGCTCCTTGCCGATTACAGTAAATCCAATGCTTCCCTGTAGGGAAGCATTGGATTGGCTAAAAATTTTAAATCTTAATGATGTTAGCAAGGAGGTGGATTGGGGACGGGGCCAGCACCAGCGGACCCGCGGAGCGCTGTACATAAGGTGAGTTTTAACCCCTTCCAAGAGGGCCAAGGATTGGCAAGCCACCTAAATGAGGATTAAACACTATAAGGTCAGGAATACATGTTTGTGTTCCTGACCCTATAATGTTCCTTTAATTTAACTTTATTATTTTTTTTCAGTGATTTTTAACGAAAGGTTAAATGTAGACGTAGTTCTAATGTGCTAATTCTGGCTAAACTTTGTTTGCTTAGCTGAATATAATTTCAATATAGAGAAAAAAAGGGGTAACAAGAGAGGTGACAACAGCACAAATAGCCTGCCCTTCGGTGGGTCCTGGCTCAGATCTCAAGCTGGATTTAGCTTAACTTGTGCCATTACAGAGAGAACATCTCTGAAGCATTTCAGACTGGTCCCACCCATATGGGCAGTCCAGATCCGAAATACCAGCAAGTTCACTCTGCACGAGAGATACGGCAACACCAGACGATCGTTTCAACCTTGTAAGGTATCATCAGTGAGGTATAGCAAATATCCCTCTATGCATCGTGAGTAAGGGGTCCTCGTCTCGATTACCCTTTACACTAAAGGAGAGGGAAAAAAAGGGTAGCAAGAGAGGTGAGGACGGACAACAGCTCAAACAGCCTAACCTTCGGTGGGTCCCCGCTCAGATCTCAAGCTTGTTTTAGCTCAACATCTCTGAAGTATATCAGACTGGTCCCATCCATACGGGCAGTCCAGATTCGAAATGCCAGTATATATTATTAATATATTTCCATTGTGGTTTTAAACAGATTTATGCAGAAACTATTTAAGGTAGGTTTTAGGTGTGTTATTATTATCCAACTTGTTAATAATTAGTGTACTTGTGATGAAGGATGAGAAAATGAAAGGCTCAGTGGTGTTGGATATGGGTAAAGATGAGGATAAAACCTATATTCCTTATTCCAGATCAGGTTGGCAATTCACATGTAACTAGTTTAACCCAATTATGTGTGGAATTAGTTCTACAAATAGACATTTAGAACATTGTTGCTGGTAAAAAGGTATCTTCTGATCCCTACACGCTGGTGTGATTTCATAACAATGAAAAATATGGTTTCTAGTTTAGAAAATGCACCTTTTGTATTCTTTTTATGTATGTCTCCTAATGATGTGTCTCCTGAGTGTCCTCTTATCCAGGTTCTTCTATTGATTTGCAAAATATTACAAAATAAACGCTCCTTAGGCTTTGAGCATGAACATTGTGGTGGGGGGAATGTGATCTCACATCACACAGTGGACAACAGAGACGTAGCTCAGAGTATACAACATTTTATTCCCTTTTCGCAAAAACAAAAGATCCATTAACAACAACATGGCAATATCACAAATACATAACAATTTTTAAATTTGTTCACATGTCACACATCATGACAACAATGTTACATTTTCTGTCTTTGTTTTTTTCTTTATAAAATTTCATTTAAATAAAAGTTTTTTTTAATTGATTGTCTTTTGCACAAACATGAGGCAAAGGGCTGTAAGGTGGCACGATGTGGGGTACGTTTCCTGGGAAATCTCTTTGAAAATGTATGCCACATTTTCCATTCCAACACTCCTCCATCTACCTCTGTCTATACAGTTTGTTTGGTCTAATGAAACCCCTTTTCAGTTGTCTTCAGCGGTATTACATTGAGGCAGTGTGCTTTGAGAGGTACCTGCAAAAGCCATCGGGTTCTGGTCAAAGAACATGATCCTTATCTACTGATGATACGAAGATGTGTAACAGGGTTGATGTTCCAGGAGAGATAAGCCAAATGGCAAATGATTTAGGTAAACTAAAAATATGGTCAGAGTTGTGACAGCAGACATTTAATGTGGATAAATGCAAGATAATGAATCTTGGACGTAAAAACCCAAGGGCAGAGTACAGAATATTTTAGAGTCCTAACCTCAACATCTGAGGAAAGGGATTTAGGGGTGATTATTTCTGATGACTTAAAGGTAGGCAGACAATGTAATAGAGCAGCAGGAAATGCTAGCAGAATGCTTGGTTGTATAGAGAGAGGTATTAGCAGTAGAAAGAGAGATGCCATTGTACAGAACACTGGGGAGACCTCACTTGGAGTATTGTACGCAGTACTGGAGACCGTATCTCCAGAAGGATATTGATACTTTAGAGAGAGTTAAGAGAAGGGCTACTAAACTGGTTCATGGATTGCAGGATAAAACTTACCAGGAAAGGTTAAAGGATCTTAACATGTATAACTTGGAGGAAAGACGAGACAGGGGGATATGATAGAAACATTTAAATACATAAAGGAAATCAACACAGTAAAGGAGGAGAGCATATTTAAAAGAAGAAAAACTACCACAACAAGAGGACATAGTCTTAAATTAGAGGGACAAAGGTTTAAAAATAATATCCGGACATATTACTTTACTGAGAGGGTAGTGGATGCATGGAATCTCCTTCCAGCTGAAGTGGTGGAGGTTAACACAGTAAAGGAGTTTAAGCATGCGTGGGATAGGCATAAGGCTATCCTAACTATAAGATAAGGCCAGGTACTAATGAAAGTATTTTTTTAAAACTGGGCAGACTAGATGGGCCGAATGGTTCTTATCTGCCGTTACATTCTATGTTTCTATATTTCTATGTTTCTACCATTCCCACATTCTGTCCCTGGGCTATTATCCTCCATAAATACACCAATAGTACAAGAATAAGCATTTCTTATTCTGTTTGTGCCTTTGGGATTGAGAAGTAAATCTCTTCTGTAAACACATGTAAACACGCTGAGTGCTTTGTAGGTGCCTTTAGTATTGAGACAAGCTGCCTGAGTTAGCCCATAGTCTGTGTTCTGATAAAAATGTGTTATTTTACCAACAATATTCTTCCCTCTGTAGTTGTTTTCTCTTTAATGGCATATCATCGTTTTTGAGATGTGAGTGAGGACTAACCAAACAGCAAGCTACTACGTTCCTGAATATTCTCAATGTTTTCATATATTCTGTTGATTTTTCTGTTGATTCTGTTAATTTTAGCAGTATTTATTTTGTTTTTTTTTGTAAATCACACCAAACACTAATGATCTTTACTGGATCTTTGTGGTCCCGTATCATGATTTTCATATGATATTTTATAAATATAATCTTGAAAAATAATTTCACTTAAATTGAGTGTTCTTTTGTTTTTCTAATATGTGAATGGACTGTTTTCTTGCACACATTACTATTTATGAGATTATTCCAATTAAGGTTGATAATAAATATGTGGTCCAATTCACATATCATTAAGTATCCTCAGTTATTATAATTGTTTTATATAGGCACGAATGTGAATAAAGACTCTGAACAAATCTGGTTTTGGATGTTCAGATATGTAGCTGTGTATATTGGCAATAAAGTTAGTTTGCGTTCCAGCTTGGTTGTTCGTGCATGCGTTGAAGGACCACCCGCGCATCATGACGTATGTCGTCGCATCCAGCGTAACTAGCACATGCACGGTCATCTAACAAGATGCACATACCAGCGGATTTAAAAGACGGAAGACTGGGAAAGAAGGAAGAAGCTCCTGAGGAAGTCGGATCGTCAAAACTTGTAGAGTCCTGATTAGAAGACCCTAAGATTTGGAAAAAAAGCGGATATTGAAGCACCTTAATTCTCTACTCTTTACTTTGAATTGCTCTGCACTTTGCACTTGCACTTTAGAACTTTGTGCTGTGAAGGTAGATGTTGTTAGCTGCTCTCCAATAGGGTTCTAAGCCTATTTAGGCTTCCTTTGCTATTGTTGCACATTTGTTTTTGTGCTGAATATATGCATTTTAATAATAAATTGTTCATTCTTTACTAATCGGTTCGTCTCTTCTTTGTTTTTGAGAACATTCCGTATGAAGCTGGTGATTATATAATAACTGTGGCGCCCTGTTATTATTTATTGACATTCTCTTTACAATTTTGCTTTGTGTTTGTAAGAGGTTGGGAGTGACCATAGGACAGAGGCTAGCCTGCACTTACTTGACAATGCATGCTCCACCCATCCATTTATATTTGTTTTCTTGGTATTTAGTATGTAGCAGTTCTGAAAGAAACACTGTATAGCTCTAACTACAACTACATACACCCCTTGATATTCTCTGGGCATCTAAATCCATTTAGAAAGCTCCCATGCAATTGACACGGATTGATTCTCATGTTAATACTGAATTACAAACTCAGCGTATTTTACTTTGCATTGGAAAAATGACATTTACTTGATGTTTACACTTAAAATTTGGTCACTCTATAGTAGGTTTTTTTCAGATTTATCTGCTAAAATCTATTGCGTATGATAATTGGTTATATCTTTTTAAAATTGTATACAGTGTGGAAAAAAAAATCTATAAGAGTGATATAACTTAAGTGGAATGTGTAACAAAAACAATAGTCCAAAATGATCGGAAGGAGGTCACACCTAATCTGTGAGAGGAAGTGAACCCCACCGTGCATAAACACATTATTGAGGATCATTTAATGCTGTCCTTGTGTTTCTCAATCATAAACTGTCTGCTAAACAATATGTTGCTGGATACAGTTACACGAAGACAATTTGGCTGTGTTTTGGGATATTTTGTGAGATGCGTTACCAAAGATATGTTTCTGGAACCACACACAAACCCTAATCACATCAGCAGTATCAAAATGGAAACCAAACCCGGCTGATGAGAGAGTTGATGTGTCCGGTCTCTCAGTAATGCCAGGGTTAAAGCCAGGACAACACATTCGTAGCCCCTGGACACTGTAATAACACTGAGTCATTTTACTGCTTCCAGAAAGGAAATTCCTCAGTTCGGAGCTAGGAATCCCCCTCGTTAACTAAATTCAGCTTTATTATGCAACATGCTTCTCATTGTCAGGCTTGCGGAATGCTTTTTGAAGCACTCAGGCACAATGACATCTCCAGAAAACATATACAAGGTGGTCTCGCAGGGTGCCAAAATCAAACGTAGGGGGCCAGCAATAATTTCAGACTGCTTGAAATAGTACAATTACTGCTGTGCATCACCTGCATATCTCAAGTTGGACTTTGGAAAATCTCCTATATGCACAGAAACTGACACAGATACTTCGTTTAAACAGACACACTGCATATAAATACAAAGATTATTGCCTTGGAGCTCCTTGGTATTGATGCAAATACTCAATACGGTGAGGTTTTGTTTTTTGGTTTTTTTTAATAACTTTTTTTTTGCTCTGCAGCTCTAGCTTTTCCCAACACTGCAAAATGTATTAAGCTGTTTTTTTATTGGTTAGAGCTGTGGAATAAACCCAAGCTCCTTGGCAAAAAGACTCACAGAAATGTGCAACATAATGGGTATATTACTTAGCTCTCAAACAGTACAACGTACAGTAACGCAGAGTGTATCTGTGCATCCCAGGGCTCAAATTAATGTGCAAATTAGTGCATCAATGTACCCCAATTCACTGTACTGTGCCTTTTTGTTAGAGTCCAAGAATACTCAGGGCTTGAGCTCAAAACAAAATATGGTGACCTCTCTCCAGACCTTCAACCTTACCATCCTCCACACCTTAACATCTACAAGAAACTCCTCTTGACATTCGCATGGATATATAAAGACACACACATACATTTAGATACTTATACAAACAGATTCATGCATTAAGACAATAATTCCAAAGCTTCTTTTTTTAAAATGTGTGCTCATTCCATGTACATAGCATTTAAGCGTGCTTACCTCGGCTGGACCTTCCACTGGTTCTGGAATGAGAAACAAGCCATCAAAGCATACCGTTTTTGCTTGTGTGGGTGAGAGCAGTTGGTAATTCAGCTATGTCCACCTTCTATGAGTCTTCTGATCAATGTTTTTCCTCACCCTTCTGTACTCTACTGAATCAATCTCAAAGTCAATCAGCACCAGGTCCACCTGGAGCTTCTGAGCACTCTGTTACAATGCTGTAATGCGTTTACTATGGACGTTTGTTTGCATCTATCTCCAGTATTTGGAGTTGAGAAGAGTCAACAATTAACTCTAACCTATTAATAATAACTGGGCTTAATTGTAAATATACAGGGAGTGCAGAATTATTAGGCAAGTTGTATTTTTGAGGATTAATTTTATTATTGAACAACAACCATGTTCTCAATGAACCCAAAAAACTCATTAATATCAAAGCTGAATATTTTTGGAAGTAGTTTTTAGTTTGTTTTTAGTTATAGCTATGTTAGGGGGATATCTGTGTGTGCAGGTGACTATTACTGTGCATAATTATTAGGCAACTTAACAAAAAACAAATATATACCCATTTCAATTATTTATTATTACCAGTGAAACCAATATAACATCTCAACATTCACAAATATACATTTCTGACATTCAAAAACAAAACAAAAACAAATCAGTGACCAATATAGCCACCTTTCTTTGCAAGGACACTCAAAAGCCTGCCATCCATGGATTCTGTCAGTGTTTTGATCTGTTCACCATCAACATTGCGTGCAGCAGCAACCACAGCCTCCCAGACACTGTTCAGAGAGGTGTACTGTTTTCCCTCCTTGTAAATCTCACATTTGATGATGGACCACAGGTTCTCAATGGGGTTCAGATCAGGTTAACAAGGAGGCCATGTCATTAGATTTTCTTCTTTTATACCCTTTCTTGCCAGCCACGCTGTGGAGTACTTGGACGCGTGTGATGGAGCATTGTCCTGCATGAAAATCATGTTTTTCTTGAAGGATGCAGACTTCTTCCTGTACCACTGCTTGAAGAAGGTGTCTTCCAGGAACTGGCAGTAGGACTGGGAGTTGAGCTTGACTCCATCCTCAACCCGAAAAGGCCCCACAAGCTCATCTTTGATGATACCAGCCCAAACCAGTACTCCACCTCCACCTTGCTGGCATCTGAGTCGGACTGGAGCTCTCTGCCCTTTACCAATCCAGCCACGGGCCCATCCATCTGGCCCATCAAGACTCACTCTCATTTCATCAGTCCATAAAACCTTAGAAAAATCAGTCTTGAGATATTTCTTGGCCCAGTCTTGACGTTTCAGCTTGTGTGTCTTGTTCAGTGGTGGTCGTCTTTCAGCCTTTCTTACCTTGGCCATGTCTCTGAGTATTGCACAGCTTGTGCTTTTGGGCACTCCAGTGATGTTGCAGCTCTGAAATATGGCCAAACTGGTGGCAAGTGGCATCGTGGCAGCTGCACGCTTGACTTTTCTCAGTTCATGGGCAGTTATTTTGCGCCTTGGTTTTTCCACACGCTTCTTGCGACCCTGTTGACTATTTTGAATGAAACGCTTGATTGTTCGATGATCACGCTTCAGAAGCTTTGCAATTTTAAGAGTGCTGCATCCCTCTGCAAGATATCTCACTATTTTTGACTTTTCTGAGCCTGTCAAGTCCTTCTTTTGACCCATTTTGCCAAAGGAAAGGAAGTTGCCTAATAATTATGCACACCTGATATAGGGTGTTGATGTCATTAGACCACACCCCTTCTCATTACAGAGATGCACATCACCTAATATGCTTAATTGGTAGTAGGCTTTCGAGCCTATACAGCTTGGAGTAAGACAACATGCATAAAGAGGATGATGTGGTCAAAATACTCATTTGCCTAATAATTCTGCACTCCCTGTATATGGAGAGCTCTTTATCACCATGGCCAGGAGCAATCATTTCACAAGACCCTTCATCCATTTATGAGCTAGATTGACCACATGTCCTTTAAATGCCAGGACAGCAGACTGATACCTTTCGCTCAGATGGCACATTTTTTCTCTGTCAGATTCCAGTAAACATTTGCATGGTAGGCTGCCATGCAAATGATGTTCCACTTATAGGAGAAACCTGGATGTAGAGTTGAATATAAGATGGCATTTATTGATGGAGACTGATACATATGCTGCCATCATCAGCAACAGAGCCCAGAGTGGGGAAATTTTATCCGAGGGTTAATTTTCCTTCTTTGAGATTTTGGTGCCAAACATAGTTTATCAACATCTCAGAGGTTAATGCCATCCCACTCACTGCCTCTGGTTTTACTGAATTCACTGTCCTTAACTTTATTGTACTCATTGTCCCTGGTTCTATTGCGCTCACTGCCTCTGGTTTTATTGCACTCGTTGACATCTTTTATGGCATTCACTGCCTCTGGATTAAGAAGTAGATGGCAGCACCAAGGAGCAAGATGATCAAAAGAGTATATCTGTCATCCATCATAACTTCCTACGCACCACCTTGTACGCAGACAGGTTACCCCAAAAAGTGACTGGGCTGCTTTAGAACTCAACTTTTCATTTTGTAGCGAGGAGGAAATTACTACTTGACTTTACTGCATTTGCCATTTATGACAAGGGCTGTTGCAAGGTGTTTTGCTGCTGTTGGTAAAACACACTTTGTTGCCCCAAAATGTGTCTTTTCTAACATAGTCTACCCAAACAATCTTATTTGTGGCTTCACCAATATCCTAATTTCAAATTGCCATTTTTTACACCTTTTAACCCCTTAA
The DNA here is from genome assembly GCA_933207985.1 of Pelobates cultripes. Taxonomy (NCBI): domain Eukaryota; kingdom Metazoa; phylum Chordata; class Amphibia; order Anura; family Pelobatidae; genus Pelobates; species Pelobates cultripes. The sequence goes on along the minus strand of OW240915.1, from coordinate 22,944,191 downwards.
GGACCAAACTTCTGGAATAAAAGGGAATCATGACATGTCACACATGTCATGTGTCCTTAAAGGACCTCTATAGTGCCAGGAAAACATACTTGTGTGCCCTGAGGGTGCCACCACCCTCAGGGTCCCCCTCCCGCCGGGCTCGAGGGAGAGGAAAGGGGTTACATCTTACCTTTCTCCAGCACCGGGTGGGGAGCTCTCCTCCTCCTCTCCGCCTCCGATCCTCCTCCTGGGCTGAATGCGCATGCGCAGCAGGAGCTGCGCGCGCATTCAGCCGGTCTCATAGGAAAGCAATTACAATGCTTTCCTATGGACGCTTGCGTGTTCTCACTGTGAGACAGCCACTAGAGGATTTGAGGGCTGGATTAACCCATTTATAAACATAGCAGTTTCTATGAAACTGCTATGTTTATAAAAAAATGGGTTAACCCTAGCTGGCAACCAGACCACTTCATTAAGCTGAAGTGGTCTGGGTACAAAAAAAAAAATGTGTAAGAGCTGTGGAATCTAATACAGATGGTATGGCAGCGCTCAGAGTTACAATGCACACAAAAATGTGTAAAGAAAAACAATAAGGAGGCGGGCAAAACAATAAGGAGGCGGGCGAAACGCGTCACACGGACGTCATCAGAGGGGCGGACCCGGAAGTGGATCACGTGACCAGACTGCAACCAGGAATTTTCTGTCCCTACTATCTAATCGTCCCATCTCCTTTCTTCTCAACCCTTGCAACTTTCTTGTGTATCATCTCCCACAGTATACTCCACCTGATTGCTTTTTGTTGAACCCTTGCCTCCCACTCACAATGCGTTTCTGAGAGGCAAACTTCCAACACACAAAATGTTGCTCAGTGGGAATGTGTTGAAGAACAACTACTTTACATTAACTCAGTCTTTTGTTTTATATAATTTCCATCTTCTGCCATGTTATGATTACATGTGACCATTTACAATTAATGACACAGCCTAGAAATGATTAATTGTATCAATTATACATTGCTGTTGTATGGTTAATTTTTGTCTTCCTGATTTTTTCAGTTCCTTAATGTCCAACCATTTGTGAATATTGCTATACAGAGGCGAGAAAGCAGGACATAATGAACCAGGCGGTAGTAATCAAGATCAGATGGTCACTTAAAAAAATACATCCAGTCCAACAGGCTCCTTCTTGCCAAATTACTTATAAGATCCAGATGTCAGAAAAGACCTAACATGTTACCTTGTTGTGTTCTCCAGAATGTCTATCTCAGCTAGCGTTTCAATAAATCATTTCCACATTGTCAAATAAGTGCATTAATTTCCAAATTATGGAACTTTTTATGTTTTTATATGACTTCATCTGTAGTCTACTTTAGTAACCCTGATCTTTTTGAGTACTCACAAAATGCTTTAAATCAGTTTGCCATTATAATTACTAACGACCCTTTGAGAACCAGTTAACCACATGTTGTCACTAGTTACCATAAACAAACCTCTGTTTAACCGTGAGAACTCACAGAGAGAGTTAGTATGTTAAATGTCATGGTTGCGTTTGATATGCACAGTGATCATCTTTTGGCATAGTAAAATTACCAAGACAAAACTTAAACAGTCAGCAGTCATTGCCTGGTAACAAGAGGCTTATGTTGCCATAACATTGGGTGTCTAGGACTCGGACTGGTTATATAATAAGGTGCAGAGAATATGCATATACATTGGAAATAATGTATTGTTACAAGTAAGAGAGTCCAGGGTTTAAGATCAGCACAGGCAGATGTGTAATGGATGATAAGAAAGGTAAATATATAAATAGATATGTGATACAAAGGTAAAGATCATAGTGTTTAGGATTTGGGAAGAGGTATGGGTAAGAAAGAAGAATGCAAAGTTAATCTTTATTACTAAATTTAGGTGACTATAGACTAATCACTTTTCCAGGTCATAGATTTCACGTCAGAATTGTGTTGACCCAAAGTCATTTTTTCTATAGATTATAAAAGTAAATATCGATTGTATGGTTATTAGACATCTACATTATCTGCATGTCTGTGAGCTCAGCCATCTCAGTTACATGACATTGAATTTTCATTAAGATTCCCCACAATTAAACAGTTTTCCTTCTCTGGGGGAGATGCTCGGTTTAGGCAGACTGGCAGGGTTATTCGCTAAAGCAGATGTTTGGGAATTCAAAATCAATTCAAAACAGAGGAGGGCTGGCAGGGGTGGAAATTGGACAACCCCTCAGGCCTAAAACTCTATTTGTTTTCTGATTAAAAAAAACTAGAGAGGTTTTGGGATTCCCGGTTCTCCAGGAGTGAGGCAGCAGGTAAGAATTTTGCATGGCCTTTGCAAGCCTAACACTGTGAGCTGATATCCTGCAATCTCAATGTTTTACAAACCTTGACTGCCCTGCTTGAATATTTCCATGGATCTGTGATCTGTGAGGCACATCTGCAAAATGACACTAGTCGTTTGTACTTGCTCCAGGCCACACAGTGCCAGCCTTACCGTGATAGCAAAACAGTAAGTTTTCATTATGCATTTAACCAGGGTTATTGTGTTATCTATATTTCCATTTTAGGTATTTTAGCCCGTGTTTTGTTCCACACATTACTGAACAGATTTCTAAATTTGAACATAATACTTTCAAACAATTACATTGATCAAAAAAATTAATGATTCAAGCCGTATGTTTTATTTTCATTAATATATCAAATGATGTCATAAACATTTACACCAATGGATTTTCGACAGTCACGTTTGAGCTAAGGTCACTTTTACTGACCATTTCAGAATAAAATCATCTTGCAAAAAAAGTAATTGAAAATGTATATAAAAACAAATGCATGTAATGCTATTTTTTAGAATATCTTGGGCATGCAGAAATCCAAAATGATATATATTATTTGTCACTGTTTTATATCTTTTAAAATATTTAGTTTTTGTTCCATTTTCCTGTTTTATGTTTTTTTAATCAATACTTATTGCAAGATCCATTCTTGTGCCCGCTGACTACATCGAACTACACACTACAGTGCTGACATTGCAATACAGTTGGATCAACATATGCCCAGATTTCGCTAGATCAATGTACATCGAACAATTTATTCATTACGAAATGCCATCTTATTATATTTGCAGGGTGAGGGAAAGCAAACTATATCTAAAATTAAAAACTTGTCCTACATGTATAAGCATTTCTTAGAAATTACAAATAAATAAATAAATGGTGAGTTGATTTCCACACTGAATGTGATCAAACATCACCACCAATGGCTGGCTTTGATGGAGTCATCGAATCTTAGAACAAATATCTTTCTTGTGATTGGAGAGTCGATTTGAAATAACTCCTAATGATGTTTTAGGCATCTCTAGATATTAGAACTTACTACTAGACAGAAGTGGCATTTTTCATAAATAGAAATGTGGATTGATAACTGTTAAGGTATTTGTTATGTTATATACCACTTATATCCATGGATCCAGGAGAATATGGTATTGTGTGTTAGGGATATAGACATGCCTTTGAAGTTCATTATTCCCATTTGGTAACCTTTGGGACCTGTATTCAAATCCAGGGGAGAGCTGGCCAAGGTGCTGAACTAGTAACTGCCCTTGCACCACTCATTCCTGATGGACATACTGTATAAACTTCAAACTTAACTTTAACTTAAAATGAATTTATACTTTTTGAAGCCGAACGAGAAATACAAATTGGAATAGTTTGTGGCAATGCAAAGACAATAGAATGAAGAGAAATGTACCATCTTTGATCTGAACAAAGCCACCTTCAAATTGGCTTGGTTTAATTGCTAATAAAATCCCAATGATCTGAATTTGCCTCAAATAATGATTATATTACCCAAACAGCCAAGCCAGTAAATAAATCCAGAAAATTCAACAATTGTGGTAAATAAATTCACAAACTCTCTCCATTTCATACAACACAAATTGATGTCATTTACTCAGTGATGGGATTATCTTAGCTGCTGTGTTTAACCTAGAATTTCTATTTAGCTGTTACTGCTGAGAGTGTGTTCAGATGTCTCTGTATCTGAAATATGTGTGGAATGGTCTAGAAGACTTCAATATTAACTAGGAGAGAGTTTGACACCTCACCCATTGAGTTGCTGGTGAGTGAAAGGTTGAATCTGACTAGCAGAGGTTCCGTGGACCTCCCCCCCAATCCTATTAATCTATTAGCAGAATCTATGATACAAACCTTGGATTTAATTGGAAAGTGCCAGAATAGTGATGTTACAAGGATATCGTAGTTACAAGAATGCAATATCACTCATTATACACATTGTGTCTTTATAATGTAATTTATCATTACGTAGCACGGCACAGTGGTATAATGTTTTACCTTTTACCCTGGAGATACTGTGGAGTGCAACGCCAGTCATTTTGCTGGGAGGGTAAAGGCCAAAGCATCTTTAGTACAGGTACTCCCTAAATTAATGTGGGTAATCCCTAATACAGAGCACACCCTAATCCATAACCCCTAAGCTCTAATAAACCCTAACCTAACTCTAAATACCTTCTAGCATTAAGTACTACCCAATCTAACCATACTTGGTATCTTCTTACCCTATTATTTGATATTAAAATATTAAAGACATGTATGAACAGCCCTATAATGACATAGCACTTTAATTCAGGACCACCGCAGCTTCCCAGATTATATTAATAATTATTAATGTATAAATATCCATAAGGAGGGAACCCCTGTCTTGGGAAGACAAGGGAATTTTTCACCCCTGGGATAGGTACTTTATTAAGCCTCCCACCATTGCACAGGGCATGAGAAGATGGTGGACAGTAAAACAGCCTGGAAAGAAACTGTCTACATGGAAACTAAAAACAGATCATTAATCTTTACTCACACTAAACAGTAAAACAAAGGAATGTATACAATATCACAGTTAAATTATCAGCTAAAAAAAGAGAACGTCCCATGTGGAACAAAGCACCATGCGTCAGAAGTTTGCAACAGCTCCGCCTACTGGCCAGAGTTCTACTTACACGTAGTGTTTCACGAAATACAAATTTTTTCTACGGTTGGAACTTTTTCCCTCTGTACTTGATTCAGATAGAACATGCGCACATTGATGACTAGTAAAAAGATTAATAATGATATAGATCTTTTTTCTGAGACTCTATGTGATAATCTTTTGCTTCTATCAAAACGATGAATCTTATCATTTTCTACCATTGTTACTTGTCGAGTATTGGGGGTTATAAACCAACAATATCTAGTTTGATGTGGCTTGACACATTAGAGGTCACATCTTCATAGTCTTCTCTACTATACGGTCTTTGTTTACTAGATGTAGTTTTGTAATAACCATTTTATATTAGGTTGTATTAACCTACATTGTCGTCCAGCAGTAATATATCAATTTCAGGAAGACTGGGGTATGGTGGGTAGCGATTGTTGCATCATAATATATACGTTTAAATAATTCTAAATACAGTTGACTGCCAAATCGATCTATAACATTCTAAACAGAAAAAAAGTTGATGACATTTGTGATGGGGTCTCCGCAGACTGAGGGAAGCATTTTAATTCCACAGTTAATCTTTTAACACTCATGGGCAGGTAACCAGTTAAGGTAAAGTGTGAAATATCCAATTTCCCAAGGATTTTCCATTACATTTCTACAAATTAAGAAATCTGATTTGTCTAACAATATGGATTATGGATCCTTGTTTCTGTCAATTCCCCATGCTAGCCTTGGGTCATTGTACTGCTAGAGGCAACATGATTTAATAATAATAATAATAATAATAATAATAATACTTGATAAATGAAGTAAAAAGCAAATCCTGTTCGGCAGTGGCAAGGAGAAGCATTAACAAAGTCTGCAGCACTTTTTTGTTATTATTAAGAAATTGACAAACAAAATAGTGTCATCAGATTTAAAAGGTGAAGAGGACCCTGTTCAAACAAGCTTACAATTTAGGAGGAAGTGGGCTAAAGGAACACAGGAGGTAGAATGAGCTGTCCACAGGTGATTAGACAGTGATTTATATCACGCCTGTGTCTGTTTAAACAGTGATGTTAGGAGAGAGCACTCACTTTTGTTTTCCTAAAGGTGTAATCACTCCGGCTGCGCCTTTCCCAGAAAAATATCCGAAAATAAACAAAACAGATATCCAGCATTACTAATTATCAAAAGATGATATCCCTTTATTGGCAAATCAGCAACGTTTCGACTGTGTGTCTTTATTAAGCAATATAATCTCCTCCCCAAACCATACTCAATTTATACATTCTTAATTAATTACATGATCAAGTAAGCCCATACCAAGTGACAGTTTCCGTAGTGATAGTAACCAGGGCCGCCATCAGGGGGTGACAACCGTGACAGTTGTCACGGGCCCGGCGGCCCTGGGGGGCCCGGACTGCTCTGTCAGTCCTGGGCCCCACTTTGTTTCTCTGCACACATAGATAGCGAATCTCGCTATCTATGTGTGCAGCCGCGGGCCCCCGGCTCCCTGTTACCGCAGAGGGGGCCCAGGCAGCACAGGAGCAGCTTCTCCTCCTCTCTTCTCATAACTCTCGCGAGACCCGGTTACCATGGCAACGCTCCGCGGGTCTCGCGAGAGTTATTAGAAGAGAGAGGAGGAGGAGAAGCTGCTCCTGTGCTGCCTGGGCCCCCTCTGCGGACGGTAACAGGGAGCCGGGGGGGCCCCCACCGGACCACCACTGATGGAATCTCCCCCCTCCCTGGACACAGGTAAGCAGGGAGGGGGGAGAAACAATTAAATTAATTAAAAATTCATGTTAAAATGCCCCTTCCTCCCCCCCCCCAGATCACACATTTACACAACACACACACTGCATACACTAACACAACACACACTGCATACACTAACACACAACACACACACTCTGCATACACTAACACACAACACACACACTGCATACACTAACACACAACACACACACTGCATACACTAACACACACAACACACACTGCATACACTAACACAACACACACACTGCATACACTAACAACACACACACTGCATACACTAACACAACACACACTGCATACACTAACACAACACACACACACTGCATACACTAACACAACACACACACTGCATACACTAACACACAGCACACACACTCAATACACTAACACAACACACACACTGCATACACTAACACACAACACACACACTGCATACACTAACACAACACACACACACACTGCATACACTAACACAACACACACTCTACATTCACTACACATTAACACACTCTGCATTCACTACACTAACACACACACTCTGCATCCACTACACACTAACACAATCTCTGCATTCACTACACTAACACACTCTCTGCATTCACTACACATTAACACACTCTCTGCATTCACTACACTAACACACACTCTGCATCCGCTACACATTAACACACACTCTGCATCCGCTACACACTAACCCACTCTCTGCATTCACTACACTAACACACACTCTGCATCTGCTACACACTAACCCACTCTCTGCATTCACTACACATTAACACTCTGCATTCACTACACTAACACACACACTCTGCATCCGCTACACACTAACACAATCTCTGCATTCACTACACTAACACACACTCTGCATCCGCTACACACTAACACACTCTCTGCATTCACTACACATTAACACATTCTGCATTCACTACACATTAACACATTCTGCGTTCACTACACTAACACACACTCTGCATTCACTACACATTAACACACACTCTGCATTCACTACAAATTTACACACACTCTGCATTCACTACAAATTTACACACACTCTGCATTCACTGCACTAACACACACACTACATTCATTACACTGACACACTCTGCATTCACTACACACTAACACACACTCTGCATTCACTAAACTATGCATACACTATGGATTCACTATACTGACACACAATCACGCATTCACTACACTAACATCCTGTATTCACAGTACACACACTACATCCACCACACATTGAAACACTCTGCATTCACTATACACAGACACTGCGTCTAATGCACGCACTACATCCACTAAACACATTTCATCTAGTACATACAAACACTACATCCACTACACAAACACACACTACATCACTGTACACACACTATATCCACTACTCAAACACACTCTGCGTTCACTATACACACTGCATCCGCTACACAAACACACACTATGCGTTCACTATACACACTGCATCCGCTACACAAACACACACTCTGCATTCACTGTACAAACAGTATCTAATACACACAAACACTACATCCATTACACATATTCTAATTCACTTCCACTATACACACCACATTCAGTCCTGCATCATTGTCAGCGGACCAGGTAGGGCGTGTGCGGGCCCGGGAGGGAGGGAGGGGGGGGGCCCAAACCTGGTGCTTTGTCAGGGGCCCCAAAATTTCTGATGGCGGCCCTGATAGTAACCATAGTTATATAAACAACTATAATAACAAAGATTAATGTGCAAGGTAAGAATAACCAAGTAAAATTCATCCATGAGAATGTGATATAAAGTGCATAATATATTTGTATATTTATAGGGTGTCTATACCTTAAATGAGAATTAAAGTGTATGTTACACCCATTGAGGGTGGGATCAGTCAGACATGTTTGTGATGTAGACGCCCACTCTAGTGGCACAAGTGAACTACAGACTTGAATGTAGCAACAGCAAAGGGCAAGCTTATTGTTTTTTTTAATAATTTCTCATAGTTCTCCACTAGTCTGCGACCGTAAGAGATGACCTGGTCTGACCTATTCTGTATACATTCGTACGTTAATAGACTAGGTGAAGAAATTAAGGCATTCAGTATGGCAGGCAGGTATGACAAGATAATGCAGTTATTTTTTCAAAGTTATAGTGGAATGTGCAGTGGGGTAATAACACAAATGGAAATGTAGTCTTGACTGGAATGCACATATACAAATGCAGATTATACATTTATATCAATATATACATGTTTATTTTGCTGTATTTTTGGCAATTAAGAAACAAAATAAAATAATTTAATAGAAGCACAGATAAAAAGCATGTCTATAAAGGCAATATCCCACCTTATACTAGTCACATCTATGAAATATGTCCTGAAATATTGCATGGAAAGCATTGATGACCTATGGAGAGCCTCTGTCCCTGATTAACGTGCTGGTATATTCATCCTGTTTGCACATTTAGCATTACATGAGTCTATTTTCAAAACAGATAGATTTAATGAGGAGAGACATTTTATTTCATTCAAGACTTTAATTAGTGAGCACAGCCATACTGTCTCTTACGACCAATTGATCAGTGTCTGGCGTAAGCACTGTTTATGAACACTGTGCACGTTTGCACCTTTTGCTCAGTTTGACTTCCCCTTTGGCCAAACTTTGTTGATCAGGTTTCTCGATTCCTGCTTCCATGTTGTTTTTATAATTTGATCTTTGTTGGTTCCATTCCAGAATTCTAGATGTCAGATACGAAGGGTTCTAAATCCATATTCTTTGACTCCAACTTTTCATGGGTTGAGAATGTTCCTGGTTCATTGTCCTAGTGCAGTCCTGAAGGCTTCCTGTTATACTTCGTTTTTTTTTTTACATTATATTATATGTTATATTGTGTGTCCTTTGTGTCTCAGGTCGATTAGTTGATTACTGACTTTGGACTAGGCTACGAACTGTGAAGTCCTCGTAATCTATGAATGTTGCCAATAAAAGCAGGGTTATTAACTAAAGTCAATTTCAAATTGAAGGCTTAAGTAACTGACATGGAAGCATAAGATGTTTCCAATTTGATTTTTTCACCTTAAATTTGAAATTCTCTTTGAATTATCTTTGAATCCCGAACAATTCTCACTTTAGTAAGTGCCTCTGCATGGCTAAAAGGGGCTGGGGGGAATCTACTCACCAGGGCTAAATTGTTACTGCCAATGGCTAGTGGGCTAGAGGAAATTTTGAGCCATGGATAATTATCATCAAGGACTCTACCTGACATGGAGAATTTGTTTTCTTGGCAATGTGCATAATCATCCTGGCCATAGTATAGAAATTTGGCAGTCCTTTCATCCAAATATCGTACATTAATAACTTCTTCAATCAATTTCTCAATTTTTTGTTCAAATTTCTGTACAGGATCAAACGTTGGTTGGCGATATGAAGTTCCATCCTCCAATTGTCGTATGATTTCACGTTTATAATTTTCATAAGCTTGTATCACAACAGCACCCCTTTTATCTGCCGGACCACATAAGTAAAGAATGTATGGCAACCTAGTTGGTTCCTCTAATGTGGATTATTTAATATAATAGGATTATAGACCCTCTAGTTTTTGGTCATTTGCCACTTTCCTCTTTTGCTAGTCTGTTGCCCCCTCTGATGTTATAGGGTAATATGATGTAGTAACTCCCTGTTTTTTTCGCCATTGATAATTCCTAGATAGTTTTCAGTAGATATGCTGGATTGTACTCTTGCTTTATTTGAAATGACCACATTATACTCATCATATGAGACAGGATCACGGCCGGATCTGCTTATCACATATTTTATATTTTATTTTTAAGTTAGTTATAGATTTAGCACATACAGCGCAGACAATTTGTTGTGTATGCATGATGCCACTTAAAATGCATGGTTTGAGAATTGACGATACGTGTATTGTTTTACTATAAGTATGTTGTGTGTATTAATTTGTATATTAAGAAGACAGCACGCAGTTAACTTGTTAGCCTTGTTGGCATAAAATATGCCATTATAATGTACGTTCTGACACCTTGGGGTCTATGGTTGGTGTGTGTCTATCCCTTACACTCGTAAGCCCTGCTGTGTCACATTAGCCACTAGTTATTGACCTTCACCCTTTTGCACAGTTTTATTAGTTTGTCCACACTCACTATTCACTATTTCTTTACCAGTCCTCGTCCCTTCCCCTTTCCCTCTGTTTTCCCCATAGGTGTCTTTTTAAAATTCCCTTTATTGCTTTATTCTCCGTGCTAGATTCACTTTACTTCGTATCGCTTTTTTCTCTCGTTGCTTAGTGACCACAGCCAGTGTTTGCCATTTGGTCGCATAGCAACCACGTAGAGCACATCACGCGCACCTCACACACTTGGGTGACCGTCACTTCCGGGTTCAATCAGTCTTCATGCTGTCCTTACACTGTATTGGTAGGTTCTTTATGTTTGTTGCTATATATTCACACATTTCACCTTACACTGTGATCTTGATAAAACATTGCATTACATTTTGCACAGCGAATTGTTTGAAATTCAATAAACACCATTTGTACACGGATTGCAGACCTGGAGTGCTCCCTATTATAATTTTTGATATAATATATATATATAATGTTTTACACCTCATCCTCTTTTTCCCTCTAATGGCTAGTTTTTCCCACTGTGAACCAAGTGGTGTGGAAATACGTCGATCAGTATTCTGCCAAATATATATATAATATCTATATTATATGTATATGTATATATTTTGCAGCACACTGATTGGCCTATTTGTCTGAATGTTTCCCTGAATACCTTTTCATGAACGCTGCTCAGCCAAGCTTTACCATCACATTAATGAGAAAAATTAACAAAATATCAAATTCGGGTTATATAAATTCTGCCGAACTGAACAATCGTCAAACAAAATTTCAAATATAGAAAACAAATATCTGCCTAATTAAGAAATTATGGTTAATAACTTGTTAAGTGGAATGTTTCCGAATGTTTCAAACTCTCACTAAATGAATTACTGTTTCTGATTTCTCAAAGATTTATGTTATAATACCATGCATCAATATTTAAATGCTGCTACAGAGACAATTTTTTGCCCATTTTGTGCAAGGATTCTGACATTTTTGTGCAGTTTGAGAGGAAAATAAAAAAATATATAACTTTCCTGGCTCATTAAAAAGAAAAATAGGCGTTTGAAGTCAGTTAAAGGACCACTATATTTCCAGGAAAACATACTCGTTTTCCTGGCACTATAGTGCCCTGAGGGTGCTCCCACCCTCAGGGTCCCACTCCCGTGGCGCTGAAGGGGGAGGAAGGGGTTAATCCCTTACGTTTTTTCCAGCGCCGGGCTCCCTCGGCGCTGGGACTCTCCTCCTTCTTCTGACGTCCCTGGCTGAATGCGCATGCGCAGCAAGAGCCGCGCTCGCATTCAGCCAGTCCATAGGAAAGCATTCTCAATGAGGCTGGATTAACCCATAGGTAAACATAGCAGTTTCTCTGAACCTGCTATGTTTACAGCAAAAAGGGTTAAACCTAGCTGGACCTTGCACCCAGACCACTTCATTAAGCTGAAGTGGTCTGGGTGCCAATAGTGGTCCTTTAAGGTCTTTTTTGTAGCAGTTTCAGACTTCATTTTGAAGCTAATGTTAATTTGATCCATGTTGCATATATTATATATAAGTCTATCTATCTACAAGTAAACTCTTTCAGGTTGATGTTAATCATGGAAACTGTTTGGCAACAGATGAGCTAACTGTCGGCTACCCTTGATCAAAAATGATACCACTTCTAAGAAAACTGTAGGCAGTTAAATAATGTTTTCCAGAGAGCTCTAGTTCCGAATACTATTCTTAGAAAACATGTGGCTAAAAATAAGAGTCAGGCTACCTGCATATCACCTGTAGCAGCTGTGTCCTTGTTTGGTAGATTATCTCGCTATTTCCACAAGTGTGTATGCTGTAAGCATCAGTTAACCCTTTCACCATAACCCTCTAGCATATAAAGGTGGCAGAAGAATTGTGTGTAGAGAAACACAGTGGGAAAAAACCCTGCACTTTTTAAATGTATATTACAATTAATATGTGTTCTCAAATAGACATGTGGTATTTTTTTCCACTGGATACTATTCTTCAGCTTTATTCCAGAGACTAGCTGGCTTTCGTTAGTCAATTGGTGCACACAGATAATGAATGGCATTAAAATATGTACGAAAGTGGTAGTGCAATATTTATGTAGAATTCTATGCATTAATATTTCTGGTGAGGGATGCCTTAAGGATCCTCGGTTTTGGTCAAACTGCTCAAAAAGCTTTATCAAGATCTTTTTGCTTCTGTGATTCTTGACCTTCCATGTAGCGCTTAGCCTGGCAATATCAAGACTTAACACATCTTTTGCCAATATTACTCTTATCTCCCCTATGCTGCTATGTTTAGGTTGATTCTGTTTCTGAATTGGGAAAAGGCATCTGCCGCCTAAAGGCACCAAAAGCGCCGACTTCAGTGATTATGCTGCCTAGAATGTTATATATGCAACAAAATAAAATAAAATAAAGCAGATATTCCCCTTTTAAAAGAACAAAGCTATGGGGCCAACATTTCCCTGGCACCCTCTCGTGTCCAATCACGTGGCCTCACAGGTGAGATATGACCATTTCAGGGATGGTAGGTGTAATGGACCGTTTTGCCCACAAGAGGATAAAAACCGTTTAGGCGATATTCCCCTTTCTCAGCTGCACAGACAGCTACTGCAAGCACCAATCTCCTGAACTGCAAACCCACGAATTCACCAACTCCTGAACTGCAACCAAGGGAATACTCGAAACTCCCGAACTGCATACCAAGTAGCACTCCAAACTCCCGAACTGGAGACACACGAATAGCTGCTAGCAGACGAACAGGAAAAGCCCCCAAGCGGCTTACACTCCTGGCAGTCTCTAACAGCATACAGTAACTCCTCCCCCCAATAATGAGACGACACTTCACTTTGAGGGTTAAGCAGGAACTCATTTACTGGGGCTAACTGCCCGGCTTTTATGCAGGTCTCCCACCTGGTGGACACTCCCCTAGGGGACCAAATGGGAGACCGGGACACAAAGGGTAAAAGGACCAATCACAGACTTACACATTTCAACCATCCCACAATGCATCAATCCCTCCTCTCTGCCCTGAAGATAATTGGGAAGTAATCCAATTATCTCCAAAGACAGAGGCAAAACTCCATTAACCACATGGCAGAAAACAAACAGTAAAAGACATAAAATTACCTACAGTTACATTCAGTACATAAAACATATACATTCTACATATCCCCAGATAGCTCAGATCTGAGCGCACATTATTACCAAATGGCGCTCAGATCACATACATACAGTTCAATCGCCATGGAGCCAAAGTCCTTCACATAGTCTTTTCGTTACATGAACAGGCTCCATGGCTTAGCTATCTGCGTGATGCTGTTCATCCGGTTAAACTACCGAATGAACAGTCATTCAGTTCCACTCTCGAATGGGAAGGGAAGGAGGCTGGCGGCTCAGCGGTGTTCGCGCAATTAAGTGTCCGTTTTCAGTTCCATAGTTTAGGCGCTGAACACCGTTGGCCGTTCGGGAGGTAAAATGGCCACTGCCACGTGTTCTGCAACCGAACAAAGGCCTCCCAGCGTTCATCAATTGAGCTACGGTTAACCACAGCTTCTGGGCGGTCAATTGACGGCACACTCCAGCTCCCAGGTGGTCCATCGTTTGGTAGTTTGTTCGGTAGATTGAATCTACCGAACACCCTGGCAGAAAGGCATGAATAAACCTTTCAGCAGGGAAAATAACAGGTCTGAACTGCAGGGCCATAGTCTAAAGGGAGCAGGGGAGCAACCAGGCTTCTCCAGTGTACAGTGGTGAGGTTGGTTTCGCCACAGTAGGTATTTGAATTGAATGAACATGCTGCGTATGTGCATGCTGTAGAATAATATTTATAACAGCCGGGGAGGAAGTATAGTTTCCTCTTCCAATGTCTAAGACCAAAGCAGCATAATTTAAAGTGGCAGTAAACAAACTACTGCAGTTATAACTCGATGATGATCTCGTTTGTTTATGGGGAACTGAACAAGTTAAATGTATCAATGCTTTTAACAAGGCATTATTTTGCAGGATATACTTCCTGAATGGCCATATTTCTCTTCTGCAACTGTCACTTCTGCAACTGTCACTAGTCTAATACTATCCTTACTTTTTTGTGTCACTTTACCCCACTCCCTCTAGCATGTAAGCTCATGGAGCAGGGCCCTCAACCCCTCTGTTCCTGTGTGTCCAACTTGTCTGGTTACAACTACATGTCTGTTCGTCCACCCATTGTAAAGCGCTGCGGAATTTGACGGCGCTCTATAAATATCATCATAATAATAATAATAACATTTACATATTGATGTTTTAGTTATTTATTTTTGAGCTGTTTGTGAATGGAGCTGTATACTGTGAATACCTGATTGATCAGCTGTGGGTTAGTACACAGCCTGCGCAAAGCCACCCATGGTAACACCTTGGTTACTTTGCACATGGGGAAAAACTGTACAGTATACTGATGCTCCCCCTGGCTAAATGTAATTTTTCTGTGTCATTCTCTGCAACCCCTTCACACCTTCACCCTCTTTATGTCTCTTAACCCCCCTTGCGTGCCTCTTAACTTTTATTACCACCTTGTGGGTCTTTTGTCTTCCTTTCCCTTCCTTGCCCCTTCTCTGTTTGTTCCCTCTTTTGTATTTTAAAAGGACAACGGTCACTTAAAATTTATTTTTTTATATAATAATTATTTCATCAAATGTTGAAAGTAAATAGATTGTAGAAGTATATGTAAAATAAAAAGATAAAAACGCATCACTACCTTTAGTATGTGACAGGGTCCTTCAGCTATATAAATACACCTTGGGTCGGACATTTAGTCTTAAAACTGACAGTCCCTGTTTCAGTGCTCTAACTCATGCCACCAGCAAGGTGGCAGGAAGGGGAATTTATTAATAATAAAAAAAAAAAAAAAACAATACAAGTAGTGCAGTGAGGTGGCAGGGTACACCCACAGCAGGGCCGCCATCAGGGGGTGACAACCATGACGGTTGTCACTTCCCTCTCTGTAACTCCCGCGAGACCCGCGGCCATCAGAGCGTTGCCATTGGTTACCATGGAAACGCTCCGCACGGCACGCACGCCGTGCTCATGGGAGTTACAGAGAGGGAAGAGCTTGTAAGTACACTTGCAGTCCACTGGGCCCCCTCTGCAAGTACAGGGAGCTGGGGGCCCCCACAATGCCACCTGACCACCAGGGATCATGGTATCTCCCCCCAGGGAATGCTCCATTTACACTGCATGCATACACTACACTAACACACACACTGCAATCATTACACTAACATACACACTGCAATCATTACACTAACATACACACTGCATTCACTACACTAACACACATGCTGCATTCACTACACTAACACACACTCTGCATACACTACACTAACACACACACTGCATTCATTACACTAACACATACTGCAATCACTACACTAACACACTGCATTCACTAAACTAACGCACACTCTGCATACACTACACTAACACACACACTGCAATCATTACACTAACACACACTGCATTCACTACACTAACACACACTCTGCATACACTACACTAACACACACACTGCAATCAATACACTAACACAATGCATACACTACACTAACACACACTCATGCATACACTACACTAACACACACACTGCAATCATTACACTAACACACACTCTGCATACACTACACTAACACACACACTGCATACACTACACTAGCACACACACTGCATTCATTACACTAACCCACACTCTGCATTCATTACAATAACCCACACTCTGCATTCATTACACTAACACACACTCTGCATACACTACACTAACACACACACTGCATTCACTACACTAACACACACTCTGCATACACTACACTAACACACACACTGCAATCATTAAACTAACACACACTCTACATTCATTACACTAACAGACACTCTGCAATCATTACACTAACAGACACTCTGCATTCATTTCACTAACACACACTCTGCATACACTACACTTACACACACTCTGCATTCATTACACTAACACACACACTGCATTCACTACACTAACACACACACTGCATTCACTACACTGACACACACTGCATTCATTACACTAACACACACTCTGCATTCACTACACTAACACACACTCTGCATACACTACACTTACACACACTCTGCATTGATTACACTAACACACACACTGCATTCACTACACTAACACACACTGCATTCACTACACTGACACACACTGCATTCATTACACTAACACACACTCTGCATACACTACACTAACACACACACACACACACACACACTGCAATCATTACACTAACATACACACTGCATTCACTACACTAACACACATGCTGAATTCACTACACTAACACACACTCTGCATACACTACACTAACACACACACTGCATTCATTACACTAACACATACTGCAATCACTACACTAACACACTGCATTCACTAAACTAACGCACACTCTGCATACACTACACTAACACACACACTGCAATCATTACACTAACACACACTGCATTCACTACACTAACACACACTCTGCATACACTACACTAACACACACACTGCAATCAATACACTAACACACACTGCATTCACTACACAGACACACACACACTGCATACACTACACTAAACACACTGCAATCATTACACTAACACACACACTGCATTCACTACACTAACACACACACCGCATACACTACACTAACACACACACTGCAATCAATACACTAACACACTGCAATCATTATGCTAAAACACACACTGCAATCATTACACTAACACACACTCTGCATACACTACACTAACACACACACTGCATTCACTATACTAACACACACACACTCTGCATACACTACACTAACACACACACACACACTGCAATCATTACACTAACACACACTCTGCATTCATTACACTAACAGACACTCTGCATTCATTACATTAACACACACTGCAATCATTACACTAACACACACTGCATTCACTACACTAACACACACACTGCAATCAATACACTAACACACACTGCATTCACTACACTAACACACACTCTGCATTCACTACACTAACACACACACTGCAATCATTACACTAACCCACACTGCAATCATTACACTAACAAACACTCTGCATACACTACACTAAACACACTGCAATCATTACACTAACACACACACTGCATTCACTACACTAACACACACACTGCATACAATACACTAACACACACACTGCAATCAATACACTAACACACTGCAATCATTATGCTAAAACACACTCTGCAATCATTACACTAACACACACTCTGCATACACTACACTAACACACACTCTGCATACACTACACTAACACACACACTGCAATCAATACACTAACACACACTGCATTCACTACACTGACACACACACTGCATACACTACACTAAACACACTGCAATCATTACACTAACACACACACTGCATTCACTACACTTACACACACACCGCATACACTACACTAACACACACACTGCAATCAATACACTAACACACTGCAATCATTATGCTAAAACACACTCTGCAATCATTACACTAACACACACTCTGCATACACTACACTAACACACACACTGCATTCACTACACTAACACACACACACACTCTGCATACACTACACTAACACACACACACTGCAATCATTACACTAACACACACTCTGCATTCACTACACTAACACACACACTGCATTCACTACACTAACACACACACACTCTGCATACACTACACTAACACACACACACACTGCAATCATTACACTAACACACACTCTGCATTCATTACACTAACAGACACTCTGCATTCGTTACACTAACACACAATGCAATCATTACACTAACACACACAGCATTCACTACACTAACACACACACTGCAATCATTACACTAACACACACTCTGCATTCATTACACTAACAGACACTCTGCATTCATTACACTAACACACACTGCATTCACTACACTGACACACACTGCATTCATTACACTAACACACACTCTGCATTCACTACACTAACACACACACTGCATTCACTACACTAACACACACACACACTCTGCATACACTACACTAACACACACACACACACTGCAATCATTACACTAACACACACTGCATTCACTACACTAACACACACTGCAATCAATACACTAACACACACTGCATTCACTACACTAACACACACTCTGCATTCACTACACTAACACACACACACTCTGCATACACTACACTAACACACACACACACACTGCAATCATTACACTAACACACACTGCATTCACTACACTAACACACACACTGCAATCAATACACTAACACACACTGCATTCACTACACTAACACACACTCTGCATTCACTACACTAACACACACACTGCAATCATTACACTAACCCACACTGCAATCATTACACTAACAAACACTCTGCATACACTACACTAAACACACTGCAATCATTACACTAACACACACACTGCATACACTACACTAACACACACTCTGCATACACTACACTAACACACACACTGCAATCAATACACTAACACACACTGCATACACTACACTAAACACACTGCAATCATTACACTAACACACACACTGCATTCACTACACTAACACACACACCGCATATACTACACTAACACACACACACTGCAATCAATACACTAACACACTGCAATCATTATGCTAAAACACACTCTGCAATCATTACACTAACACACACTCTGCATACACTACACTAACACACACTCTGCATTCACTACACTAACACACACACTGCATTCACTACACTAACACACACACTGTAATCATTACACTAACACACACTCTGCATTCACTATGCTAACACACACTCTGCATACACTACACTTACACACACACTGCAATCATTACACTAACACACACTCTGCAATTATTACACCAACACACACACTGCATACACTACACTAACACACACTCTGAATTCACTACACTAACACACACACTGCATTCACTACACTAACACACACTCTGCATTCACGACACTAACACACACACTGCATTCACTACACTAACACACACACTGCAATCATTACACTAACACACACTCTGCATTCACTACACTAACACACACACTGCATTCACTACACTAACACACACTCTGCATACATTACACTAACACACACTCTGCAATCATTACACTAACACACACACTGCATTCACTACACTAACACACACTCTGCATACACTACACTAACATACACTCTGCATACACTACACTAGCACACACTCTGCATACACTATACAAACACACACACTGCATTCACTACACTAACACACACTCTGCATTTATTACACTAACACACACACACACTGCATTCATTACACTAACACACACTCTGCATTCACTACACTAACACACACTCTGCATTTACTACACTAACACACACACTCTGCATACAGTACACTAACACACACTCTACATTCACTACACTAACACATACACACACACACACACACACACTCTACATACACTACACTAACACACACTCTGCATACACTACACTAACACTCACTCTGCATACACTACACTAACACACACACACACACACACTGTATTCACTACACTAACACACACTCTGCATTCACTACACTAACACACACACACTCTGCATCCACTACACTGACACACACTCTGCATTCATTACACTGACACGCACTCTGCATCCACTACACTGACACACACTCTGCATTAACTATACACACAGCATCCACTACACAAACATCCTGTATTCATAGTACACACACTACATCCACCACACATTCAAACACTCGGCATTCACTATACAGAGACACTGCTTCTAATACACACACTACATCCACTACAGACACTTCATCCACTAAACACATTGCATCTAGCACACACAAACACTACATCCACTACACAAACACACACTACATCCACTACTCAAACACACTCTGCGTTCACTATACACACTGCATCCGCTACACAAACACACACTCTGCATTCACTGCACAAACAGTATCCAATACACACACACACACTACATCCATTACACACATTCTAATTCACTTCCACTATACACACCTCATTCAGTCCTGCATCATTTGCAGCGGACTAGGTAGGAGTCCTGTGGGCGGACTCGTGGGCTGGCCGGGCGGGTGGCGCCCCAGACCTTGTGCTGTGTCAGATGCCCAAAAATCTCTGGTGGCGGCCCTGACCCACAGGGAGGGGAAAACTATCTATCCCTTGCAGGCACTCTGCCTGCAAGGGGGAAGATTAACACTTCTGTAGAAAAATATGCACAAAATTGACATTAGGCAACTCAGAAAAGAGTTCTGGGTTACCAAAGTCACGAGTGCTGAGGGTGCAGCTAGCCCTCAACACACAATTGAAAATAACTCAGTGTGTGCAGTGTTTTAAGCAGAAACACTGCACATACTGGCACCTACCACCATGACCACTTCAAATCACTGAAGTGGTCAGGGTGGATAGAATAAACCTGTAAAAATTGATATTGTGTTTACTGAGAATCTCTTTTTCTTCTTGTGTTCCAATTTGTCTGAACATTTGAAACCATTTAGTGCGACAGAAAAGCAAAACATAGCAAATCAAGAAGGGGACAAATGCTTTTTTTTTATGGTCCTGCATTTGTTTCATGTGTTGTTTTGTTTGTCCACATGAAGAGGCTTCGGGAACACAGAATATGTCTAAAAGACAATAAATAATTAGAAGAATGAAAACAGGAATTGAGGTGGATAATTGTGACATTTACTGGCCACGCCATTCATTGTCTATAACCAGTACTGTAAACACTGTGAGCTGATGGAATCCCGGACTACAAAGGCTGAATAAGGGCTCACCCACAATTTGGCCAGAAAAAAATATATACCTCCAAGGAGATTTCTATAAACAGGGAAATCATTCCATCCTAATCTGTGTTAAAGTGCCTGGAAAGTAATAAAAACCAAAATAACGTCTATTGTCTTGTAGAATCTTTCTCTGTATTCAGCTAGCGATACCAGGAATCAAGGCAAATGACCTGCTATTTATTATTATAATAATGATCAGCTAGTCCATGATGCTAAAAAGTTTATATAAAACTTCTGACTCCAAGAAAAAGTGGTTGCTATGATTGCTTTTCCACTCCCCAGCTTTTTAGAGCTTTATTTTTAATTGTTTCCATTTCATTCTATATTTTAAAGCCAATAGTTGAAACATTCTTTCCTAACATTATATATATATATATATATATGTATATTTAAAAAAAAGTTAGGTTACAGACCGACAGACCGACAGACAGATAGATAGAGAGATAGATAGATAGATAGATGTCCCAGTGATGCTGTGTAAATAAAAATTTTTTTCTTATGCCCAACACTACCCCAACACATTGTGCTATACATTAACCTCTCATTACATTAACACTAAACCTCACCTTCTGATATAAGGAAGTTTGAAATTGGAATTGGGGTGGCCGAATGTATAGCGGGCAGGCCAATCATTCAAAGGGTGTAACTGGCACTGCCCAAAGGTTGAATCCACTCAGAACGGAGGCGTCTCAACCCATATCAGCTTTATGTGAATACAAGCCAGGTTTACTGCCCTAATGGTGTGTTTGCGTTATGTGGTATGGGGGGCAGTTCCTAAAGTCGGACACCAGTAAATAAACTGTGAATGGCGGGACAGGAACCTGAAATCATGACTGTCCTGCCTAACCTAGGACAGATGGGAGGTTCAATAAACATGAATACCTACACTCACAGGTGTGCATGGCCAGGAATATTTTTTAGAATGCAGTGTGAGAGGTTACTTTGTTTTGTGTAGATGAGGGGTGGCTGTAAGTGTTGTATCTGTCTGAGTGTGATATGTACGGCCAGGGCTGGATTGGGACAAAAATTCGGCCTGGGCATTTAAAAGCAGAGCAGCCCAATATGGAAGGGAGTTGGGCCAGAGAGGGGTGTGTGGAAACAATTAACGACATGCTTGACATGCTTGTACTGTGTTTGCTGGTGACATGTTTCTGATCTCCTCATAAGTGGAATGAAAGAGGACAAAAGAGGACAGGACTGGAAGAGGGTGTTGTGTATGCGTGTCTGTATAGGGAGTCTGGTTGTGAATTTATATGTGTTTGCAGGCTGCTTGTGAGGATACATTAATCGACACCATGTTAAAATATAAAATGGGGTGCATACGCACGCCTATGCCTACACTGTACACTACCTCCTATACTACACTTACCATTAGGCTCTACACTACCTTAACGTTTATACTAACGCTAACCTAAAATATCACAATGAAACATGTATTAGAAGACAATAATGCAATTTCAGGCCTTTCCAGTCTTCAGAAGCACTTGAAAACATCAATACATGTTTAACCATATTGTATCATCTGTCTATCCATTTGTCTGTCTGTTTATCTCTCTGTCTGTTTTTCTTGCTCTATCAATCTGTCTGTCTGTGTATCTCTGTCTGTCTATCTATCTCTCTGTTGCTGCAATGTTTCACTACTGTATATTCTTTATGGAAATTGTATCATGGGAAAGACAGGGATAGGCAGTGGGGATGAAGAATAAATTCAGGGAGATGAGAAATCCCAGGGGTTAAGGGTGTATGGGGAGATGCAAAAAGGTTAAGGAGATATTAGGACAGGAACAAAGGTTAGCGGGTCATGTGGGCAGACACAATGGTAGAAGACTAGTAAAAACACAAAAAGGTAGGGGACATGGGGACAAATGCAAGTTTAATCATGAGTACCTGATGATTAGCCTCTCTCTTAGTTCCATTTACAGTGGGTTAATAGGAAGGATTAATTGCGTAGGGGGGTAATAATAAAAGTAGTCTATGGGCTTCCAAAGGTCTATATCCCAGTGATAGTTGACCAGATAATTCTTAGTCACCTAGCTCTTAATATATATGGTACCAGTCCCTCTATTAAAAAAACAAAAACAAAATTAACCTTCCCACACCCCTAGCCAATATAGGACTAGACGATACCCAGTCCAATGATCCAAGATAGTAAAAACCCCTTCTCTCCTCAACACTGGCCATTTATTCTTCTTATCCCACCTAAAAATAGTCATGTTATTCCCTGCCCACCCCCTTTCTATGATTTACTTGTTTCGTGCTGTGAAGGAAATACACATTTCTGGGCACATCTGCTGACTGTCCACCTGCTCTCCCATGTGCTGTTCAGTATTGAAACAAGATAGACATCTCCAACAGATGGAGAGCCATTTGAGAGTTTTATAGCAAAAAAAATGCACTGGTAAATAAATGGCATATCAAGACTGCATTATGTTTGCCAAGTTTTTAAAGCCAGATTTCCCACAAGTGTAGAGGTCAATCTTAGGATAATCTTATAACAATCTTTTAACGATGCCAACATGTTAGGGCATTCTCAAGGAATGCAGAGGAAGATTTTTAGATCAGAATAAAAATATCATATTCATGCTGTGCCCTACTCATTGCTGGCTGCAGAGTTGGGGTCTAATATCTTATATCTTATATATATTCTAAGGAGGCCCTAAGGTTCTGAAAGTGGGGTGATCTCTATGGAAACCAGTACGACCAGCTGACACATTCCATTATGGAGTCCTTACATTTTTGCATCACTTTTTAGAACATCGCATTTTGATAATTCTACAATATAATTCCATTTTTAAACGCTTGGGTTTTGCTTTAAGTTATACATTAGGAAAAGGAGTAGCAGTGTAAGTTTCCTTATATATAACTGCCACGTTAAGGGTGTTGCTCATGTTAGTATGGAGCCTGATGGCAGTTTTACCATGAATCTTCAAAACAAAGTGACACAGAACGTAAAAACACTTTCACTATGTTGTGGTAGGTATAAAACCCCAATACACTTGGTTGAATTATACCAACTGTTTGTTTTAAAATGTATTTGCTCACTAAAAAGGAAGCAAATAATCTCTGTAGTGCATTTAAAGTGTTGAAAGCCATCCCACCCTCAGCCTGGATGTTACAATACCTTATTAAAAAGTTTGCACTTCAAAACTTGCTTTGTTGTGTTTATGAAGGGAAGAATCTGCATTTTCAGTCCTTCTGCACAAATGTAGAGGGACAGAGTAAAACCCTAACAAAAAAAAAAAAAATTCTCTACAGGGTGAAATTTAATTTTGGAACAAAGTGTAAGGTGTTCTATTCACAAACCGGACTTTACATAGGACACAAGGTCATGCATTTAGAATGGAAGAAAGAAGATTTCGTCTTAAGGCAAAGAAAAGTTTTTTTACTGTAAGAACAATAAGGATGTGGAATTCTCTGCCTGTAGAAGTGGTTTTATCTGAGAGTCCATACAGATGTTCAAACAGCAGCTAGATGCATACTTGCAAAAACAGAATATTCAAGGATGTAATTTTTCAATGTAGGGTAATAGCTTCTTGATCCAAGGATAAATCTGACTGCCATTCTGGGGTCAAGAAGGAATTTTTTTCCTAGTTTGTTGAAAAAATTTTTTTTTGCCTTCTTTTGGATCAACAGTAAAAAACATATGTGAGGAAAGCTGAACTTGATGGACACAAGTCTCTCTTCAGCTAAGTAACTATGTAAGGTAAGTATGGCTTTATATGCTAATTTAACCTCACCGTGCCGGTAAGCTATGGGGCATTTTTGTTTAGTATTTTTGCACCAGTAGATTCTATTACAATCTATCATTGGATGTATAATGGCATGATTCACACCAGGTGTTGAGGTGTCTGATTGCTGATTGTATCCAGTTGGAAGACTTTCAATTTCTTTATTTTTGTGTTATTATTTTGGAAACTTCTGCCCTTATTTCACCTTCTATAAAGAATAATAACATTAGGAGTGAAAGCACCGAGGATTATTAGATGCTCTCAAAACAATCAACACCACCACTTTTTGTAATTTTGTGAATATTGAACAATATTGTAACCAAATCCCCTGTCAATTCAGGAACAAACTTATCCAGAAAACAGGAATACAAATAATGTACAATTTCCTCTTCTAGATATTTGCCTATCCAAGACAACGTTATCTAGTTGAAGACACATTTAGAAAATATTACTTACTTGTCATCAATCACATCACCAATTGAAGCTCTGCAATTGCTAATCGGATTGAGTATAATCCTCTTATAAAATAGTTTCATAGTCTCTGTGACATCCATCTCCCTAGGCCAAATGATTCCACCCACCCCTATTGTCCGACGATTTAATGATTACATCAAACCAACTTTACAGCTCTCAGGTCGTCTGATACGGTTTCTATGCATTAAGAAATCATAACAAAATTTCCTTTTCATTTTTAAACCCATTAAGATTATGTTTACAGTTTCTGTTGATTTAACTCAATGAAAGCCAGACAAAGCATTGCTGCGAACCTAAAACTAAAATGAAATGTGATATTCTGAAATTCTTTATTTATCGTTTATTTTATATATATTTAATATCAACGATCTACTGTGTTTTATAGGAGATACCATAGAAAAATTAGCTTTTATGAGCTGTTTGATGTTATGCATTTAAAAATGACAGGAGTTCATGTGGTTATAATGAGGTTGCACCAAGTTACAAAACTGATTTAAATCAGAACATTCTAAGATGAGGAGTGGAAATCTGTAAAATAGGTTGAGGACAAACCAAGGCAGAGATCCAACAACGAGAGATGTTAGGTATCCAATGGCAGCTACAAGAATGCCATGTCCATCTTCCATCCACTGTCCACGTATGGTACCACCAGAGGCGTAACTAGAAACTACGGGGCCCCAGTGCGGAAATTGCCCTGCCCCCCCCTCCGTGGGTCTAACCCCCTCACCCTACCATCCCCCTTCCATACATTCCCCCCCCCCCACACACACACATGCAATCAGATACACATGCAGACACACACACAGACACACACATATACAGAGACACACACATACAGGCACACATACACACATACATACAAACACACACACACACACGCACACACAGACAAATACATACAGACACATAGACAGACATACACACACATACATACATACATACAGACACACATACTTACAGACACACAGAGAGACATACACACACATACATACAGACAAACACAGACAGACAGGGAAATAGTCATACAGACACACATACACAAACACACACACATACATACAAACATACAGACACACATACTTACAGACACACAGACCGACATACAAATACATACAGACATACACATACATACAGACAAACACAGACAGACAGGGAAATGTTCATACAGACACACATACACAAACACACACACATATACATACAAACACACACATAGACAGACACATCCAAATTATTTTTGACACCCTCCTGTTTCCTACCTTTTAGGTGCAGGAGGGTGACTTTCCATGGAGTCCAGTGGCTCAGCCTGATGGGAGTCAGAGTTCCCACTCTGACTCCCTCCTCTCCTTCCTCCTCCCGCGCGGCCCCCGGTGTAAGCTGTGAGGAGTGACCAGGGCAGTCACTTCCTCCCAGCCTCTGACCTCATCAAAGGGGGCCTGGTCACGCTGGAAACACATAGCATCAGGTGGCCCTAACAGCATCAGCCACCTGATGGGCCCCTGAATGCGCGGCCCCGGCAGGTCTACTGCGCAAGCCGGGGCTACATTACTTAGCCGGCGGGCACCGCGGTTGCAGGAGTCCGCAGGGCGACCGGGCCCCCTGGAGTGACGGGCCCGTCACAGCTGCGACCCCTGTGACTGCGGTAGTTCCGCCACTGGGTACCACTCATCTAGTCTCTGAAACCCTGATAGTAGTGAGACCCATGATGCTCTTGCTAAGACTTCTGATGAGTCCTCTCTTGCAGGCGCCATAACTACTGTCATAGTGAGCCTGCTTTATGTCAATTCAGCGCCAAATACCATCAAAGCATGCGCAATCAAATGCACTCTGCAGAGCAACACAATTTTCAAGCAAAGTTCCATTCTGTACCTTTTGCCAAGGAGCTGTAATTGACTATTCTCTAGTAATTGGCTTCTCCACGTTCAACAATACAGTGGCTTCTGTATAACAACCACTGAAAGAGAAAGAGAGGGTCTGAGCACACTGTACTCAACACAGACTCTTCTCAGGATATACTAGTATATATTATATTGGTAATGTCCTGTATTGCACCGATACTTGACGTTACCTTGTACTATATATGGCCATTAAATCGTGTACAGTACATTCATTTTAGGATTTGAAAGCTTTGATCTATTTTTGGCAAAAAATAAAATTTCTGTTTCTATGCTAATATTTCAGACCCTGGTGTCAACTACTGCCCAGTGCTGCATCCTTGTGGTTGTATAGGGGAGCACAACTGGCCAAAATTTTTTAGCCACTTTCTTACTGTGGCCAAGGTCCTTTATGGAAGTGAGCTAGCAAGAAGGAACTTTGTGTTCGAGGGTCTTTGTGTATCACGTTTTAGCATTACTGACATAAATAAGATGGTCACTTCTGCCCGAGAGTCCCATTAACAAAGAAAAAGTATAGAAGTTGTTAGGGTTATCTGCACAATCACAAATTGGAATGATTGCACCAGCTCTATTATAGGTTCTGTGCACATAGATAAGAAAGTATGCATAATTCAGTCCCCTCCCCCCCCCAAATAAAGTGAGAATAAAAAAATTCCCAAACAGTAAAAAAAAAAATTATTAAAAAAAACCCAGTAGCTTTATGGCTTCATAGATAAAATACCGACTGAGATCAGCAGAGGGGGAAATACACTACCACGATAAAACCAACACGTTTGGTGCCTAATTGGAAATTCATCAGAGACCAACCATTCTTATACATTGTGTGTATTTGTGCTTTCTGTTTATAGCCAGCCTTGCTAATAGCACCCTCATCTGCACCCTTTCTCTTATGTGACTCAGAGGTTCACCATATGTGAGTTTGCTCCTTATCGATATACTAATCTCTCCTAAAACATGCTAATCATTAGGCAACATGTTTGTTCTCTTTCTGATAATGTGACTGTCTAGAACAGATTTGCTGTAGCTGGAGGTCACTCTAGTGCATATCCGACCATAGATCTCTTTGTAAATGTCCTTCAGAGGCTTTAAAAATGAATGTTATTTCCTCCAGATGAACCCATAGCTTTTTTAGGATTTCTATGAAGAATGAAGATTTTTTTTCTTTGCTTTGGTTACGTGTATTAGTTTTATTCCCAGGAAGCAACTTTACTTGAAATTGACTATTGGATCTGTAACGTGGGAATGTATTACCCATCTGCTAAGTTTTCTTTTACTTCCGCTACTTTTCTTTTTCTACATTTCTTTATTGAAAAAAAAGTAAGTGGGTTATTCACTGTACAGCAACTCTATGGGAATGTAACTATATTTTTGTTTAGTTTAGAGAGAGGTTTGAATACGTACACACTGACTGGCTGAGTGGTTCCTAAATATCTCCACAACTCTGAAAAGAAGCACGGCAGCATGTAACATTAAGATTATACGAATATGTTAAGGTTTAGACACAACACCTATAGACTGTAAGCTCGTTTGAGCAGGGTCCTCTTCAACCTATCGTTCCTGTAAGATTTCTTGTCATTGTCCTGGTTATATCCCCCCTCTAATAATATTGTAAAGTGCTACGGAATCTGTTGGCGCTATATAAATGGCAATAATAATAATAATAATAATACTCAGTCAGTATCTTATTTGGTAATATCATATGTATATGTCCCAACCTGACTGAAATTGGGAGTCGCACTCCTCTACCTTTCCTGACATGCTGGGAGAGGAGCTGGAGAGACACATTATATGTCATTAACGGTAAATTGACTAAATCAATAGTGACTTACAATAGGAAGTGTGAAGGCCATTGATCTCAGGCAAGCCGAGAAACATTGCGTCCAAACAACGTGTTTGTGTTATTACTGCACAGGAACAGCGTAATGTGGGTGTGACCTTTTTATTAGACGTGTGCATTTATTATCAGACAAACTGAATGGCGGGGAGTCGGAAGCTTACCAATTCCAAGTTTGGCAGCATACAAAATTACCAAACACTTATTTTTTTAAGAAATTAAGTTGCGGGGCGGGGCCTGACACTCATGGTGACTGGTTGTGTTTCTTGTGAGCTCCCAGGAACACACTAAGCAAACTTGCTATTTTGACAGAAATATCCCAAGCTGGGCACCAAGCGACTTACCCTCAACTACATGTAAAGAGACCCGACCTGCGAATGCTTCTAACAAGCCTTTTCAAGCACTCCAGACACCAAGATCCACTGAGGCCTAGTGAGCGCTGAGGAGGGGAGAGGCGGCCGCTCTCCCAGACTGGCGCGATCAAAGTGCTGAGCATGTACCTGGAGCCCTGCTACCCCCCCCTTTGGACCGGTGGGGGTTATCCCGGTCCCCACCCTGATGGCTCCCAAACCCCATCGGAGAGCCGCAGCAGAGCCGCGAACACCCGCGAGCAAGGTGGAGCACTACCTAAGATGGCGGACGACACGCGTCTGCTGACTCCTGGAGGGGAGATACCTGACACATACCAGCGCCTGGAGGCAATCTTCGACGCCTTTTGGAGGGCGCTGGAGAGCAGGCTGACACCCACGGAGACCATCAAGGCACCTCCTGAACCATCCCGCTACTCCCCGAAGCGCCCTGCTGCACACACCGCGAACCCAGCATACCGGAGACAGCGACGACAGCCTAAGCGACGCAAGGCGGTAAAATTAGCCGGCCGGCAAACCCTGAAGCTCTTGAAACCCAGCACCATGCCGAATGAAACACGCAGGGATGGTGAGGGGAGTAGACAGCGACTGCTGCACAAAAATATGAAGACGTCTCCCCTGCCTGACAGCCGGAGAAGCCAAACACTCTGGGTCACTACATTCCCTACAAGGGGGATAGGATGACCACCAAGATGGATCCCTGACCCCAGCGCCTACCCAGAATTGGGGCCATATTGGACTTCTGGTTTGCCATACTTATGTTACCTGATAGCTTTATACTTTGCTTGCTACACCAGGTTCAGAGGGTACTGCAATCTAATCTGCTACCATTCATATAGGGTGCTAACCAGGGTGTTGGGGCTGTCTGGGGTGGCAAACTCTTCTATACCCCTTACCTTACCATGACTATCTACACATAGTACCTATCTCTTAGCAGTAAGGGGATAAGTCATACGCTTGTTACTTACTCTATATTACTACTCTTCTGTTTCACCAACGTTATTGCTACTATATACCATAAAATTGTGCATTGCCTAGCGATTACCCTACGTGTTATTTATGTTAAGCAGCTCGAGGAATGCCTTTGGGGTACCTCAAGCCAGTCTGTATCCATTATGTGCACTGCAAAAAAAAAAAAAAAAAAAAAAAAAAAAAAAAAAAAAAAAAAAAAAAAAAAAAAAAAAAAAAAAAAAAAAAAAAGAAATTAAGTTGCACGTTTTTGGATCATTTATTTTCATAAGGATAGCAAAATAAGGACTTATCGTTTAAGCAACGAGAACAGCAATATGAGGATGAGGGCTTTTGAATTTTTTAAATTTTTTAAATTTTGATCTTTCAGCAGGTTAGTAGAGAGATCAGTATTTTGGTATCTTTATGTGGGATTGCCATAATTAAGGGTATTAAATTAGGGATCTATATACTAAGTAACCAAAATAGCTAATTTAAGAGAAAGGGCTTTTCTTATTTTTCCTCTTCCGGTTGTTTAGTAGATAGCTCCCTAATTTGGTACCCTGATGTTAGATTCCCCTACTTAGAATGCCAAGTTACAAGAATCCCACTTCCGGGTACCAAATTATAGGATCTATCAACTAAACAGCACCCTAATTTGGTATCCTGAATAGAGTAATCTCATATTAGGGTACCAAATTAGGGGAGCTATCTGCTAAACAGCATCCTACAGGAAACAATGGGCACTAAATCTCGAGAGAAGTCTCTTATCCCTGCTATCAGAGCTCGTTTTGTGGCAAGTTCTTCATGGATGAGAATCAGGGACGGACTGGCCAACCGAGATATCGGGAAATTTCCCTGTTTAGCAGACAGCCCTTATCATCAAGCTAATGTAATTTAAGTATTTTCCCCTTGGACTGTGCCAGCCTGTTTTCAGTCTGAGGGGATTAAAGAGGGAGGAGCTGGGGGCTGGTGAAGCAGCAATTAAGCTGCTGGTGGCTGGAGGGCCTTCAAAATGTACATAAATTTGGGCCGCATAAGCCCCGTCTCCTGAACATAGCTCTGCCTCCTGTAATAAACCCCACCCCACACACTGCTGACCTGAATGAGACTTTTCCTGGGCTTCCCTTAAATAATGTTTTCCTTGATTTGCAGCCACACCCCCAAAACGGTCAAATTCAAAAGTTTTGGCAGGCTGTGACGTAATTATCCGCGTCATCAAAAGGGGCAGGGCTATCACAGCCGGCGTGAGAACCCCTGGGAACAAGTGGAATGCTGTAGGATATTTCTCCAATCCCCCGCATAATGGCAGGGGATTGGGAACTTGTGGCACAGTCTGAACCACACACAATGTACCCTAACAGTGTGTCAATGAGATTGTCTGTGTCTGCATGTGACTATGCTTACTGTATAATTAAATGTTTTACTCTGAAAGGACCAATATTTTATATTAGAAAAAGAAATCTCTCTCTCTCTCTCTCTCTCTCTCTCTCTCTCTCTCTCTCTCTATATATATATATTAACCAATAACATGTATGACATAGCCCTACATATTACATGGGACAATATATGGAGCAATGGCTTATGGGGCTGGCATAGATTTTTTTCCAGGGCTACTTTGTATCCCCAGTCCGGCCCTGGTGAGAATGGATTGTTTTCATTGCAATTCACCCCCCCCCCCCAGCCCCAACCCATAGTTTTGATTTTTGTTGCATTATTTTATTGGGATAAGGCTTTTTCAAATTTTAAACAGTTGCTTTGGCTATTCTAGATTTTTATTTTTTTGGGACCGAAAAAAAAGGAGAAGAAAGATGGTAAGTATATATATATATATATATTTTTTTATTACAGGTTTTACATTTATTGGCCGCTGGCTATGGGTGGGGTAGCTGTAGAGGGACAAAAGATTCCCCTCTTTATTATTATTAGGGCAACCACTCACCGCCTCTGGGGATGGGCGACATTAGGGCCACGACCCATAAAACTGTGGGATGCTATTTCCCCCCTTTATTAATAGTGTTAAGACCCCACCAGTTGCCCAAGGGTGGGTACTGTGGGGGGACACTATTTAGAGTAGCCCCCACCCGATGCCGACGAAATGGGGGCTTTTCTAGAGACATTGACTTCCCAGTTTTTAATGTTTAGTATATATGCCCCCAACTCTATTACAGTAAATGGGGGTGTTATTTATATGTTCAGCTGCCATATAATGAACCCTTGTGGTGAGGAGGGTTTTTAACTATTCGCCCGCTGATTGCTATTGCTACCAGCTGGCACACAGTTGAAAAGTTGAATACTACAGACCTGGATTTGCAGCATACAGTCAGGGCCACATTAAGAGCCCAGTAGGCCTAATTACAGAATCTCATCGACCAAAAACACTAAAACAACCATACCTCCCAAGCGTCATGTATCTGATGGAGATGGTGTTGGAGGGAAAGGATGCAGCTATACGAAAACATACTCTATGCTAATCTCTCTCTAATTTATGTTTTCATCTTTCAAGTAAATCCATACCCCCTAATAGCAGTGTCAAGTCAAGCAGGAAGTCAATGGGCAGGGTAAAAGGGTGTGCCACTGACGCGAATAACGTGACCAGACCTGCCAAAAAGGGGGCATGTTTGTCCAAAGAATTGGAAGGCCAGCCTGGCATGAATGCATGTGTATGTAGTGAGTGTAGAAGAAAGGGGACATGCCACAGTGTTAGAGAAATCAAAGTCTGCATTACCTAAACTAATTTCATTGTCAGCCAGTCCACACAGGTTTTGTTGCCATACATCCCTCTTAAGCTTCCAAATTTAAAGGGGCACTGGCTGGAAGACAGACACTTGGAGACATGGGGACACTTGTGGACATAGACATGGGGACACAAACATTTGGGGACACTGGGAGACATAGGGACACAGACACTGGGAGACTTGGGGACACTAAGGTCACTGGCTGGGAGACATGGGGACACTGGGAGACATGGTGACTTTGAGTCACTAGGGACACTGAGAGACTAGGGGAAACTGGGAGCCTTGTGGACACTCAGCCACTAGGGACACTGGCTGGGGGACATGGGGACACTGGGAGACAGTGGACAATGTCTCCGTGTCCCAATGTCTCATTGTCTCCCAATGTCCCTATGTCTCACAGCGTCCCCATGTGTCTCAGCGTCCCCATGTGTCAGTGTCCCCTAGTGTCTAGGTGTCCCTATGTTTTCCAGTGTCCCCAAGTATATCAGTGTCCCCTAGTGTCTGTGTCCCCATGTGTCCCCTAGTGTCTCAGTGTCCCCATGTCTCCCTGCTGCCTTTCTCCCCATCCCTCACTTACCTGAGCTGTAGAGCTGCTGTCTGCACTCTCTGTGATGTGTAGCTGCTCCCCCATGGATCAGTGAGTAGTAGAGAGAGGCAGGGATATGCTGTAACTTCCTATCCCTGCCTCTCTCCACACACACAGTGACCCCTACTGGCCGGTGCTGGTATTGCAGAGTAATCTCCGTTTATACTGAGAAAAATACCTGCATTTGTATTTCCAGCATGGCCAGGCAGCCTCAAATACCGGCTGTGCCAGGAAAATACCAGTCAGGTGGCAAACCTAAGAGTAGTGTGTAAAAAAATAAAAAAATAAAATAATAATAATTTTTTTAAATTTTTTTAAATAGGCCTAGGCTTGGAGCTACAACTCCATCAGACCCTATGTTAATCCGGCCCTGCATACAGTCCTGATTTCAGGGCAGCATTTGGTACAGGTAAAATCCAGACCAAATTTAGGGCCTGATTCACAAAATCTGAATATTTATAAATTCCAACAACAATGTACAGATTTTGCTGTCCCAATGATTTATTATGCAGCTTGATAGTTTTGCCCCCTTTGGTATGGGGCCATCTGGACTTCAGTGAATAACTAACTAGTAAGGTTTATATAGGTCCACAAATATAAATAGATAAACAGAAAGATGGATGGACGGATAGATGCATGGATAGACCTCTCAGTTGGTTTAGCAACAACAAACCAACAAGAAATGTTTAAATATGAAGTGGGAGGTACTTTTCATTTCCCACAATTGCTTGGTTAAAGGAGAGATCCATTACATTACAAACGCATTTGGCGTTTTATTCACTAAACTGAAATTTGCGGAGAATTGACAAAGGAATTACAAATTTTATGCCAAAATACCTGAGATATTTTTTCTATTTTGTTATTTCATCCTAAAATGTGCAATTTTATTTCTAATTCTCCACGATCAAGAATTTGGTGAATAACCCCTATTAGTTTGCCAGTGTTGTTGATTATAACGCTAAACGAACTTATTTGCATTCGCCTTTATTCCGTCTCAAAGGTGAAGGTGAAATATGAGCAGTTTTGGTTTACTGCGGCTATTAGGATTGTTTGATATATTTATGATCTTAAACAGACCTCGGAAAAGAAGGGTATTTCAACACGATTTAGTCCTGCAGGTGGTGAAACAGAAAATATGCAACTGCAGTTAGTCTTGTGTAACATCTGGCAAGGGTCGCAAATAAAATTTATATCACTTTCAAACTCTTTGCGGCAGATTGCATTTCATAATAGTATACATTTCCTCTCTTACTCCCTAGGGTTCTCTGTGGCTGTTTTCAATGCAAGTGGATTCAGAGGAAACATTTATTGGATGTCTCTGCATAACCGATAGATTGCAAGCTCTGCAGAGAAGAGAGTGTATCGAAAGAGACTTCCGTGAAAAATCTGCAGATTCTGGAATAAATTAAAACAAATCTCTCTCGTAATCTTCATGTAAAAACTCAGGGGTTAATCACAAATCTCGGAGGTCATATTCTGGAGAATATTTATAGCCAAGGTATGCACTAAGCAATGCACAGACCCATTTCGGCAAAATGCTGTGAAAATGGCCACATTCCCAAGTAATTGGAATTTGGATATTTACTGAAAGGAAATCCGTTTTATATTTGGGAAATTGATTGGAAAGTGCGTATCTGGTCCAGAACAAATTGGGCTAAAACATTAGCAGAGAAATAGTCAGAATACCATCAAAAAAAATATATATATATATTTTTTTATAAAACACAGATGATTTACCAAATTACGTCCAAAAAGACAAATCTGATGCCACATTCAGATATTTCTATTCAAAAATGCAGAAATGCACAATGTGTAGTTAAAAATATAAATCTAACAAAAAGGAGGTTGGAGGGAGCCACGGTGTTACTATAGCACAATGCTGTCCACCATCTTCCACATCCATTCATGAGGCTGTTGGATGAGAGTTTAAAACGTGTTTAAATATCAGAGTCCAAAGGACCTTCTATGCCTCTTTC
This sequence comes from Pelobates cultripes, assembly GCA_933207985.1. Taxonomy (NCBI): domain Eukaryota; kingdom Metazoa; phylum Chordata; class Amphibia; order Anura; family Pelobatidae; genus Pelobates; species Pelobates cultripes. Next base: position 22,907,888 of record OW240915.1, on the reverse strand, counting down.
CCTCACCCATATACATGAGGTGAATGGTTAAATTATAAATATGGGGGTTATTATTTATAAAATATTTTACTAGGAAAGATACATTGAGATTTCTCTTGTTTTAAATTGACCCCCTATACACAAAGCATTGTGTGTTACAGTGTTGCAAGCCGAAAAAGAGATCCTAGATCCTAGAATTACTGCACACATGAGGCTTTTCCAGGCTTAAACAGCAAGGAAATTGCTGTTCTCCTGTAGCTAGAAGTCAACCTTTTGGCTACCCCTGCTGTTAAAAAAAATTCTCATTACTTACCCAATCTAACATTATCAGTCAATACCCTAAATGTTCTCATGTCCTCCTGGGCATTTTCTGAAACAAACAGCCTTAAAGAACACTTCTGAAAAATAAATATGACCATTCCCAATAAGTGGAGCTAGTCCGATGGCAGGTTTCTAGATCATCTACTACTTTTGACTGCATTTGATTTACAATACCTTCCTGTAAAAGAATACAAGTTGGAAATAAAGTGCTAAGAAATCCCCAACTATGTTTCAATTTAAACAAACAAGCTCGATAGAGCCCATGGGTATTTATAGCTAAACAAGAAATGAAAAAAAAATGCAAAGGATCTCATATCAACTAAAAGGAGTTACAGTGGTTCTGTCATTTTGTAAAAAAAATTTTTTATGTTATGTCAAAATTCTCTCTGGGCTGCCATATTTATTTTCATTTTTTAAATTGATGGTTATTTTTAAAATTAATGAATATGAAAAAATAGGGACTACTTTTCTTTTTGTATAACCTACACCTTGAACACAAGTTGGCAAAGGATGAATCTTTAGTCCAACTCTGTATCCTTTCTCAACTTTATCATTGGCCATTTTGGTAATTCTCATCTTCGTCCAATGCGGTGTCATTACCAGCAGCTGTAAGTCATGTATTCTCTGTGTTGACTCTTGCGCGATTCTGAGAGTCAAAACAGGCTTAAGGTGTACTGGGGAAGGGCAGAGGCTTGGATTTCCATCTACCGCTATATTGTAAACAAGATGATAGTGCTATGAAAGAAGCTCAGTTGGTACAATAAAAATAAAAGATTGATTGCTCCGGTCCTACGGCCAATAAAAGTTATGTTGGTAGAAATGGCTAGAAGGAGGGATCCATATGCTGACCAGGGTCATATTTTCCAATTTCTGATACTACACCTGAAAAAGCAGCCAACCCACACTAAATGTTTTATTCACTGGACAATGAATTTTAACAACTGGAAATAGGGAAAGCTGTGCTAGAATACCATTTAAAAAATCTTCAGCTATTATTTTTCACCTCAACTGTAATATCCCATTACAACAACCTATTGAGGATGGAGGCAGTTGTCCAAGTACTGAACTAAAACAAAACCTAGAATTTGTGCTTTATGTTTGATTCACCGTAATTTAAGGGTTTCTCTTTGAGTGCCCCCATACATTATTACTATTATTTTATTATTTATATAGTGCCATCTGATTCCGTAGCGCTGTACAATATTCTATATAGGACAGAAAGGGCTTTCTTGAATATCTTTTATGTATATCTAATACAATATTAAGTGAAAATAAAATGTTAAAATGGGCAAAGGGGGAGGAACTAGCAATGGACCGGTGCTGACGCCCAATTTCAGAGCTCCGCTATCTTATTGCTGAAAATTGCATATTTGTGCTGAAATACTCACCTGGACGTGGTGGGAACTTTCTTTCTGACCTTTACTCACCATCATGGGCCACAAAATTAAGAAATCTAGAGCTGATAAGGTGCCCACTGGCGGGAATATCGGAGACCTGCTCAGGCGTACCCAACAGGCTTCTTGGCCCAATATGACACTGCAGGACGACGGATCATCGTATTCCTCAGAAGATTTCACCTCAGATCCAGCAGCTGGTGCTTCCTAGCATCAATGCCTAAGTCTACCCCTGTAGCTGAGGTCCGAGAACCTGTTATCTTGGGTTTCCTGAAGACCATGTTAAGCATGCTGCATGCAAACATAGTGGCTGACACTGCTCACTTTAAGGCCTCTGTGGAAAATGCCACCATGAAAATAACCCTCCTGGAAGCTACTACTAGCATTCAAGACTCCAGATTGGCTACCATGGAGCAGAGACTGGAAGAGTTGCAGAGAGCCCAGTGGGACACAGAAGCTTGAGTCGAGACACTGGGATAGATCAGGAGACGCTACAATTTGAAATTTAGAGGCATCCCAGATAATGTAAGCATGGAGGAACTGTCACACTACATTAGACAGCTCTTTGCATCTCTAATGCCACCCAAGCAAGTGAAAGCAATGAAAACTGATGACATGTTCTGTTTACCAAAATTGACAAATGCCCAGGCTTCGACTACAGCCGATCATATTGTTCGCTTCCAATCCTCTCAGGACAAAGTCCAGTTTTTCATGACAGTGCGGGGGAAAACCCCTGTGCAGTTTGATGCTCATCTCTTCTCATCTTTCAAGATCTCATACAGAATACTTTGGTAAGGAGGATATTGCTAAGAGCGCCGCTGCAAGTCCTATAAGCTAGAGCAGTTGCCTGCCGCTGGGGTGTTCCCAGGTTGCTTTTGTTCTCCTACCAGGGGAAAAACCACCGGGTGCAGAGCCTCCAGGACCAGCTTGGGCCATATTATGAATGCTGAAACAAGGGATATGCATCTGTCTACGTTATGCCTACTTATAGTCATTTCATTTATCTTAGGCATTAGCCCAGCCACCCTAAGGACCGGCATGTGCTTCTGTTTTGTGTCACTTAGGTTTGCGTGTTAGGATAGGTTAATCCTAACACAGATTACATTTGGGCAGTGATCACAGAGATTGGCAATCCATTTTTTTATGCTATAGAGTCATGGGGGGAGCATTAACCAGCCCAGAAAAGTCATTCCAGGCTGTCTAATGTCAATTATGTACATAATTCTATGCACAGAGGAATGACGCTCTGCAGCTCTAACGAAGCCTATCCATGTCAACGGTCAGGCTAGGATCCAGATGAGAGGACAAACCAACGCAAAAAAAATCGTTTGCCCCATTACTGGGGGATGGTGCCACAGTACTGCTCACATCATAACTAAAACAGCAGGCTGTATAGGTAGAGAACAAAATATATATTCACATAAATAACTGATTACTGTAACCATATAATAAAGTAAATCTCGTTTAGGGATTTTTATTAAAAAATACAGTCAAAGCTTGTTAAATGGTTTATTGAAAATGACTAGGCTCCCATTAAAGGAAAGTATTTTGGAATTTAAAAACAGAATGGCTTAATACTGTTAACCCAGTCTGGGAATGATAGAGAAAGTGAAATGTGAAGCTTTTAAATGTAACTAGTTAGTTTAATGAAAAATATTGTGAATGTGGGAATCAACACTGGATTATGGTAAAGAGGATAACAAAATATGTTTTGGGTGGGTCCGATTCCATTTCCCTGTGAATTACCTGCTGTAGGGCTGAGTAATATGTGTAGGCACTAAATTAAATGTACATGCAAAGATTGTAACTGAGTACAAAGGCTGGAAGAGGATTGTAAATGTAGGAAGACATGAAAGTGTTCCTGACATATAATCACTATAATCTTGATTGAGGATTTACCAGAAATGTGTTTGTGGTATATATCGTTCCAAAGAAGTGATTAAGGAATAATCAGATTGTCTACTTATTTCAAGCTATTTGAATAACAGTGACAGGTGAAGTATAACTCCAGGAATACATTGGTGTACATATATCTGTATGAAACAATATGGACTTTGCAATAGCGACTGTAGATTTGTCTACACCATTCAAGGAGAATCTATTAATAACTTGTAGGACATACAGGGCCGGTGCAAGGATTTTTCCCCCCTAGGCAAAAGTAAAGTTTGCCGCCCCTCCCCCCCATGTGACATCACAATGCCCCACCCATATGATCTGCCATGTTATCTAACGCCAGTGCTGCAGTGCCGCCGTCTTTACATTAAAAGGCCTGCAGGGACAGGCTATAGACACCAGAACCACTACACTAAGATGCAATGGTTCTGGGGACTATAGTGTTTCTTTAATGTGAGGTAAATTAGAGATTAGTGCCACGAATAATATGCTAGATTGCCTACTTACAACCAGATGAGGATGATGATGGGCTCTAACTGCAGTCTGGCTCCACAGGTCTGGTGTAGAACAGGCTCTCTGGAGGCTGTTTGTAACTGTGGTCACAAAAATCAATGTTCTGGGAGAACGGGAAGCAGCTCCATTTTTTTGGGGCCCTTTACACAGCTCAAGGTCTGGGTCCCAGGGTCCACCTTCATGTTCCACCAATGAGTTTGTTCACAGGGGGTGGAGTGTGTGTGGGGGGATGTCCTGATATGTGTGTAAGGAAGCATTGTGTAAATCTGTTTTGTATGTGTAAAGGCTGCAAGGTGTGTTTCTGTGTATGTACGGGATGCAGTGTGTGTTTCTGTAAGGGGTGCATTGAGTGTATGTAAGGAATGCATTGTGTGTTTCTGTGTGTGAAAGGGATGCATTGTGTGTAAGGGTTGCATTGCTTGTGTGTGTGTCTGTGTGTGTAATGCATTGTGTGTGTGTAATGCATTGTGTGTTTTTCTGTGTGCAAGGGGTGCATTGTCTTTGTGTGTAAGGGGTGCATTGTGTGTGAATGTGTGTGTGTGAGTGTGTGTATGTGATGGATGCCAATCTCTCCCCCCTCCCTTGTCCCTCTCTTCTCCCCCCCTCCCTTGTCACTCTCTTCTCCCCTCTCCTCCCCCTCCCCACTCACATTCCCCCTCCCTCCCCTGTCACTCTCACCCCCCTGTCAATTTCTCCCCCCCCCACCTCAGTTGTAGCGTGGCCGAGACCTGTATGGTCCATGGGTACAGGGAACTTTGGTTTCCTGTACCCGGCCGGACTAACACTCAGTGTGCACTTCCTGTTAGTCCGGCCGGGTACAGGAGACAGATGCTCCATACACGGTCATGTGATGTGCGTGATGACGTCATGCGTTCCAGCTATGCGTTCCACCTTCGTTTTGGCTGGCACTCATAATTACAATGTTGAGATGTTGAACGTCATCACGCACATCACATGACCGCACAGGATACACGAAACCCGGAAGTAACTCAAATTTGAATTGAAAACAGCTGAAGAGGAATGGAATCACCTGCAGAACCACTATTGGGACTGATTGAGGGTGGTATATATTGGGAGATGTTTGTAACTAGGTTTATATGTATTTTTATTCATCATCCTTGTGAAAGATTGTCCCTGAGGAAGTCCCTAACAGGGAAGAAACGCGTTGGACTGATTTACCTGCTTTTATTTACTTTGATATCCACATTTACCAAGTATCTGAAGCAAAAGAAGACACAGCATATTTCTGAAAGCATTTCTTGGGATGTTAAAGTGTGAGTGAGCATTTGTCACTTACTCATATACCCAATCACAGTATATACAGTATTGCACTATGCCATATATTTTCTGTTTCCCTAGCTTGGAATAGCCCTATATCATATGCATGTTGAATTGAAGATAGGAGGAAATCTTCGGGCATATCCTATATTGCTAAGGGAAGTTATTTCACTTTCTATCACAATCACTTGTTGAATTGTAATTCACACAGCACTGCATGTGAACACTACTTATGAGTGTGTGAGAAATTCTATATATCTTGTTTACTGTCATTGTAAGTGTATTTGTCAATGTTAGTGTAAATGATTGTAAATCATATGTTGCTATGCACTACCCACCACCGACATAAACGCACAGTTCCATAACTAACAGGGACTGGTTAAGTAGAGATTGTAGCCGTATTAGTCCAGTGATGTAGATGTAAAAAACAGATAAAATTCTTATCTTGTAATACCTTTTTTATTGGACTAACAGAATTTTTTAATGACAAGCTTTCGGGAGAACCTCCCTTTCTCAAGTCTGAAGCATTTCTGAGCAAGACGACACATAGAATTCAAACTTGAGTTGTGATACAGGGGTTAAAGCGACATGAGAGTAGATAAGACACAGGTTTGTTAGAAAATAGACACCATCTTAGCAGAGGGTCATAAATATCTTGTTGAAGAGAAAAGTAGGGGGGAGAGAGGGAAAAGAAAAACAAACAAGCAGACAGTGCACAGGATGATACACTTTATACATGCACACACACAGAAATATGTATATGTGAACGCATAAACACATGTATATATACATAAGCACATATACATACATGCACATGGACTCATATCCCACTACCAACACTTTACATGAACACTCTCCCAGCATTATCTTACTGTTCTGTCATATGTACCAACACTTTAAAATGCATTCCTATATGTTTATTCTATCTATATACAAAGTACTATGTGTAGACCTATGCTTTCCCATACTCGTATGCATGAATGCTTATATATATTACTGTGCATTTATATTTGTGTATATGAGTCCATGTACATGTATGTATATGTGCTTATGTATATATACATGTGTTTATGCGTTCACATATACATATTTCTGTGTGTGTGCATGTATAAAGTGTATCATCCTGTGCACTGTCTGCTTGTTTGTTTTTCTTTTCCCTCTCTCCCCCCTACTCTTCTCTTCAACAAGATATTTATGACCCTCTGCTAAGATGGTGTCTATTTTCTAACAAACCTGTGTCTTATCTACACTCATGTCGCTTTAACCCCTGTATCACAACTCAACTTTGAATTCTATGTGTCGTTTTGCTCAGAAATGCTTCAGACTTGAGAAAGGGAGGTTCTCCCAAAAGCTTGTCATTAAAAAATTCTGTTAGTCCAATAAAAAAGGTATTACAAGATAAGAATTTTATCTGTTTTTTACAGGGACTGGTTACAAAGTCTCAAAGTGTTTTAGATTCTGTCCTTATGGTGGACCGGAGTGGTTTAGCTCAAGCCGCATCAAGTGTGTCCTAAAATATATAATAAATAATTGAATAGAATGTTTTTAATTTTGTAATGTACAGTCACCTATGATTTGTGATGTCATTGATTTTACTGACGTGATGGAATTCGCGCACATTCTTTCCTAATTGCTTCTGAAACCACACAAAAACTGTCAATTCATCTGCCTCCTTTCCTTTTATATTTCTAGACAGCAGGAAACAGGGAAAATGACAAAGCTTGACTGTCCGAAACGGAGCGAATTATTGCTGTTTGTTGGAAGTCTCAATGCATCTCAAACAACCTTGAATCAAACGTACATATACATTCCTAACCATGCAGACAACTAACTAAATAAATAAATAGGACTACTGACTGCACACATGGCAAGTCTGAAGAAAAATAAAAAAAAATATTAAAAAAATAAAAAAATGCTAAGGGAAGGCCTGGTGAGCTGTCCCATTATTCTTTAACTATTGATGGTAAATGATTCCAAGTTATAAACCCAAAGTTTCAGCCTATTTATTCTCCATCCATGGTTGTTATATGGAGAATTATTTAATTAATTTACAGGTCCAAGAGGACCCCAATAATTAATCCCATTTGATGCCACCTATTAATGAGTAGGTGCAATGGTCCTTCTCATCTAAAATCCCATGCATGGATATTCAACCTGTGTTTTCACTTAGGAAATGCTGTAATTTCTAGTCTTTCGATTAGATATATATTTTAAAAAGTGTATTCTATATTCCGGTGTCAGTAGCAAGTGGCAATTTCTCGGTTTTCTATCTGTTATAACTATTATAACATTGATAATAACAAAACTCACTGAACCAGAATCCCCTACCAAGACTTTTTTTTTATCTGAAATTCTTGGCTCTAAAAATAAATCAGGAAAAATGCATTTAATCAAATAAAATAAAGATAAATACAAGACAAAACACGTGTATAGTGTTTCTTACCCATGCTCTGACATGTACAATATTTCTTTATTGAGGCACTGTTATTCAGAAGCACATAATTGAGCATTACATTTCATTAGATTTATCAAGTTACAACAAATATTTGGTTCAGGTTTCCTGATTTGTTGCGCCCTCCATTAATCTCCATATTTTACGTGTCACTTCCAACCTGACTTAAGATAGTTTAATCAGTGGGAGAATTTCAATTCAAGAAGTCAGATAAATGCAGGAGAGCCTCGTTCTCAATAGAACCCAACAGAATTATTCACCAAAATGACCAAGGAATGCAAATATTTAGACAGAAGTAGCCAAGTGGAAAAAATAAAATTATATAAACTGCCAGCAATTAACAGTTTAGTACGGGGTAGGCAACCTTTCAGTAGTACTGTGCCAAAACAAGGTTTTGAAGTCCTTAGTTGTGCTGTTCCAAGTTTTTTAAATTGAGGTGTTTATGTTTCTGTATTATGGTGTGTTATTTATGGGTGCTGCAATTGTTTTGTACTCTTGTATTTGTGCATTTGTGGGCCATTATATTGTATATGTTCATGAGTTGTTTGTGGTATTGTGTAGGATACCAATATGTGTGGATAGTATATGGGGGCTGCTTGTAGAATGGTGTGTCTGTATGATATATCACATTGTGTGGTTGGTGGTGTGTATGTGTTGGGCTGTTTATGGTATTGCATGCGAGAGGCTGTTTGTAGGGTTGTGTGTGTGTATGTGGATTGTCAGCCGTGTTGTGTTTGTGGGGACTGTGTGTGTGTTAGCTGTTTATATTTTTTGTTTGAGGGGGAGGTTTCATCTGTAGCTCTATGTAAATCTAGCTGTGTGGGTGACTTTTCCGGGTTCAGTGGGGATGGGTCTGGCCAGGTACAGGTCAAAGGCAGTAGCTGCAATAAATGCTGTGGGCTGCTCTATTCTAGTGTGGATTCCCGTTTATAAGTGCTGGAAGGAAGTGATCTGAGATGGTGCAATGTATAAACAGAGGGTGGTCCTCACCACCTGCTGTCACCACTCAGGTTGCACTACCAGGTATCTGAAATTCGATTGGGATCTCCTGATACACCTTGAGTGCCATGGGTTGCTGACCCCTGGGTTAGTGAGTAACCTCCATTATAAGTTTCATTAGCCTTATTTGCTATGAAGATAATATTAGGCTATGAATCAGAAGCCAGAATGGGCAAATAAATTGCTCAAATGCAGCTGTTTATTACAAGTACATTAATTGACAGATGCAATGTCACTACTGCTTTCCATTTCAAAGACTGTTGATTGTTTAACAATCCAGTAGATTGTGGGAAGATTGAATGCATGCCTCCCCTTCAATCTCACCTCACATTCATTGGGTTAATGGCTAATAACATCAAACTTTTATCATCTATGCTGTAGATGATACGTACTCCTTTACCATCTATGCTGTGGGATGGGACCCAGTTAATCAACGGCTCAAAACAAACAAAGGAGCTACTGCCCTTTGTTCTAGCAGAATTGGATTTTATGTGAGTTTGTCCATGAAATGATTGTTGGTGCTAGAAGTGTTGGTCTGCGTATTTCAGAAATATTCTCTAATGCTTAGAGAAAACGGAGCAAAAAACAAAAACATCTAGTACCTAACAGTTCTGCCAGAAAATGTGGAGCTAACGAGAGAACAAATTGGTTTCCTGCAAACAGGACTACAACAGTAACTGAATTAACATCAATGATATGTAGAAGAGCATCTTAGAGTGTACGACGCATTTAACCTTGAAGTGAATAGGCTAAATCAGCATAATACCACAATGTGTGGTCCATTTCTGTTTCACGGTACCCGAACCATCGGTGCATTGTTCAGTCATGAATGTTGTGCACCACTCTTGCATCAATTTTTACACGTTATTGCATCATCAACAATAACTACGCATAGAATTCTTCCTGTGCCTATGGTGAAGCCGTACATCTTCCTGGCCTCATTTATGATGCTCATTGCTCTCCAAATGAGACCTCTTATATTGCCAGAGGCTGGCACATTTTTTGTGACTCCGAGAGATTCTGCATTAAACTGGTGTCCTTATTCCCGCATGTTATGGTGGAACCAATAAACTTTTGTAATCCTGAACTCGGCATGCTCCTTGATATTGTACTTTTCTATGCTCCTTTGACCATGGCCTTCTTTTAATAACTCTGAGTATGCTTGTAGGCATTCTGTCTATCTATGGTACGTGTTTCTGTCCTATCTCTGTCTGTTTTTGTGTCTTAGAGTTTAGCCTTGACAGCCTTTTAATTAAGAATACAAACTGAGGCTATAGTGGGTACTGTGGAACCAAACCTGAGGAATAGAAGATTGGAAAAATGTTGTCACTTTCTGCCAAATCGCAATTTCTTTTGTGAACTGCAAATGGTAGGATCAGAATCTGGTGTAGGCAATATAGATGGATCCATTCTGCTTTGTGTCAATGGTTCAGGCAGTATATATTTTATATATAAATACTTTATAATAGTTTATACCTTGAGATTTCTGTATTTATGAATATGTACCTATATATAGAAACAATTGTGATGTATGGACTGTTGGGCTGTGTATGTGTGTTTGAGTGTGTGAGGTTGCGTACTGTGATGTTTATTAAATGTGTTGATGTTTCTGACGTTATATCCTTTGTACAAAACAGTCACTTTATTTCTATATAATCAAGTATTCTCTTTATTAATACTAATATAACAGGTTCCTCATATTGCTGATTATCACATGGGATTTCTGCAGCCACCATTCCAAATCCATAGAACATTCCCCCAACGGCCAACAGATAGCAACAGGAAGTGGGAAACCTAAAGAAAGGAAGTGCATTATCCACAGCCAACAATTGCCTATGCATCATGATACACACACACACATACACAGCCCGTATAAGCTATAACATCAGGGACATCAGCACATTTACTAAACATCACAACAATGAGCTAGAATAGACACACTCTATGTCCTTACAGCTGAAGGGGGTGAATTTGTTTGTAATGCTGGCCCACCCTTTGTGACTTTTTTCTTTTGCCTTAAAAAAATATTTATATACATGGTTTTATAATGTCTTCACAACAATTAGCCTTCCACAGCTGTACCTGTAAACCGCTGCTTATGGGACAACCTCAGCCGTGCAACGGAACGTATAGTAAGCACCAGTCGCTTCGTGTTTTGGTGAAAGCTCATTGCAAATCATACACAGCCTGCAGAAAATTCAATTATTTGTTTGTTTGTTTTTTGTTATATTTAAGCTATTGTTTTAGCATTTTAAATACACTGTAATGTATGTAATGCATTAAACGAAAATATAAGATAGAGTGAAATCCAGGTTGCAAATCCTCTTACGGTTATTCAGGAAACTTGGCCATCCTGTAAGATTTTCTTCTGAGTGCTACAGTTAAATGATTTTTTTTTACCATAAGAAACAGCTGAGAAGCCACTGCATGGTATATAAATAGCTACGGTGTAAGAGCTTCCATTATACTAACCCATGTAATTCAATATGGAAATTCTGCTTGAAGTGTCCATGTCTTGATAGGCACATGTGCTAATATTTATGGAAAATAGCTATGTGGTTCATCTACACTTTGTTCTAGCAGAAATTTTATTTAAAGGGACACTCTGCCTCCAAAATAACTTCATCTCAAATAAGTTGTTATAGGACCTAGAGGTCCCAGTCACCCCTCTTAACGAATAGGTTAAAATAGTTTTCAAATGGTTGGGTTTCCGTGCGCCTTTCCACATACCTCAAAAGATTTCAAATGGACAAAGAGGGTCATTTAATATTTAGGGGTGTGAGTGAGAGTGTGGCCAGGGAAAAGTCTGTTCTGAGAAATTGACTTAGTAATCACAAATTATACAACTAAAAATGTTCTTAAATGGTTAATTTTCAGCACCATGGCCACTTCAGTGATCTGAAGAGGTCATGTTGCCTACAGTCTATACGTACAACATTTCGCAATGATACAAAGCACATACAGAGCTTAACCCCTTTGTGGCCCAAGGTGTAGCTCCACCTCTGACAGTGTCATTAGGACATCATTAACCAGCCTAGAACATACATTCTGGGCTGATTAATGTCACTGGCTGAGAACAGGCATCTGATGCACTCAGCCAATGGATGGCTGGCTGGCATCCATCCTCTACCGCTCTGTAGAAGTCGGATGCACATCAAAAGACATCAGAGGACTCTCAGTGTCCAGTCAGTATTGTTTTTTCTTTTACAGGTATTAGTTTTCTTGCCTCCCCAACACTATTGTTAAGGTGATGGGGGAAATGTATGGTTATTTATTTTAATGGGGGGTGGCTAGGGTATTTATAGGGACAATGGGAAAAGGGGGGTGAAATCCCACTATTTGGGAGGGATCAATGGCATGGACACAACTATTGATTGTGGCTGGGGGGCACACTAAATTCTGCCCCCAGATATTATAATTAGGTCCTCCTACCTAAATAGTATTATTAGGACCCCATCCTCTACAAATGGGTGGGGGGCAGGTGGAGGACATTAGATCTTCTCTCTGTATTGTTGCAGATTCACTGAATTCTGGACGTATTTGACCTTAGTAATTATAAGAATTGCCACAGTGATTTGAATTTAAACATTTTCACCAGATTTTGTCCATCTAGTTAATAACCCTGTCGGCAGTCAAAATTGGATACACCATGAGAAGAATACTGAAGGCTTCCAAATATACCAGTTTTGGCCTCTTTATCGTAGCTTTGTTTAGTTCAGTGATAGCTATTTTTGAAAGCCCAGAAGGTCACAAAGTGCCTGAGCAGCAAGGGAAAGGTAATTGGAATCCAACTGGGGTGTCAAGGCCAACCATTCTTGCTTTAGTAAATGCTCCCAATATAACCACCTGATAAATATACCTGTCTACCACATTTTAAGATAAACAAATGAAGACCCTGTGAAGGCAGACCAAAGGGCTAGCTGGGAACAGGGGCATGTGTGAGTGAGGGGGAGTATAACAAGTTCAAAGAAAGGAGGTCCTGTAGGTAAGGGTGGAGGTCTAAGATAAGGGGAGTGGCCATATATATAGAGGGAGCCATTTTCTGTTACCCTCAGCCATCTTAATTATCCAGCTTGGGAACAACTTCCCAGCCACCCTCCCTTCGTTATGTTCTGTGATGGGGTTCTGTGTTGTGATATTTGGGTTTTCTTGTGACAGCAGGCAGATGAAGGTCCTTGCCAGTCAGGGTTGGACCAGCGGTCCAGTGGAAATGGTTCAGGGCTGATCCCTCTCCTAGCCTCGGGATTAAGTTATGAAGGACGTGCCGACTGAGCAAAAGCCAGTGGTTAGCATGGATGGTATTGGAAGGCCAGTTGAAAGGCCAATTGTGGTGTATGGACGAGGGGGGAAGCAAGCACCCAGGTTATGTTAAATGGTTGGCAAGGATCTGGTAATGGAAGTTGCGGTTAATGAATGTAATGTTAATGTGTTATGTTAATAATGGTATTGTTTTAAATAAAGCTGTGGCCAGTTTGTCACCATTTACGTCTCGTGTCAAGTTATTCTGGGTAAGTTGTTAAACGTAAAAGAGGTTTCTTCCTACTCTATCCCAACCACCTTCACACATAATATAACACGGTCTCAGGGCCATGTAGTTGAGCAGCTATAAAAAGAAGAGGAATAAATGTTACTTTAAAAAATATGCAATTTGCAATTTGTTGTTATGAAGATGTTCCCAAAGACTTTTCCAAAATGAACAAATAATTAAAAATGTTACACTGTATTGTATATGTCTGTTAGTCGTGACTGTGGTGAGACACTTGGCATCATTTTGTTGAGCTTTGAAGGAAATGTATTCACACTGTGAAGTTAGAGGCCAATTATATAACGCTACTTTCACCACAAATTGGCACCGAATTCCACAGGAATGATCTTTCATTTCTTTGTCTGTAGGTATTCTAAATATGTAGCCAAATAAACCAACAATAATATTTTTGGTTTTAATCATATTTTATTTTACATTCCATTTCTTGTAGTCATAAAGATACATTTTGCTACCCACAAGCATTCTTACAAACCAAAATAAAAATAAAGCAAAAAGGTGGATAGGAGCATCATATGTATACATTTATACGTCTATTTAATGCAATGTGTGCACCGGCAGTCAGAGTCCTGTAGTATAGCTATTACCAGCTTAATTGTATACTCAGTTCTGGATTACTCATTAGGTGACCAGGACCCTTGCTCAGAAAGGGCCATGTGGGCCCCTGTCTGGGCTTGGGACTACAGCTCTGAGTGGGCCCTCCTTGAGTTGGCAGGGAGATCAAAAGATCTGCTGCACGGTTCTGCACTCCCTCACTTTGTAGGTACTGACCACAATAAGAGTGCCCTAGAGGTCCCCAGAGCCAGACATCCAGTGCTCTGAGTCATTGCCTGAGCATCAGAGCCACAAGGGCACTGTTAAAGTGGTCTATACCTGATACTAGTACAGACCTGGAACTCCTCCACCAGGGATCCTGCTCACCCTCCACTGGACAACCAGGGATCCTGCTCACCGTCCACTGGATCACTAGGGAAGGTAAGCACACTCATCACTCATCCACTACACACACTCTCCCACAAACCACGCAGAAACAAAGCTCAGGGCTCTAAGAGGGGGTGGCAATTTGGGCAACCTTCATCCGGGTCTGAGTATAATCTGAGCAAAAAGTGGGAAAGGCACAACCCTCACCCTTTGGTACTAAAAAGGTTAATATGCGTAACTTACATTTGTAAACTCAAAGATAGAATGATAAATGGAAAGTCTCGTATCACAGAGACTCTACTAACGCCTGTAACATCTATAAATAGAATAATTAAGAATTTCAAACACATCATGTCAAAAAACAGCGCCCAGAGACATCATAGCGGTGACTGCAGATGTGGCAGCAAGATCAGCTATCATGTCCCGATCCAGAGACATCGGAAACATCAGGTTTGAAGGCAGCACAGTGGCAATATGCGCTGAACTACCGTTCGCGGTACTAATGGAGAAGAGGCAACTGGCCCCGATCGCAAAGAGACGCAAGAATTAGAAATGAAATACCCCTGGGGCATAGACGGAACGCTGGAGGTTCCACAAGATGACACAACAATAACTTTATTCTCCTCTGGAGACACAGAAGTATTCCTCCAGAAACTGAACCTCACATCACCATGCCCGGGGGTAACTGGGACGGCTCGAACCAGGGATCTGCATACCCTCAAAGTCAGCAACCTGAAACCTCGCCCGCAGCAAGGGTGGTCCCTACACTTTACTGGAGAATGGAGATGAGACGCCAGGTTCCCACCTGATGTATATATACATACACTCCAAAAGGTTTATTAGTAGGGACTAACCTTCACACTGGCTTCATAGCTTGCACACCTACTACGCCTCGTTAACGTGGGACTAATCGGAACTGCTGCAGGTCTTTCGTACCAAACATACCTGATATACATCATAATGCTTACTTAAAATTTATAGTTTATCAGTTTATTGTATTTCTAATGTTATGCATACTGTCATAAGCCCACAATTGATGTAATACTATTACCATATTACCATAACTCATATAACTGACTTTTGACATTGGCATACCTAAGACCCAATTGACACCACCGTCTGAACATCACTCTCACAGAAACCTCCAATGTCTTGACCTAGAGTATTTCTCCACTAATCTCCAAACTCTCCTTTTACCTATCTCAAACCTCACCTGTCCTAGTTCGGCAACCTCCTTCTACAATTCCACCCTCTCCTCTCAACTAGACATCATGGCACCTTGTACATTTAAACGCCGCAGGCCCCCCAACAACAACCCTGGCACACCAAGCTCACTGGATACCTCCAAAAATGCTCCAGAACTGCTGAACGTTGTTGGAGAAAGTCTCGCTGTGCATCTGACTTTCTCCACTATAAATTTATGCTGAGCTCATACAGCTTGGCTCTTTCCTCTGCAAAAGTTAATTACTTCAATACCCTCATAACCACACTCTCCTGCGAACTCAAACGACTATTTCACACATTTAACTCTCTTCTTCGCCCTGCTGTTCCTCCTCCACCTACTAACTTGACAGCCTCAGACTTTGCAACTCACTTCACTGACAAGATCTCTACAATCAGAGAAGAGATATCTCATCTTTCTTCTTCCCCTTACAATACTTCCCCTAACTTCACTCCCTCTGCTGTTCTATGTTCATTTGCACCCGCTACATTGGAAGAGGTTTCTGCTCTGCTCCAGTCCTCCCGCCCCACCACCTGCTCCCTAGATCCAATTCCCTCGCATCTCATCCGTACTCTGTCTTCTTCTCTTTCCCCACCTCTCACTAAAATTCTCAATCTCTCTCTCTCCTCTGGTATATTTCCATTGCCCTTCAAACATGCAACTGTAACCCCAATTCTAAAGAAGCCCAATCTTGACCCTAACTCCCCATCCAACTATCGTCCTATCTCGCTACTACCTTTTGCAGCCAAGATCCTTGAATAAATTGTGTATGCGAGATTTACAGACCTCCTCGAGTCCAACTCTCTGCTAGACCCGCTTCAGTCTGGTTTCCGCGCTAAGCATTCTGTGGAAACGGCACTGACCAAAGTATCCAATGATCTACTTGAAAACCTCATGGTCACTACTTATCCTTCTCATCCTCCTGTTGATCATCAACAGCATCGCAATATCGGTCTACAAGATATTGCTCTCTCCTGGTGCCTCCTACCTCTCCCAGCGCTCTTTCAGTGTTTCTTTCTCTGGCTCTGCCTTTCTCCCCAACTCCTCTCTGTTGGTGTCCCCCAAGGTTCTCCATCTATACTGCCTCCCTTGGTAAACTCATTAGCTCCTTTGGCTTCCAATATCATTTCCATGCAGATGACACACAAATCTACCTGTCCTCTCCTGATCTCTCCCGTCCCTCTTGACTAGTGTCTCTGACTGCCTCTCTGCTGTTTCTAACTGGATGGCTGCCACTTCCTTAAACTAAACTTGACCAAACTTTTTCCTCCCTAAAGTGTTGTTACTCCTGTGTCTGTCTCCCTCCAAGTCAACGGTGCTACCATCAGCTCCACCACGCAGGCTCGCTGCCTAGGTGTTCTCTTTGACTCCGACCTCTCCTTCAAGCCTCATGTTCAGTCTATCGCCAAACACTGTCATTTCCATCTCAAAAACATTGCGCGCATCCGCCCCTACTTAACGCCAGATGCGTCTAAGGTGTTGGTCTATTCCACTGTCCTTTCTCGCCTTGACTACTGTAATCTGTGGTCTTACGTGCTCCCAACTTGCGCCGTTACAGTCCATAATGAATGCGGCGGCGAGGCTCATCTTCCTGTCCGCCCGCACCTCCCATGCCTCACCCTTCTGTCAGTCCCTACATTGGCTTCCTATAAAATATAAAGCTCAATTTAAAATTCTGGTTCTTGCTTTCAAATCTCTACATAATGCTGCTCCCACCTATCTATCCTCCCTTATACACAAGTATGTCCCATCTAGGCCCTTACGATCTGCTGAAGACTTACGTCTATCTTCTGTCCGTACTCCCACCTCTGATGCTTGCCTTCAAGATTTCTCGAGGGCTGCCCCGTTTCTGTGGAACTCGCTTCCCTCCTCCGTTAGATGCTCACCCAGTCTCCACTCCTTCAAAAAATCGTTAAAAACCCACTTCTTCATAAAAGCGTATCAATTAAACTGTTAATAGCTCCTGACTGATTCCTCTTCTGCGACTGTCACTAGTCTAATACTATCCTTACCTTTTTGTGTCATTTTACCCCACTCCCTCTAGCATGTAAGCTCACTGAGCAGGGCCCTCAACCCCTCTGTTCCTGTGTGTCCAACTTGTCTGGTTACAACTACATGTCTGTTCGTGCACCCATTGTAAAGCGCTGCGGAATTTGACGGCGCTCTATAAATATCATAATAATAATAATAATAATGTAAAAGTGTTTCATTGAATGAATAACGCTTATGAAATACAAATTAAAAAAAAAAAAAAAACGTGAATACAATTGAATTCAAAGGGAATTTCAAATTTAGGTTCAGCTATAGTTTTAGCTCAGCTACTCTAACCTTAAATTTGAAATTCACTTTGAAATCTCTTTTTAGTAAATAACCCTAGGTAAATATCTGTAGAGGAAAAAAGTTGTAAAAAACAACTTACATGATATGCATTAATTGTGCCCTGAGTGCCACCATCTTAAATACAATGCCTTTCTGTGCCTTAACATTTAATACAAATATGAATCTTTTTTAAACTATAAGCATGATCTGAATGCTAGATGCATTCTGATTGGATGAACAGACCAAGCAAGAAATCAGAATGCAACTTTGAATTCAAATGAATGACTTTTTCTTAAGCAAAAGAAATGCCCTGTAGACAATAATCTCATGTAGATAAACTAAGGTACTTTTACCAAAAACAATATGGTCCGACACAGTAGAAATCTTGCATGAAAATTTGTTCGCCAAAATGGTCAAACTGCGTGTATATAATATATATATATATAGATGTATATCTGTATGTTTTTGGAATCATTATAACTCTGTACACGGTTATGCAAGAAAAAAAAAATCTAATCACATTTTTTGTATGTGTGCATGTCAGTTGAACTTGCCAAAATCACATAATTTATAGCAAGCATTATTTCTCAAGTTAAGACACGGGCAACGCACCCTGCACAAATATTACACAACTGATATGATTCTTCTGTACAATAATGTTCTCTGTATCACAGTTAGCACATTTATAACACATGTTCCAAATCTAACTGGCCAATCTTATCTGACTTGTACATGTCTGATGCCAAATTATACATGATCAATAATGAATTATTTTTACTTGCAATGCATAATTCTATTTAAAGGGACACTATAGTCACCAGAACAACTAGAAAGTAGCGCAGTTGTTATGGTGTCTATAGCCTGTCCCTGCAGGTTTTTGAGTGTTTACATTACTGCCTAGGGACACCTCTAGTTACAGCCACTCAGACGGCCACTAGAGGTGCTTCCTGGGTCAGTGCTGCACAGTGTGCAGCACTGCCGTTTAGCGTCTCTCCTCTATGAGGTGATGCTGATTGGTGCACTGTGGCGATTTGCGATAGTCTCCCAATACTGTGGCGATTTGCGATTTGCGATAGTCTACCAATGCTTTCCAGTGGCAAAGCATAGGATTGGCCGAGATCATCAAGTTTGATGATCTCAGCCAAGGGGGTGGAGCCTGCCACAAACGGACTCGCGCAGCTCTGGTTGGTCCCCTTTTTAACTGTAGGCAAGGGGGGTTGACTACCCAAACAGGTATTTTAGGACTATACTGTTTACATATAGAAAAAAAGGATACAGAATGCTGTCAGAATGGCGATTAGCAGCCAAAAATAAAATAGGTATTCTTGGACTAAGCTAATTAGATCCTATCGTGTTACCACAGATAGGAGAGAAAATGCTGTGTCAATAGTGTCAATGGATGTTACCAGTTAGAAATAATAGGAAACTGGGGCGTGGCCTGACCGGGAACCAAGATGGACGTGTTTGTGTAACGCTCCTCACCGACCCCGATACCAATAGCTAATATTAGCCATCCACTCATAGATTTTCCCCGCCATTTCCCTCACCATCGAAGATGGACAAACGCACACCCAGGAAGCAGCCCCAAAAGCACACCGAAGCTGCAGCCACGGTGAAAGACCTCACGCCATTGCCGCCAAGACTCTCAAGATGGCGCCGAGGACAATCTGAGGGCCCCTGCAACACCATCGGACGATGCACCGTCTCCAACGCAGCGCTCACCAGCACCCGAAACGGCGCACATCCTCGCTGAAATGGCGGCAATGAAGTCCTTCCTCGCCCGGGAAATAGAGCGGAGCTCCAAGGCAGTGATGGCGGAGATACATTCCCTGGGGGCCCGAACCTCCGAATAGGAGCAGCGGGTCGAGACTACAGTGGCGGCGCATAACACTGCTACAGACCACATCAACTTGCTCACCTCCCGCCTGGAGGCATCAGAGGCCGCCCTAGAAGATCTCGCAAACCGCTCGCGCCGCAACAACTTACGCATAAGAGGCCTGCCGGAACAGGCAGATGAGGGCCCTCTTGCGGAAACCATACTTGCCCTCCTCCGACCCCTCCTGCCAGATATTCCAGACGAACACTGGCATGTAGACAGGGCACACAGGGCCCTGCGCGCCCGAAGAGAGGATATCACACGGCCCAGAGATATTATAGTACGCTTTCTTCACTTTCAGACTAAGGAAGCAGTGCTTAGGAAAGCTAGAGACACCCCGATCACCCATAACAATGCAGCAATATCCCTCTTTCAAGATCTAGCCCCCATCACGCTCCAGCGTAGACGTGAATGGCGCCCGGTAACAGATCTGCTTAGAGCCAACTCAGTGAGATACGCATGGGGCCACCCTTTCAAGCTGATGGTATTCAAACAGGGTAGGCCCCACACCCTCCTACCGGGAGCAAATCCCACACCATTCCTACGAGACCTGGGCATTGTGCCCCCCAACAACCTCAGTCTACCTACGGCCGCACTCCCAGCACTCCGCACCCTGCCACGAGAGTGGCACATGGCAGCGGAATAAAATGCACCCGGACCGCTGCCCACAGCGTTGGACTCACCCGCAGCCCTCATCACCCCTCAGCCTGACACATCAGAGACCAACAGAACACAACGTGCCCACTACAGCAAAGAAGCCCAAGAAGACTCCCCACGTCCGGACAATCCTTAATGACACACCACGGAGCAACACTGGGACCGACAGCCACCCGTCTACCACCCATGTACAGCACTTGAACTTCTCCTCAGCAAACTACCCCACACCTACTCACCTGCATCAACGGGGCCACTCCACCGCCCTGCAGGAGGCGTCACCCCTGGCAAAGGTACCGCAGAAGACCCTGCATGGACTGTCGGCAGGATTATCCACAGATCGCCTTCAACACGACCGCCATCACCTCCGGCCAACTGAACTGTAATGTATTCCTAGCACACACAAATGTGACTCATTGGGTTATGGTAGCATACACCCCACACGAACCTGTCACAGCTACTCTGACCCGCATGCAGTAGGGAAACACCAAACAACACACACTTCTCAAAAAAAATTTAAAAAAAAAAAAAAAAAATACACCACTCCACACGATCAGGGATCGCAGGTGAAACAAGGCCACACGCGCTCCGATAGGCCCTGCCGCTGAGACGGGCGCTTACCCACGGCACCACACTACAAACATACAGAAATGGTCACGGCAGGACCTACCACACTCGCACCCTCAGGGCCACCTACTAAGCAATGCCACTAGCTAGCGATGATGTCACATGGTAGACCAGTCACATAGAGAGGCGAGAAGCCATGCACTATATGCAGATGGCCTAGTATTACTTCAGAGCAAATGATGAGGATGTAAGCATGTATGTATATGTGATACCTGTAATGCAAACTATGCAATGTTAACCTTGGCTCAAACACAACGATGTGTCCACCCCCACCTCCAACAACCCACCCCACCTCACACGGGAATCTTCAGCTAAGGAACACAATAGGTGATAAGGCATCATATATAGAGGTGCACATGGGAAATGGAAGTAGCACGGGTAAAGCTGGACTCAGCCACACAAGAGATAAGCTCAGCGCACCATAACACCCTGATGTACCGTACGTCCGTAAAACACAGAATACGGGGCAGACAGGGTACAGCACTCCCACCCCCCCCCACCCATCACCCCAGGCTTAGCATCAGCGCCTATAGCGCATTACCCCGACTGTCAGTCACCCTCGCACTAGGAAAACAGGATAGACCAGTTCTACTCTATACTCCTACACACACACTGTCTCTGGACCTGACTCTGGGTGTCCAACAGGGCAGCGCATCCCTCTCCATCCTCATCCCCCCCTATCATGCGCTTTATACTACTGTGTCTAGAACTGCCTAGACTGGGAGGTCCACAGACCCCCCAACCGAACAAACACAGCAGCATAGTCCTCCTGCAAACTGGGACATAAAAGTAGGGAAACTACTACCCACAACCTTTCCTTGACATTAGTGTCACTCAGCGCATCATTCAAATGACAGTTTTATGGTATAGGGGTCACCCTCGGTGACTTGGTTCATGACCCAGACCCCCCAGACGGCAAGAGACCGGAAGGAGACTAGGGTCCAGGTACCCCCACACAGTCTGGCACCTCATAAGTCCAGACAGGTACGATTGTAACTCGCCCTCACCCCCTTGCCCCCTATTCCACTCCTTTCCCCCATCCCAATATCCACATCAACACAATACAACCCAACCCCTACCCCAAACATAACTCGGTCACGAAATGCAACACTGACCTCCCGGCGGAGATCCCGCCCGCGCAGCAAGCGTGGAGAGCGGAGGTGGGAGAGGGGAATGCCCCGCGTCATGTCCCAACATCTTTACCTCATGAGAGACGCTTCCAACCCACCACCATGACAATAAAAATATCCTCACTCAATGTGAAGGGCCTCAATGCCCCACGCAAGAGGCGCACGCTCATTAGAGAACTGAAGAGACTAAATCCAGACATCGCGTTCCTGCAGGAGACGCACTTGCCCAGGTCCGCCCGGGTCTCCCTCCGTGATCATACCTACCGGGTAGCCGCTGAGGCACGAGCCTTCCAAAAACGAAATGGGGTAATCATTCTAATCCACAAGCGATGCCCTATGCACATCACCCAAGTGGTAAGTGACCCAGAGGGAAGATACATAATAGTCACAGGCCGAATATACTCACAAACCATACACCTGATCAACATTTACACCCCCAACACCCCATCCTCACAATTCTGGAACCAGATGGCAGACACAGTTCTGTCCTTGCCTGGTGGTGTGGTGGTATTGGGAGGCGACCTTAACGCCACCCCCTCCCCAGCAATCGACAGAAGCGCGCGCCCGGGTATGGCCAGATCCCACGGCATGGGTGCTCAAGATAAACAACTACATAACTTCCTCAGTAAAACGGGTCTCATAGACGCGTGGAGAGCACAACACCCCAGTCACAAAGACTATACCTACTACTCTCCCCCCCACGATACCTACTCGCGCATTGATATGTTTCTGACTAACCAAACAGGCTTCACGAAAACTCGAAAAACGGAAATAGGCTCCATTGCCTGGTCCGACCATCCAGACATTGCTATCTATCTAGACGGCCTACTCAGCCCTACCCCTTGGACACGGAGGCTTAACGCCTCCCTGCTCAAAGACCCGCTGGTTGTAGCGGATGTCCAGAAACAATTAAACACATACTTTGCAGAAAATCTGACACATGACGTCCCAATGACGGTAGTCTGGGCAGCACACAAAGCTGTAATCCGCGGCCACCTTATTAAGATAGCGACACACACAAAAAAAAATCAAAACCCAAAAGCTCACCCAGCTACTAGACACTCTCCGAACGGCGGAGCAGCGCCATAAAACAGACCCAAACCCGCAAACACTACAACACTTGCACGACACCCGCCTATCCATTAGACAACTGCTGATAGACGACACAGCGTGGGCACTGACATGGACCAAGCGGACGTATTACAACAAATCAAATAAAATGGACACGCTGCTAACCCGCACATTACGCCCCAGAACACAACGCCCTCACATCACATCCATACGAGGCCCAGACGGTACCATGAAATCCACGCCGACAGAGATAGCACAAGTCTTTACCTCCTTCTATGACGCCCTATACAATCACACTCCCCAAGGCAGCACCCCGACCACGGCCACTTGCCAAAGGACATCAGAATTCCTGACACGCCTTAAATTACCCAAACTCCACTCCACAGCCATAGCGGAGCTATCAGCCCCAATCACCAAAGACGAAATTAACTTGGCCATCTCCTCTCTAAAGAGCAACAAAGCCCTGGGCCCAGATGGCTACGAGGGAAGCTATTACAAAACATTCCGAGAGGAATTGCTGCCACACATGGAAACCCTATTTCATGATATAATGGAGGGATCCCCACCAACTAAGGACATGACGCAAGCACACATTATACTACTACCCAAACCCGATAAAGACCATACGCGACCAGAGGCGTACAGACCCATCTCACTCATAAACCACGACAGTAAAATTTTGGCCAAAATACTTGCAACGCGACTTAACCCACACCTCACTCGCCTTATCCACGCAGACCAGGTCGGGTTCATCCCCGGCAGACAACTATTCGAAAATATGAGGCGAAACATAGACACGATATGGACACTCGCTGCAACCAAAACACCAGCGATAGCCCTCTCCCTTGACGCCGAAAATGCGTTCGACAGGGTGAACTGGCCCTACATGTTCACACTGTTGGAACACTTAAACATACCCCCCCCCCCCTTCATCACGACAGTCCGAGCACTGTACACAGACGTAACAGCGCAAATAAAATTGACAGGGTCAAACAGTCCACGATTCAACATACACAACGGCACTCGACAAGGCTGCCCCCTCTCACCATTGCTTTTTGTGTTAACTCTCAAACCCCTTCTACAGGCAATCCGGGAACAGACATTACAGGGGCGAGGATAACGGACCAAGAATTCACAGTCTCCGCATATGTGGACGATGTACTCCTCACACTGACTAACCTCATTAACTCCATACAAGCACTGATGCCCCTATTACGGACCTATAGCTCAATATCGGGTTACAAGGTCAACATGGAGAAATCCAGTGCTCTCCCACTCCTCCTCATTCACAACGAGATCACCCAAATCACATCAGACTACCACATACGCATATCACCAACCTTCCTCTCCTACCTCGGCATAAAATTGCCGGCAGACCCCGAGGCACTTTACAACTTAAATTATACCCCTATGATCACCAAACTTATAGCGGACATGGAGACCTGGGCGGACAAACCAATATCATGGATCGGGAGGATTCACTCGGTCAAGATGAATATCTTACCCCGGATCCTCTTCCTCTTTCAAGCCCTACCCATTCCCATAACGAAGAACGACCTAAAGCCATTACAGCGGACTATCGACTGCTTCATCTGGCACAACAAGAGACACAGGGTAGCCCGCAATATACTATACCGCCCCAAAGCGAGAGGAGGCCTCGGCCTTCCACACCTACATTTCTATTACATTGCAGCCCACCTCACACAAATAGCACTGTGGCATACCCCTCCAGACACCAGGAGATGGGTCGACCTGGAAACTCTGATCATGAAATCAGATCTCCCACAGTTCTACATTTGGACCCCTAAAGAGCACAGAGCACTCCTAAGGACCAACTGCCCAGCCATCACCAACTCAATCCATATCTGGGACAGATACGCTATAAAATACGAACTTACAACAATAACCTCTCCCCTCACCCCCATATACCGAAACAGGGCATTTGTCCCAGGCATGAGGCCTAGAGATTTCAAAGGCCTAGAGAGAGCAGACCTCCAGCGCGTCCACCAACTATACATAGGAGAAGAAATAATTCCGTTCTCGGAATTACAAACTAGAACAACTCTGACCCCTGCAGATTTCTTCAGGTACCTCCAGCTCCGGAACTATGCTAGCCAAGAGTCAGTTAAAATAGCGGCCAAGGCTAAATTGACTTTCTTCGAAAAAATATGCCTAGCCGAACACTACCAAAAGGGCATGATATCCCTCCTGTACTCCCACCTCTGCTCCACCACGCGGGAATGGGGCCCCCTCCATTACACAGACAAATGGGAGGATGATCTCGGGGAGGTTTTGGAGGGCATAGATTGGCAAGACATATGGGAGGCAAATGCCAAAACCTCCATATGCGTCACAATGCAGGAACAATCGTACAAAACGATGTTTCGGTGGTATACCACCCCAGTTCAATTGTACCACATGAAAAAAACACCCACAGACCTCTGCTGGCGCAACTGCGGAGAGAAAGGGACGTATGCCCACATGTGGTGGCACTGCCCCAAGATTCAAACATTTTGGAAAGCCATACAAACACTATCAACCCAAATCATAGACAGACCTGTACCATTGAACCCATGGTCTTTCCTACTAGCCAGACCCCAAAAGGACTGGCCCAAACCAAACCAACAACTCCTCAATAAAATAGCGCTAGCGGCCAGGAGAGCAGTAGCCCAAACTTGGCTACAGCAAGACACCCCCTCAGTGGCAATAGTGATCAACAAGATCAAAGAATGCCATCTCATGGACAAGCTCACGGCCCAAATCCGAGGCTCCTCCAGGGCCTTCTCCAGGACATGGGATCCCTGGGAAACGTATAATGACCAATGACGGCGGGATAGCCGACGGGACTTACAAATATGACCGACAGACCGAAGTACAACCCCCCCCCTCTCCCCTCTACACCCTATCCTCCCCCCTCCCCCCAACCACCATAGTTGGGCCGAGACGACCGGTACCCCGGCCCTCAGTTTTTTCCATTTTTTCTATCATTTTTTTTATTTTTTTTATTTCCATTCCTTGTTGTATAATATTTACCTGTTACTTATTTGTTCTTCGTTTGTAAAAAGACAATGGATGAAAGTAGCAATGCCGTTTAAACATAACGAACCCTGAACATATCTTGTAATGTATTTATGTTTGAATATTAGCACCTGGAAAACGAATGGGCTCTTGCACGAGCCATATCTTGTACATTGCCTACTCCATACCGTTGCAAAATAAAGAATTATAAAAAAAAAGAAATAATAGGAAACTAAAGTTACAAATATATTATATTTCATTTTAATGTAATGCCACTGAATAGGTTCAACAATATTTTAAACTTATTAAGAACTATTTAAGATGAAGGGGTCACTTTCATATGGATTTACCAAACCAAGAATAGTGGAGACTTTGTCCAATTGAAATATTTTTGGTGTAAAATTTGCAAATCTTTTGTGAATTTTTGACAGCTCACTGCATAGCGAGAATGTAAAAAATATAATATATTACCTTTTTTACATTTCAGGTTCTTGTAATACACGCAATGCTGGCGTTCTGTAGGCCGTTTTTGGGTGGATATTTTTTCTTTTTACAGCAAGCGAGACTTGGACTTCACAATATACGTTATAACTTGTAGATCAAGGGGAATGCTTTTCTTGTTAGCAACGAACGCGTTTCCTGGTATAATTTGACAAGGTTGAGCAGGTGTTATCTTTAAATTATCATTTTTGCTACCCACAAGCGTTCTTACAAATTTAAAAAACTATAAATAAAAATATAGCAAAAACATGCGTAGGAGCACCATATGTGTAAGACGTATTTAATTCACTGTGTACACTGGCAGTCAGAGTCCTGTAGTTATATTTATTACCAGTCTAATAATATACTCAGAGCCGGATTACACATTAGGTGACCAGGATCATGCTTAGACATCTCGATCCTTTCTGGGATCCTTCTATGATCTTCCTGTACAGTTAGGCAATCATTGTCATCTTGCAGACTGTTTGCGTTCGCTTGGGGGTCATCTGTTTATTTTAAAGGTGTAATTCACAGCATTCATATGCGCAGTAACAGTTTCCTCTTTGGCTGAAGCTTCCCAGCTTTCCCCTGCACTACATCTATCTGGATAAATATTGCAACGTTTGTTCAATGTTTTGTTTATAGCTAAAAAAAATTAAAAAAGTAAACTAATTTCAACGCAGCCTACAACAGCTTTCAGTGTGTCAACTGTTAAATACATCCATGTCCTGAGCTTACCTTTGTCCTGGGATAGACCGCTACTTTTAACAGAGAAATAATAAGTGAGCAATAGACCCTGATGTTCTGCAGTGCTGTGAAAGCATAGGGTTTATTAGGTTATGGAAATTCTCTGTGAGAGAGACACATTACCTTCCTCTGTAATGAGAAAGCACACTAATGTTTAGACAGGCACATTTATCATTTATTAGCGTAGCACACATCTTCAAAGGGCACTGTTCTCTAGAACTCTTTCTCATATATAAATATTTGTTAACATTTACCGACCGATGAAGGCATTTCTTTATTTCATTTCTTCTGCTTTGCAATGCATTACCTTAAACAGACTAGCAATAACTAGTAACTTGTTTAACCAGTTACCAGTTAAGACATGGATTTTGTTAGTATGTTATTCAACATATCAAATTATTTTTAACCTCTGAACAACAAGAGGTGGAATTTTCTTTATCAGACGTGCTTCACTTAAGGACCCATGACAACATAATTCTGTTATAGGGCTCATTAGAGATTTGGTTTCCCTGAAGTTGAAGCAAACAAGGCGAATGTTAGTGTAGGACCCACCTAAGAGGTTTGCCTTGACGTAGCAGGTGGGCATCCCTCTAATGGCCATTGGAGTCTAAATAAAGACCTCCATTTATCTAAATATTCACAGGGATTATAATATTGCGCAAGTAACTTTCTTCTTTAGTTTTTATTGTATTTATTGGGGCTTGATGTGTACTATGGTCTTGCTGCCACCCAGGAGTAGTGGGAGTCTGAGCGCAGGACTTGTTTTTGTGTATTTATGTGGGTATTTAGCAGCAGGAGACATTTTCTTGCTGGGAGCTGGGGAACACCAAGTATCACTGGATTCCCAAGGCCAGAATTAGTTGCCCCACTCTGACTGATGAGCTGTACGCACCACACAAATTGAGTGCTGCAGCCCTTTAATTACAAGTTCAGCAACTGAAGTGATTATGTAGTTTCTGAAGTCACCGGGCTTCAGTTCTATGGGGGAGATCCGTATTGTCTTATGAGACCCTACATGAACCTTCCTACAACAAGATCACTGTTTGCAGAGGGTGATCAGCACTGGGCTATGCTTTCTGCCCAGTGCTGATCACTGTGAATGATCATAGCCTCAGGGGGGATTTTAATTATAGAGTGACAGCTTGTCACAAAATGATTGAGCTGTTGAGAGGGAAATAATCTCTCCCATTCTGCTAGTGTAATGTGCAGAAAGCTCAGAGAGAGCTGTAAGGAATTACCTCTGTGATGTCAGAAAGGGATTCCCTCTGTGATATCAGCAAGCATGTCCTCTGCTGAAATCAGGACTACGATTAGGTTTATTGTGAGCATCAGGATCAGCAATGGATCATGTCTGCCCAATGACATCAGCAGAGGGAATCCCTCTAAAACTATTGGTAGGGTAAGAATTATGGTTAGGATTGTGCTTATGATTAGGTTTAGGATTAGGGTTAGGATTGATACTTGGCCAAGGTTTACATAGTGGGTATTGTTGTAGTCAGGATATATAGATGAGCACAACAGAGTGATTTTTTTTTTTTTTTACAGTAGCACACATCAAGTTTACAAAATAAACTTCTACATTGGAATGCACAGGTAAAACAAACCATGAAAATAAAACCAATACCATAAACTTGAAACAAATTGTTGAAAACCTAGTTGTACAATACGGCTCAAAGCCTACCTTATGTCATACCCAACAGTGTCTACTTTTACAAACTATATGCATTTGAGGTAATTTAAACAGTCAAACTGCAACAGTGCCCCAAAATAAGACACAGGCCCATCAAACCCATCTATTGAAATTCAAACTGTAAAATCTGAAATGACCAGGTTTCTTACATGGCACTGTAACGTCACAAGTGGCAAATGCAAACATTGGGGCATGAGTATTATTTTACTCAGAAGAATAAACTGAGCATAATCCGATAACAACATTTTATCTAACTTTGACCCCCAAAATCTGTTACGCATCTACAACCACCAACCTTAGTCACAAAAAGTGGCCAAAGTTAGCATTTATATTTGTTTGTGTGTTAAAAATGCAAAAAACAATTATGAATGCTAACTTTGGCCACTGTTTGTGACTAAGT
This sequence comes from Pelobates cultripes, assembly GCA_933207985.1. Lineage (NCBI taxonomy): Eukaryota > Metazoa > Chordata > Amphibia > Anura > Pelobatidae > Pelobates > Pelobates cultripes. The sequence continues at coordinate 22,878,361 of OW240915.1, read as the reverse complement.
GGCTACTAAAAAAGACTGAACATACCCCATTTGCAATACCTTGGGTTGTCTTCATTTGCAAATGGTATGCCATCATGGGGGTAATTCTCATTCCTGAGCTAAAATTAGACATGTCAATTCGGTTCGGTCTGAAACACCTGAATGTCTGAATGTCCAAAGTGCCAAACTGCCGAGTTTCCAAAGTGATGAACCGAAGCGAATTGCCGAAGTACCGATTTGACGAATTTCCGAAGTGTGAAGTGCTTTGGACTTCTGAAAAGTGGCAAAATGGGTAGGGGTAGGATTGGGGTTGGGTTAACTAGGGATAGGGAATGGGAAGGGTTAGGGGTAGGGTTAGGAGTAGTGTTAGGTGTAGGGTTAGGGTAGGCTTAGGGTTGGGTAAGGAGTAGGGTGAGGGTAGGGATAGGGGTAGGGTTATGGTTGGGTTAGGAGTAGGGTTAGAGTATGGTTAGGGTTAGGAGTAGGGTTAGAGTATCTCTACCCCTAGCCCCAAACTACCCCTACCCCTAACCCTACTCCTAACCTAACCCTTCTCCAAACCCTAACCCTACTCCTAACCCTATCCCTACCCTAACCGAAACCCTACTCTTAACCCTAACCCTACTCCTAACCCTAACCCTACCCTAACCGAAACCCTACTCTTAACTCTAACCCTACTCCTAACCCAACCCTAACCATACTCCTAACCCAACCCTAACCTTAACCCTTGTCCTAACCCAACCCTATCCCTACCCCTAACCCAACCCTTAACCCTACTCCTAACCTGACCCTAACCCTACTCCTAATTCAACCCTAACCCTACTCCTAACCCTAACCCTACTCCTAACCCAACCCTAACCCTACTCCTAACCCTAACCCAACCCTAACCCAACTCTAACCCTTCTCCTAAACCTACTCCTAACCCAACCCTAACCCTACTCCTAACCCTAACACTACCCTAACCCTACTCTTAACCCTAACCCTACTCCTAACCCAACCCTAACCCTAACCATAGTCCTAACCCTTCTCCTAACCCTAAACCTACTCCTAATCCAACCCACACCTAACCCTAACACTACACTTACCCCAAGTCCCCAAGTCCCGAAGTGTCAAAGTCCCAAAATGCTGAAGTGCTGAATTCCCAAAGTAACAAAACCGAACAGAAGTGCCGAAGTGACGAAGTCCCAAATTGGCAAAGGTCCGAATTTCGGAAGTACCGAACCGAACTGCTGAAGTGCCGAATTGCTGAAGTCCCGAATTGCCAAAGTGACGAATTTCGGAATGCCGAACCGAATATAATTTTTTGCCCATGCACATCCATAGCTACCATATGCTCTCAAAGGCAACATAACCAATCTGGCAAATTTCAATGTGAAATTATGGAAAATCAAGCCTTACTTTTGACCCTGTAACTTTCAAAAACACTATACAACCTGTACATCGGGGGTATTGTTATACTCGGGAGACTTCGCTGAACACAAATATTAGTGTTTCAAAACATTAAAATGTATCATAACAATGATAAAATCAGTGAAAATGTGTGTGAAAAATGCTAAAAAAACTTAACTTTCACTGACAATATCATTGCTGTGATATGTTTTACTGTTTTGAAACACTAATATTTGTGTTCAGCGAAGTCTCCCGATTAAAACAGCACCCCCCCCATATACAGGTTTTAGGGTGTCTTGGAAAGTTACAGGGTTAAATATAGTGCTAGCAAATTAAATTCTCTGAATTTTCGGTCTGGGTTGTCAGGCAGGTCCCCCAAATTGCAATCAATAAAATTACTTAATTATGTAAAAATATTACATAAATATGCACGTAGAATTTAAATATATATAAATACATATTTATATAGTTGAAGTCTACGTGTATATTTATGAAATTATTTATGTAATTATGTATATGGAAATATGTATATTTCGTATTATTTTTATTTATTTATATATACATAGATATATATATATATATATATATATATATATATATAATTTCATTCTGAGTGTATTTTGATATAAATATATATATTAATATCAAAATACAGTTAGAATAAAATTACATATTTATATATAAATAGATTTTTAAAATTATTTTAAATTTTTTTTAGGTATTTTTAATTAATTATTATTTATGTTTTATAATATATATATATATATATATATATATATACACAATAGATATAGTTATTATATATACTGTGTAATTTAATTATAAGTGTATTTTTATATTAATATATATATATATGTATATATATTAACATTACAATACACTTACTGTGACAAAATATGACAAAATATATATAAGATATATATATAAATATGACAAAATATATATAAGATATATATACTATAAAAAATGTTAGTAATTTAAAAAAATTATAATATTTGTAAATATATGAGCTATATATACATATATATAATATATGTATATATAGCTCATATATTTACAAATATTATAATTTTTTTAACTTACTAACCTTTTTTTTTTTTATTTAACAGATGCAGGGAGACTGCCTTTCAGTTCAGGCAGTCCCCCTGCAGGCAGATGCCTGGACGCCTATTGCGCCCATGTGATTGCTCTGTTAGACTGTCTGTCTGTGATGTCAGACAGTCCCCCCAAAACGAGTGGAACACGGATCATCGGCGGGGGAACGTCGGCGATCGGGTAAGTAATTAGGAATTGCTGCGGACATACTAGGCACGTCCACCGTTTTTGTCGGACGTACCTAGTATGTTCGCAGTCGGGAAGGGGTTAAAATGTAGCCCATGGAGCAGCGCAGCTAGGTGGAATGGGCCATGACAGGGCTAGGAGACGGGCATAGGAGATGTTAATATAGGGGGGTTTGGCTATAGAAAGTGAAGGTGGGGTTTTAGATTATGGAAGTACTTATAGCGGCCATTTTAGATCAAGGGGCCATCTTAATTAATCCTCACTTACCTGTATTTGTCCCACCCTCCTTCCCTTTAAGTTGGTTTTGGATCCTGTTTGGTCACGGCAGAGGGGACCAAGTTGGGGTATAGGTTGTTTGTCCGGATTTAACATAGTTGGGGTATAGGTTGTTTGTCCGGATCTAACATAGTTTAGTTCGCTAGAACTGTTAGGTTTAATTAGATTTTATTGGTTCGAGGTAGTCAGTAGCTCCAAACCTGGTGTGTGTAGGGTGTATCTTGGTATACCCCTACATGTTGGAACATGGTAAATCATGCACACGGTGGCAATGGTTTAAGTGGTTAGATGTTATTTATGTTTATATGTGAATATTGTTGTTTATGGGGGCCATTGCCAGGGTTAAATTGTTAAAAGGAAAAATTATCCAAAAAGCCGTTATAACATTCTAGCTTTAGGAATACATTAGTCGGTTCCTTAAATATGTGTAGAAAAAATAACTATATTAGAAATGGTTTTCACTCATTCTATACAGTACTATTTTTCAATTCTATCCCATTTATATACCATGAATCACTAACGTGTTCTAATATAACCATTTTGTACTATAACAACAAGCAATAATTCACAGCTAAAGCACTTTCCTCCAGAGAGATTTACATATAAAACTATTTCTTGCTGAGTAACAGAGTCAAATAAGTGTCATTTTGTTAAAATAGCCAGATAAAGTATTGAATATACCACAGCAGTAAATATGTTTCTGGAGAAATGTTTAATATAGCCAATGTAAACATATATATTTTAAAAGAGCTGGCAAGTTTTAGAACATTTTATAATTAATTCCATACTTGGAAAATTGTAAAAACGGGTGACATAATCCTATTACAGCCTTGACAGCCACAGAAACCAGAATAAAAATATATTATTACTGTGTCTTTGATCTGGAAGGTTATTCTTTTTCCTTTACCTGCATGGTAGTAGATAAAAGTCATTAAAGTTCATTATTTTTAATACATTTATTATTTTTCACGTAGAAAACTTTAATTTAACGTTTAACAGTTGTAGGAATAGGACAAGAAAACAAGTTTAAACACATTGACTGTTACTAAAAAGTAATAAGCTCCCCTATTATTGTGCTAAGTAGTAAAATGATAAACAAGATGGACGTCTTGATGAAAATGGCCGCCTCCATACTGACACAGAGACATATATTCAAATGGTGATTCTAGCTAAACATACTGTAGTTGGTTAGATAAAAATGACATTCATTTATTTGCATGAATATTTTAAAAATATTTAAGGAAGGATATTATCATGTGACAGTGCCTCTTTCATGATATAAAGGCAAAACGAGAAAATAACATCATAAATCTTTTAATCTCATACTGTGTGTTGCTTTCACATCCAATACTCTATAAACTAGGAAGAGATCTGAGACAAAACATGACTCTAAGCCAAGAAAGGAAATGGAAATGTAAGAGAATAGAGACATAGAAACCAGATGAAGAAGATGGCTAATATTTAGCTTTCTAACTGACTCATGAGTACACTTTGACAATGCGTACAATGAGGGAAAAAAGTATTTAACCCCCTTGTTGATTTTGAACATTTGCCCACTGACAAAGAAATGATTAGTCTATAATTTTAATGTTAGGTGTATTTTAACAGTAAGAGACGGAATAACAACAACAAAAAAATCCAGAAAAACGCATGTCAAAAAAGTTATAAATTGATTTGCATGTCAATGAGTGAACTAAGTATTTGACCCCTTTGACTTAGTACATGGTAGCAAAACCCTTGTTGGCAATCATTGAGGTCAGACGTTTCTTGTAGTTGGCCACCAGGTTTAGAAAATTGGGCAGACTAGATGGGCCGAATGGTTCTTATCTGCCGTCACATTCTATGTTTCTATATATATTAGGTTTGCACACATCTCAGGAGGGATTTTGTCCCACTCCTCTTTGCAGATCCCCTTCAAGTCATTAAGGTTTTGAGGCTGACGTTTGGCAACTCGAACCTTCAGCTCCCTCCACAGATTTTCTATGGGATTAATGTCTGGAGACTGGTTAGGCCACTCCAGAACCTTAATGTGCTTCTTCTCGAGCCACTCCTTTGTTGTCTTGGCTGTGTGTTTTGGATCATCGTCATGCTGAAATACCCATCCAAGACCCATTTTCTATGCCTTGGCTGAGGGAAAAAGGTTCTCACCCAAGATTTGACAGTACATGGCCCTGTCCAATGTCCCTTTGATGGGGCGCAGTTGCCCTGTCCCCTTAGAAGAAATACACCCCCAAATAATAATGTTTCCACCTCCATGTTTGACGGTTGGGATGGAGCTCTTGGCCATGGTCATAGGCAGCAATCCTCCTCCTCCAAACACGGCAAGTTGAGTTGATGCCAAAGAGCTCGATTTTGGTCTCATCTGACCACAACACTTTCACCCAGTTCTCCTGTGAATCATTCAGATGTTCATTGGCAAACTTCAGATGGGCCTGTACATGTGGTTTCTTGAGCAGTGTGTTACCAATTGTTTTCTTGTTGACTATGGTCCCAGCTGCCTTGAGATCATTTACAAGATCCTCCCGTGATTCTTCACCGTTCTCATGATCACTGAAACTCCACAAGTTGAGATCTTGCATGGAGCACCAGACTGAGGGAGATTGACAGTTATTAATTTTTTAATTCTTTATTTTTGCAGTGCATAGGTGACAAGCAATTATGTAGTAACATCTCACAGGATGACTTAGAACAATACATGCATGTTGCAGCAGAGTGAAATGTCAGGAGTAAACTGCACTGATTTTTGTGTTTTGAAGAGACAGGATGATTATTATAAGAAATGACAGTAACACAGGTCTAACCTTATAAACAAGAAGGCAAAGTTCTATCACATTACTGTGACTGCTAGACCCATCCCCTGCCAGAAGGAGACACGCTGCTCCAGCTGGCAGTGCTGCTGAGGAGTGGGTAGTGCCTCATCGCCAGAGTCCAGACATCCCACCCTTTACTGTAAATCCTGGCATCAATGTCGATGTTACATGATTTAGCTCTCAGCAGTTTATGGAGGTGTTTCTTGGCGATGATGTATTGGGGACCATTGTCGCCGAAACTAATTCATATACCCACCAGTGATCACTGTATGGATCACCGGCTTTAGCACAGCAACCCTTATTTTGCTGTCTGTGTTTTTATTTATTTTTTAGTGACAAATCACTTAGTAAAGTGATTGTGATCTTGTCACAGAGGTCACAGAGGCCGTATAGTGCTGAGGAGACGTATGCCATCCTTGCGTTAGAATCTGACGCGTCTATGTCTGACTACAACCCTGATTTTGACTTTGCCAGGTGCACAGATACATCACTAGATACAGTGTCTGCTGTTAGTGATGTATCTAGTTATGATGGATCTGTGACGGCTAGACCCCCCTGCCAGAAGGAGACGTGCTGCTCCAGCTGCCAGTGCTGCTGAGGAGTGGGTAGTGCCTTATCGCCAGAGTCCAGACATCCCACCCTTTACTGCAAATCCTGGCATCAATGTCGATGTCGCATGATTTAGCCCTCAGCAGTTTATGGAGGTGTTTCTTGGCGATGATGTATTGGGGACCATTGTCGCCCAAACTAATTCATATGCCCATCAGTTTCATGCTTCTAAGCCTGAGTCTTTTATCAAAGCAGCAATGGGCCCCCATAGATGTGCTAGAATTAAAAAAAATTCTGGGCATTGACTATGTTGATGGGCATCATAGAAAGCCCTCCATCCGCTCCTACTGGAGCAGTAGCTCCATCTGCTCTACCCCCATTTACTCCCAGTGTATGTGGTGTAAGAAGTAGGAAATGATTCTACATTTCATACACTTCAGCGACAACAGCCTGTGCCCCCTCTACTGAGCAACGCCAGTTTGAGAGGATGTATAAAATCTGCCCCCTGATTACCCACTTCGCTGTGAAGTTTGCAGAGGCTTATACACCTGGAAGGAATATATGCGTGGATATTTAGGTCTTTCAACCTTTTGGTAGATAGCTCCCTAATACCGTGGGAATTAGGGAGTTATCTAATTATTCATTCCTGTCATTCCATTGACTGGCTAAGTAATTTACAGTTTATATGAATGTGTGTTACTTGATTGTTGTAAGTGTTGCAAATGCTTACAGCTGAATCCTGGCTATGTTTGTATACTTTTTATTTAAAATTATATACAGTGTAACATTCTTCTTCTTCCACTGAGTAAGTATATTAATACTTAGGCAATACTGTGCTTCGGAACTTTGGCAATTCGGCACTTCGGCAACTTTGGCACTTTGATACTTCGGAAATTCGACAATTTTGGAACTTCGGCAATTTGGAAGTTCGGCAATTCAGCAATTCGGACATTCGGAAGTCTGCCAATGTCCGAATTGCCTGAAATTCGTCCGAATTGACATTCAGAACAAAATAAATTGCACATTTCTATAAAATACCACAGTTTGAAATACCCTAGGGTGTCTACTTTTCAAAAAATATATGGATGGGGAGGAAGGTGTGGTAAATTCAAAAATGTCCCAAATGGGACATGAGTGCATGATGACCAGCTGTAAAATTCCAAGTTGGAAAACTGGAATGCGCACCCTCCGAATAAGGTCTTTTAGCCACCAGAGAACCCAACACACCTGTACATGGGTGGTATCACTGTACTCAGGAGATATTGCTGAAAACATATTGGGGTGTTTATTAGCAGAAATACCTAACAGGAGCTGAGAATCCATGCCTAAAGTAGAATGTGTGTGAAAAAAACACAAAAAAATGACTACCCAAAAGTTTGACAAAGACTGGTGGTAGAATTAGTGCATGGAAGGTGTTAAAATACCACCACTTGAAATACCCTAGGGTGTCTACTTTAAAAAAAATATATGGTTTGATGGGGGTAAATTACATTGACTGTCTTCAAAAATGTCCCAAATAGGACATGGGTGCATGACGACCAGCTGTAAAAATTGAAAAACTGGAATGCGCACCCTCCAAATAATGTCTTTTAGCCCCCAGAGGACCCATCACACCTGTACATGGGGGGTATCACTGTACTCAGGAGATGATGCTGAACACATATTGGGGTGTTCTTTGGCAGTAACCCTTAAAGTTCTCAGTACATATATTCTTAAATTGCTATGTGTGCCAAAAAAATCACCAATTATTATTATTATTTTTTTTATTTGGCATAGATTGGTGGTAAAATGGTTGCATGGAAAGAGTCAAAGCACCCCAAGTTTAATACGTTAGGTTGTCTTCTTTTAAAAAATATGTACATGTGAAGGGTTATTCAGGGATTCCTGACAGATATCAGTGTTAAAATATAACGGGTTAATTTTGAGAAAAAATTGTTTGAAAATAGCAAAGTGCAACTTGTACTTATTGCCTGATATCTTGCAAAAAAAAGCTAAGAACGTGTTAATATTGGGTATTTCTTAAATGAGGACAAAATTTAGAAACTCTGTAGCATGGGTGTTTTATGGCGGTTGTAGATGCCCAACAGATTTTGGTGGTCAAAGTTAAATTTTTTCATCATATTTGATAAATTTTTTTATAGTAAATTATGTGATATGATGAAAATAATGGTATCTTTAGAAAGACCATTTAATGGCGAGAAAAAAAATATATAATGTGTGTGGGTACAGTAAATGAGTAAGAGGAAAATTACAGCTAAACACAAACATAGCAGAAATGTAAAAACAGCCCAAACGGTAAGAAAATTTAAAAACGGTCTGGCCACTAATGGGTTAAAGGGATATCTGAAGCTGGGTGGGGAGGTGGGGAAGGGGGTGCTGGGCCATATGCTGGAACTGAATCCCCACATTGGTTTGCTGAGATAGGTGATATTAAACCTTGTAGAAGGTGAAACTGTATTTTTATGTGTGCGCTATTTGTGTTAATTTGCGGCAAGAGTAATGGAGTGTAAATCAAACTACTGCAGAAGTCTCATGGTGCTATGCAGCAAATGGTTAACTCTTTACCTGGCACCTCAAGACGCCAGCGTAAAGTTGATCACATGCAGTATTCCCAAAGCAGGGTAGGCACCACACTGATCCTGTCTGAATGTCGGACCAGCCTGTGTACGAGTACATTTTAATGTGTACAAAGGGGTGGACAAGTCTCTGTGGAATTTCATGTGAATTTTATCACATAAGCTCTCATTTTACATATTGGCAATTTGACATATTTAAATGTTCCAGTGAGAAATTATGCTGTTTCGTCCTGTATTTCCTTGCTGGATAAGCAGTCACTTCTTCCCCTAAATGAAAATCTTTAGCATGATTGCTGTTTGCCTAAAAACGCACACTTGTTATTTGTTACTGATTTGAATCGTGCCTTTACCACTAACTTGACATTACAGCACCTCTACGTGTCTTCCCAGATTTTCCAAGATGCCTCTATTTTTTTTTTTTATCTTAAAAAAAAGTTGCGTTTCAATTTAGAGCTTTAAAATCATGAATAGCAACTTGTGCTCTTGGCACCAGCAGACATCATTACCGGTGTGTAATGAAGACATGAAATTAAATACTTGACCCATACATACCCAACGAATGTCTCGATAAATAATGCGTCATATGTGTAACCGAGAGAGCTATCCTTAGACTGCTACATTCTGATTTTCATGAAAATAATTTTCATGCAAGAGCAGGGCAGGCATATATTTTGTTTGCTTAAAAGCATTGGATATGGATTGGGTGGACAACAAGCAAGACTTGCCCAAAATAAGGTCCATCTAAGGCCATGTTTTTAGAACACTGTTTCGTAAGGACAGACGCCTCACCAGTTCAGACTCTGATTTGCATCTCTCTTTTTTTTTTTTTTTTAAACAAACTTGATGCTTAGTGAAGTCTCATTTATAAGATAAGAAACTTTAAAATGTTTAAATGAATTTGCATTATGGAAAAGAGAAAATAATGGCAGAAGTGAAACAGAATTCTTTAATGATGGGATGGTGGTTAAATCTATGGGATGGTGGGTAAAAGAAACAACAGATGAAAAAACATGACAGATTTAATAAAGTGAGCAAAAAACACACCAATAAAATGTCAAAAGATCACAAAACTGTCTGTGGCACTTCCAGAAATCTCCGCAACAGTCTTGCTCTAAGCCCATATTCAGGTCTACTGACACTGATTGCAATAGGTCATTAATGGAGACATCCTATGATACACTGTACCACCAGAAAAATAAATATCTTCAGGACCTACAGGTGGCACCAAATGGAACAGGCAGACTACTTGTCAGCCATGCTTTTACACCTCTTTGTAATTTCTTTACAGTACATATACATCAAAAATATAAAACATAACATTCAACAGTGCAATTTATGTAATGTCCACACGTAGCTTTTGAAAGATGCAGATATCATTCTTCTTAGAACCTATATGGGATGGCTCTAACCCTTGACAGCCTAACAGTTTCATTAAGAGATGTTATATTTAAGGTGTTGCATTACTGAAGCACAAAATCTTGTAGCTTATAAAAAAAAAGGGCAAATTTTCTCAACTATCTAGAAATAAAGTTTTAGCTGATACTTGAGTATATTGCAGAGCAACAGATTTCTTTATGCACTTGATAAATAGAAAGGCAGACAGACCGATAGACAGACAGATAGATAAATAGACAGATGGGCGGACAGACGGATGGACCGACAGACAGAGACGGACAAATAACACGGACAGGCAGACAGGCAGATAGCTAGACAAACAGATGGACAGATAGATAGACAGAAAGACAGGTAGATAGATAGATAGATAGATAGAAAGAAGATAGATAGATAGAAGATAGATAGATAGATAGATAGATACAAATGAGGAGATCTGGATATTCTCATTATTCACATTCTCTCATTTTCAGCTGGTATTTGTTTTTCATTTAAAAAAAAAAAAGTATTTTGTATTTTTTTTCTTTAATTGAAGGCTATTTTGTATACCCTCTCTATTTTGCCTCTTTGCCATTAACTTTTTTATGACATATTTTTTGATCGTTTCTACTCAATGAAAAAATTCAACATTTTTTTATTATGTACACATACACCTCTAATACCTGGTTCGAAGTTAGACTGAGAACGAACATTATTATTAAATAAGCACATCTGAATCAACCCAGAGCAACCTTAAAAAAGCCATCTCCTTGTTACTGTTTTTCCCCCTAAAATCATGAAAAAAACACATGTAGTGATTTATTATCTATTAATGATAACTGTGCTTTTATTACACATTATATTGTTCATTCTGTTTGTGTGGCAGTTCTATAATGCGTGAATTATGGAACTCTTCCAAAGAATACCAAACTAATCATAAGTGGTTTATCCCTGTTGCCCCCCACGCCCTAAAAATAACACCAAACTTATGACCTAATACTTTCACTCTCAATAGAACTATTCATAACAATAGCTTAGAAAAATAAACCTGAAGGTGGTTTCTGTATTACAACATGGTATAATTTTACTCTGTGTAGTTGAAAGCATAATAACAGTTCCCACTTATGACAGTATTAAGACCTGGAAGGTATTTTCAGAGAAATCATTTTAATTACACTAGACAACGACATACCTGTAGTTTCAAATATTTATTTCAACAAAAAATTAAAAGTCTTGCTTTAAAAATTTTTTTTTTTAAATGCTGTGAACTGCAGAGTTGATTTTCCACAGGAATTATTTACTGTGCGATCTATGAATGTGAGCTTAAAGAACGTGTATTTATTGTTTTGTTACCTGGGTTCCAGAATCCCAGATTTCTTTGTGTGATACAATGATGCGGAACGACCTGCTTATGATCTCGGAATGTAAAACGTATTTTTGTTGGAAGAAATAATGGCCAGTTATTCTACATTTCCCCTAATTGTGATTTTATTTAAACTAACAGACAGCCAAGATCTCCATCTCTGATTCTTAGATCCAAGTGAATCTGCAAAACATTCAGGGCTATGCACTAAAGTGAGAATTTAAAAGGAATTTCAATTTTAAGGTCAAAAGTCAATTACGCTTTCAGTTCTGCTATTCTGGCCTTAAATACGAAATTCACTTTGAATTTTCTATTTAGTAAATAATTTTGCCCAAATGGAACAAAGGTCAGTTGACCGTATCCCAAATTTCCTATTCTGTATTCCTATCATAAATCCCAAATACTAACAGTGATATAGTCTGGTAAGGTCTGGGCGGCATGGTGGTGGCAGCAAATCAGAAACATTATATCAATTAATGTTTGTTTTAAACTAAATCCATCAATCTACTCTCATGTATATTCCCATGTACGTCTAAAAAGCTGTATTTAAAAGTACACTCATACTTGCAGCGCTGGCACAGTCTGCCAATTAGAGACTCGTGGCACCACTACAAAAACATATTACCCATCTCTAGGGGTTAATAGCAGACTCTATAAACATAAGTACTTTCCTGTGTGTAAGCTACCATACTTCCAGCATTACAACACTGCAGTCAGCATCCGCCTTGCTTTCTATGCTGGGCACTATTTGGGTGGACATGGGATTTTACACGATACAGTACTTAATACTACTATGTGATTAAAACAAAACCTCAGAGTCTTATATACGTTTTAAATGTAGGTATATAATCCTAAAAAATATTACTTCAGTGTTTAGGTGATCCGTCCCACTTCCCAAAACACTAAAAGTGCAAGTGCAGCGCTAAATTGATTTATTGATTTTATGGCGCACTTGTACATTTTGTGTTTTGGGAGGTGGAACGGATCACCTAAACACTAAAGTAACTTTTTTAGAATTTTAACTTTTGAATTGTGGAATTTAAGGAGTGTTCACAGAGTGCCACAGCTGATCTATTTTTATATATGTTTTTATTGATTATATTTATAAAATACAAATCCCATTATTTATTTTCTCACTGTTTTGCAGTAGGTATATTATCATTTAAGAGAATAAGGTGATATAAAAGCCTGTTGAATGTATATATTCATACATAGGTAAGTTTACACATTGTTTGTGTTGTATGTCATCTGTCTTTAAATATTTATGGGTTTTTCATAGAAATAAATAAAATAAATTTGAGAAAAAAAAGAAGGAAAGGAAAAAACCTCTTGAGATCCCCTTGAATATGTCTGAGTGCCCAACCATTGGGTTGTGGTCTCCACTCTGTTTGCCCATTTGTAGGTAACACTCAGGATCTATATGGGTATACAGACAGTCTTCACTTACCGACCGGGTTCCACTCTTACAACTCGGTCGTAAAACGAATTGGTCGGTAAATGAGGATGTGCTAGAGAGCGGGTCTATGTTGGAATTTCTCCAAATATAGAGCAGCATACTCAAGGCCGTTTGAAGGAATTTGGGGCCCCAAGCAAAATGGACATGGAGGCTCCCCCCAACCTCCTCCCTCTTCCCCCCACACGCACGCAAAACCTACAGGAACCACAGCATAGCCATACAGTTTAAGTTCACCCACACTTTATATAAATAAAAAAGGTTTACAGTGCAAATACTGCTGTTGCATATACTGTGCATAAAATTTGAACATTTTCAACAAATGAACATTTGCAAAAAACACCACTGTACCATAAAATCAAATATACATTAAAAAAGTGCACAATAACTAAATCCAACATACTTAAAACACACACACACACACACACTCACATTAACATTTTTCAGTTCTCACAAACATGTGCAAATTATCTAAAACTGCTCCCCCCCTGTCCTTCTTACTCCCCCCTCCCTGTGTCCTTCTTACTCCCCTCACCCCCCTCCTTCTGTCCTTCCTACTCTCCTCCCAATCCCTATGTTCTCAGTTCTCACCTCCCCTTCCCTGTAGCTTGGCCAAGCTCCTCTTCCTCCTGGCTGTCAGTCCGGCCGGGTACCGCGTGGTACAGGAGATTCAGTTTCCTGTTCCCAGCCGGACTGAAAGGTAGTGAGCACTCAGTGTGCACTTCTTGTCAGTCCAGCCGGGAACAGGAAACTGAATCTCCTCTGCGTGGTACTGACAGCCAGGAGGAGCTTGGCCACGCTACAGAGAAGGGGAGGTGACGAGAGAGGAGTGCTGCAGCCACCTGAGTCTCTCTATAGAGCGCTCAGGCGGCTGCAGCCTTATAGGAAGCACCGGCTCTGCTTGGGGCCCCGGGCCAGCTCGGGGCCCCAAGCAATTGCTTGGTTTGCCTGCCCGGTAGCGACAGGCCTGAGCATACTATCGCAGGGAATCCCGCAAATCTATATTCGGGGAAAATGCCTCAAACATAGATAAGCACAGCAGAACAGGGAATCCCTCGAATCGGTGTTTCGGGAAAATTCCTAGAAAAAAAGACGAGTTCACTAGCGCAAGGAATCTCTCAAATCCCCATGCTGGAGAGCTGGTCTTAAGTCCGAGCAGTCGTAAAACAGGTAAGTTGCAAAGTGAGGTTTACAGTGGACTGTTTTTTGTATACCATTAATTTCAACGTATTACGTATTTCAACGTATTATTTTGAGTGTTTATGTGCATTTTCGACAAATCAAGGTATTTTGGATAATCATAGAGGGCTATGGTGAGTTAAATATTTAGAATTTTTGTCCTATAATGTCAATGGGACATACCATCCAATTTTGACGCATTGGATCCTTTCTGTGGTGTGCTTCTGTAATCATATTTTTAATATGTTCCAAACGCTCACAACCAATTTATTTACTGCTGCCATCTAGTGGAGAATACATGATATTTTCTTGCAGCATATGATCTTTTATTAGGATATCAATAAGAGTAATAATGCAATAATAAAATATATAAGCAGACTGGTAATCAAAGACTTATTAAAGATTCTTTAAATATGCAATGCAGCTTGAATATAGGCTAATACTTTTTTTTGTTTGTTTTGCTCACTAAATTCATAGATTTATGTTCCTACAGCATGGGGAGAGGTAAGTATAAGCCAGCTACTCTCTATTAGTTCCATAATAATTGAGTTATTTTTGGGTTCTAAAAGGTTTGAATTGTCCTAAATAAAGTACATTTTAGTGTAGAATAGAATGCTATGGAAGTAGACAGGTAGATAGGTGTTTTAGAGATGCAGTGTGTGTCGGAGATGCAGTGTGTGTGTGTAGGAAATGCAGTGTGTTTGTAGGAGATGCAGTGTGTGTTTTAGAGATGCAGTGTGTGTCGCAGATGCAGTGTGTGTGTGTAGGAAATGCAGTGTGTTTGTAGGAGATGCAGTGTGTAGGAGATGCAGTGTGTGTGTAGGAGATGCAGTGTGTTTGTCAGAGATGCAGTTTGTGTAAGAGATGAAGTGTGTGTGTAGGAAATGCAGTGTGTTTGTAGGAGATGTGGTGTGTATGAGATGCAGTGTGTGTAGGAGATGCTGTGTGTGTCGGAGATGCAGTGTGTGTGTCGGAGATGCAGTGTGTGTGTGTAGGAGATGCTGTTTGTGTAGAAGATGCAGTGTGTGTCAGAGATGCAGTGTGTGTAGGTGCAGTGTGTGTAGGAGATGCAGTGTGTGTAGGAGACGCTGTGTGTGTAGGAGATGCAGTGTGTGTAGGAGAAGCTGTTTGTGTAGAAGATGCAGTGTGTGTCAGAGATGCAGTGTGTGTAGGTGCAGTGTGTGTAGGAGATGCATCGTGTGTCGGAGATGCAATGTGTGTAGGTGATGCAATGTGTGTAAGAGATGCAATGTGTCTAATAGATGCAGTGTGCAGGAGATGCAGTGTGTAGGAGATGCAGCGTGTGTCGAAGATGCAGTGTGTGTAGGAGATGCAGTGTGTGTAGGAGATGCAGTGCATGTGTCGGAGATGCAGTGCGTGTGTCGGAGATGCAGTGTATTTGTCGGAGATGCAGTGTGTGTAAGAGATGCATTGTGTAGGAGATGCAGTATGTGTGTCGAAGATGCAGTGTGTGTGTAGGAGAGTCTAGGGATGTATTACGTGTGTATAGGGGATGTTTGATGGGATTAGTGGCTGTTGTGTGTGAAGGGTGGTGAAATGGTGCTTTCATTTGTTTAGTATATATCTGTAGTTAAATAATATGGTGGAGGAGCAGGGGGAAGCTCTGAGTGATGCACATTGTATAACAGCTCCTGCAGCCTAATATCATCATTCTATCTGGGCTACCGAAGACATAAGAGTTCAATAAAAAAATTATTTATGGGGCAGAGCCTGACCTTCCACTAGTTTAGAGGCATGACACACAAAAGCCTGATAATTTGGCAGGTTCAGGGGGGCTATACCCGGCCCATCAGCTGAGATTAGCGTTTTGGTGTCCTATGGGTGTGAGGGTTTACCTACACATTAAGCTTTCACACAAGTCTCGTTGTCTCTGGGAACACATACACCTTTGCCACAGCCTGCTGGGGGTGAGCTGGGGAGACAGTAAATCTCTCTGCTCGACTAATACAGACCTGCTGCATACTTACCACCCCTCAAGACAGAAGGGGGATATCCCGGTCCCCACTGAACTAGAAACATTTTTTCTAAACCAGAGTCCCCACAGCTGATCAATGGAATCTTGAAATGCTTGAATGCCATCTTCCAGAGCTTCTGGCATTAGCTATCTGAACACCTGGCTGCATTAGTGATGGCTGTCACAAACCCAATGCACCAGAGACAGGATGTACCACTCAAGCCACCTTGACTTCGCAAGCATCTACCTCCCTTACTGTATGCCATCCTGGACTGAGAGCCTCACAAGGCTATGCCTTTGTGTAACAACCATGCTGGTAGTAGATCAACCACCATCAACGGCACTTGCCATCTGGATCTCATGACCATCTCTGGGCTCTGGCAGGAAGTGAACTTGGCACTCATGTTACTCCAAGTTTGTGATTTGAGGGTGCTCGCTCTCCTTTGGGCCTGGGCCTGGAGGGGAACCCCATTCTGGTGCTGCTCTGTGGATACTTACAAGATCTCTTGCAGATGTGCCATACTATGTGCTCCTCTTTTTTTTCCTCTTTGGTTTCCTCTCCTATTGTTATGTCATCCAGTGCAGTGAGTTAGCACTGTACGACAACTCAGTGGCAACACACATCTATTTCTCTCCATTGTCTGAAATGTTTTTGTTCTTGCATTAGATTGGCGTGTTATACCACCTTGTTTTACTATTCTAAAAATGTGCAGTGTACTCCCATGACATTTTAAGCTACACCTATGTCCTTTACTCTTGAATATATTTCTACTAAAATATATTTATAACCTTGTATGTCTCACTATGCATGCAAAAATAAATAAATAATAAATAAATAAATAAAAAATAAATAAATATTATGACATTTTAGTTTTCCCTTCCTCTGGTTACCTTGGAGGAGAGTGGGGACATTATGATGACCCCTGGTGATCCAGTGTGTGTAGATCCTCTGGTCTCTCCCTCTGCCGGGAACAGACCTTGTGTTGTGTCTCTTGTGAGTGCTGGACATTAGTTTCAGTGTTGCTGTGGTAACCCACGCCAACACTCTAAACTGCCTGGATCTCACAGGGACCATACACAATATCTGCACCTGGTAGAGGATGGATGGAGAGGCTCTTTGAGGCACCCCTTTGCATGGACAGCAGGGCTCATTTTAAGGTACCACCACTGGCTCCGCAGAGAGGGGGGAAAGGAAGAGGGGGAAAAGAGCACAACATTTGGTGCTCTAGCCCCTCATCCTCTTGTTAACCATGACTCTGAATAAAAAAGAGATTCAGAGAAAGAGATGGAGTGAAAAGAGACACAAAGAGACATAAAAGTTCACTTTATTACTTTTGACGGGTATCACAATGACTACAATGTGGACATGACATTGCAGGAGAGACTTTTCAACCAACTTAGTTGAGTTCCATGAAAACTCCTGGGGGCTATCAGAACAATTTGCATTGGCCTTGGTAAAGGATAGACAGACAGCATATTGACAAACAGACATACATCGAGTGAGACGATACTTTCTCTGGATTTTTAGCTCCCCCTGCAAGACTCTTTCCTAATTATGTTTCCTGAGCAGTTTTTCCTTTCCTATTAAATTCCCTCCCACATATTGGCTGGGAACTGCAAGACTCATCTGTCATTGAGAAGGCAGTTCCTCTGGCATGTCTGTTTATTGCATGTATGAGCACATTATTAGTCACAAGAGTTCGTCTATACATGCAAAACGCAATATTTAGGGAGTTATATATTACAATCTGTGCCTTCAATGTACATTGAATTGGCCTGTGTCCTGCTGCTATTACTGCTTAGTTCAGTTAGCAACATATATCACAACAAGAGCAATTCTGCTTAACCCCTTAAGGACGGAGCAAAATGTATACGTTGTGAACAAAACAAAATGTAAACAAAATCTGGCATTTGCGTTACATGTCTGTCCAACCGTAATTCACCTCTTTCATATTAAATGCACCCACCCTTATTATATATCATTTTATTCAGGGGAAACATGGCTTTCATTTAATATCAAATATTTAGCTATGAAACATAATTTAATATGAAAAAAATGGGAGAAAATAAGATTTTTACATTATTTTTTTGTTCTACATGACATTTTAACTGTCAATGTCATAATACTGTTTGCTTTTACTGCAATAAAATATACATATTTGTATTCAGCAAAGTCACACATGTAAAACAGTACCCCCTATGTACAGGTTTTATGGCGTTTTGGGAAGTTACAGGGTCAAATATAGCACGTTACATTTGAAATTGAAATTCCCCAGATTGTTTACGTTGCCTTTGGGACTTTATAGTAGCCCAGGAATGAAATTTACACCCATAATGGCATACCATTTGCAATAGTAGACAACCCAAGGTATTGCAAATGAGGTATGTCCAGTCTTTTTTAGTAGCCATTTGGTCACAAACACTGGCCAAAGTTAGCGTTAGTATTTGTTTGTGTGTGAAAAATGCAAAAAATGACAATTTTGGCCAGTGTTTGTGACTAAGTGGCTACTAAAAAAGACTGGACATACCCTGTTTGCAATACCGTGGGTTGTCTTCTTTTGCAAATGGTATGCCATCATAGGGGTAATTTTCATTCTTGGGCAACCATAGGGTCTCAAAGGCAACATAACCAATCTGGCGAATTTTAATGTGAAAAAAATGAAACACAAGCCTTATATTTGACGCTGTAACTTTTCAAAACACCATAAAACCTGTACATGAGGGGTACTGTTGTACTCGGGAGACTTCGCTGAACACAAATATTTGAGTTTCAAAACAGTAAAAAGTATCGCAGCAATAATATCGTCCGTGTAAGTGCTGTTTGTGCGTGAAAAATGCAAAAAACTTCACTTTTACTGGCGATATCATCGTTGTAATACATTTTACTGTTTTGAAACACTAATATTTGTGTTCAGCGAAGTCTCCCGAGTAGAACAGTACCCCCCATGTACAGGTTTTATGGTGTCTTGGAAAGTTATAGTGCTAGCAAATTAAATTCCATTTACTTTCGACATGGGTTGTCAGGCAGGTCCCGCTAATTGTAATTAATTAAGATACCTAATTATGTAAAAATATTACATAAATATATATGTAGAATTAATATATGTATATATATATACGTATGTGAATATATATGTATATATATATATAATTTTTTTTAAATATTTTTATTTATATATAGGTATATATAGTGATATATACATATATATTTATGTATATAGATATATATATATATTATTTCGTTCTACGTGTATTTTGATATAAATATATATACATTAATATCACAATACAGTTAGAAAGAAATAACACACATCTATATATTTTTGAATTATTTATTTTTAATTATTTTTTTAATTTTATTTTTTAACGTATTTACATATTTTTTTTATATTATATATAAATATATATATAACAATAATTATATATATATTTAATCAGTATCAGTCTACGTGTAATTTGATATTAATATATATATATATATATATAATTATATATATATTAATAGTAAAATACACCTAGACGGTATATGTGTGTGTATGTATATGTGTATATATATATACTTAGATCATATATATTATATATATTATATATATATGATGTAAGTATATAATTATTTTTTTTTACACTTTTAAACTTTAATTAATTTTATTTAACTTTATTTCCAGCCAGCAGGGGGACCACCTTTCATTACAGGCAGTCCCCCTGCTGGCAATGCAGCAGGCAGCTAAGCTAGCCATGTGATTGTGAGGTCCTCGCAAGGACCTCACTCCCACATGGCCGGGGGGGCTGCTGGTGTGAAGATGTGCCGCGGGGGGGCTCCCTGGGAGTCCCCTCAACCGCGATCGCCGGTGTGGGACCGCCGACAACCGGGTAAGTAAAGAAAGACCGGAGGGCGTACTATTACACCCCGTGGCGTTTAGAGCCTCCTAAAATAGGGCGTAATAGTACGCCCTCCGGTCTTAAGGGGTTAAATACAAAATAACAAAAATACTGTGTGTTTTGCAAAGTGAAGAACTAATCATTTTAACCAGGAATTGATTATAAAAAACACATACGTTAGATCTTGGGTAAAATGGAGATTGTTGCATGATATTTATTTATTAAGGTCATATTCTCTGTTCGTACTCCCACCTCTGATGCCTGCCTTCAAGACTTCTCTACAGCTGCAACATTTCTTTGGAACTACCTTCTCTTCCCCGTTAGACTCTCACCCTGTCTAAGATCCTTCAAAAGATTGTTAAAACCCACTTCTTTTAGGAAAGTATGTCAATGAAACTGTTAATAGCTTTCCCTCTCCGTACCTTGATAACCCACCACGCTTCCTTTCCTGCAACTCTGTCATCCAATACACTAACCCATCGTGATAAACTATTCCAGTACCCTACCTTCTCCTGTACATGAAATACATCCTACCCCAACATCTTGTGTCATTTTACCCCACTCCGTCTAACATGTAAGCTCACTCAGCACTCTCTGTTCTTGTTGCAAATACTTGTCTGTTAGTCCACCTATTGTACAGTGCTACTGAATTTGTTGGCGCTTTATATATAATGATAATTATGTATGCATTTTATAACTGTCTGATCCTCTGTATTGATGGATTTACAATGTGTATTTTATCTCTATACAAAGTCTAAACTTTGCAGCCATGACTCATTTGTGTGGATGAAAAACTCGATATATTGCACACTAGTGCTCTCCCTGCATATCCAAACACCTAGTTGGCTTGTCCATGACCTCTGGAAGCTCCACACCATCACTTTTTACACTGAAGCAATAGGACCCTCTAAAAGCCTGTTAAATTGGCCCTGGGACCAATAAATGACCAATGGGACCAAAACACGACTCCCAACATATGATTTATATACTTTGCCTTTGCAAATCCATCATTTTATCCTGAGATGACACGTCCCACAACAACATGTTTGATGTACAGATATAGAGAGGCGTGCTGACTTAGTACATAGAATTCACTGTACCAATTCATCTTTATATTACAATATAACTAGTGGTAACATATGCTATCTGTTTTAATTTATTTAACGTACAATAATCCTAATTCTTTATTTTGATTGTGAGACGTCAATATCATGGTGAGAGTCATGCTGACATTTTTATTTAGGTTAGCACAAAAAAATTTAAAGGACCACTATAGTGCCAGGAAAACATACTCGTTTTCCTGGCACTATAGTGCCCTGAGGGTGCCCCCATCCTCAGGGTCCCACTCCAGCCCGGCTCTGGGGAGAGAAAAGGGATTAAACTTACCTTTTTTCCAGCGCTGGGCGGGGAGCTCTCCTCCTCCGATCCTCCTCCTCTCCTCCCATTTGGCTGAATGCGCACGCGCGGCAAGAGCTGCGCGCGCATTCAGCCGGTCTCATAGGAAAGCATTTACAATGCTTTCCTGTGGACGCTTGCGTCTTCTCACTGTGATTTTCACAGTGAGAATCACGCCAGCGCCTCTAGCGGCTGTCAGTGAGACAACCACTAGAGGATTTGGAGGATGGATTAACCCATTTATAAACATAGCAATTTCTCTGGAACTGCTATGTTTATAAAAAAATGGGTTAATCCTAGAGGGACGATTCCACGCAAAATTAATAACTACATGTCTGTAATGGTATCCCACGTGGAAATAAGGATTTGCCATATTCCCTTCCACGGCTTGGCTAGAGAAAGTATGAACATGGCGATTATAGCAAAGCAAAGGAGCATGGGAAGGGATATTTTAAATAGGGTGGTATTGATCAACAAAATCACAGTAAAGTGTTTTTCCACTTAGCCATGTGGTGTTTTTTCACTTCTCGGATCTTTTCTGTGTACATGGTCTTTATATGAGTTCCACCGAAGGGCACTTATATATATATATATAACAAACATTCATTATAAAACTTATTATATGAATTAATTTATTATTAATACCTACAATAGGTTTATGCTGAAATTATTTCTAAAATTGTGAGTGACATGTTTCTTGCTACAAAATCCTAAGTCAATTCTTGGGCAGAGTTTTGAAAACTCACAGAAAAATTAAAAGGGACAATTCTCAAATTCATAAAAATTTTCAGTCGTGTAATCGAGATTGGCAACTTTTTTATAACTAGCTCTAAATGAGGAACATGGTGTTTTAACAATATGTCTAGTTAAAATAGAAACAAATTTACTTGTTCAGCTATAATTTCTGAGAGTTTTATATTTTTTAGTGTAAACTCCTTATGCGATGACATTATCCTATGCTTTTAGCAATCACACAGAGAAACTCGTGATATTATGCAGACATACTGTAAACTCATTAGTACATTTGATAATATAATTTAAGTCTTTTTTTTGTAAAGAGTTCTGGAAAACGTCAATTAGAATTTTGAAATACCCCAAATTATTATTATTATTGGAAAGAGCTCAGATGGTGTTCTGGCATAAAATCTAATTTTTGGGGATTCACGCGGCTCTTAAATTATTTTCAAACCAAGGTTTTGTTTCATTTTCCTCATGATGGCTGGAAAAATATTCTGCCCATGAGATTGCAATAGTTCATAACAAGAGCGGAATGTGATGAATCCTAAAAAAGATTCTAAATAATTGAGTAAAGCTCAACATATGAATAGGAAAATCTGAAGCATTCTTGAATTCGTCCATTATGTAAAATATATGTTTTATTAGTTTTACAATAAACTAATTTTTTGAAACTGACAATCATGTGTAATCATAGATTATATAGTGAAATGCCCACATAAGGGCAAAATATTCTATACGATCAGTTGCCTATGTGCAGTACATTTAGTTCCCTTGCTAAAACCAGGAATCTCAAAGGGCTATTAAGAAAAAAATGCAAATATTATAGGTTCACGAGAGCCGTATAAATGCTCTAGAAAATATGTAACTTGTTTATTGATCAAAAGAAAACAGAAAGAAAATATGTGAACAACACAATTACTACACAATAACGACATATTCTGCAGTGCTAATAAACAGGTAGATAAAAGACAAAAATAATGGTGACAAATTCAGGTGATTTAAAAAAGTAACGAAGATCCTGATAAAATGAATTTAGATAACAATACACTGAATAGACATCTCTATTTTACAAAAATAGATATATAATGCGCCATTATAGTTAACAATTGCACATGTGAACAAATCAATGATTCCATTATATGCATTCAGAAAGGGGTTTAGAATAATTAAGCTAAATCAAGGCTGGCCCTATCTCTGCTGGCAGGCTCCTTTGTTGATTCATGGGCTCAGAATTGGTGGAAGTGATTTGGCCCACCCAGAAAGGGCCGAGGAGACTCAACACGACCAAATCCAAGCTGTACATAGCAACTTTCAACCCTCTGTGCTATGTGTGAGCAAGCAATAATCGTGCACTTTGTGCAAACACTTGTGTCTCTAATGAGGAAGTCAAATGTCTTTTTCATGACATCACATGATAAGAGGGAGGGATTTGAGATCAGAGAATTTTTTTTCATTTTTCTCAAACCTATTGAGGATTGGACTGGTTTGGATTCATGGATTTCTAGCACTAGAACAACTGGCATGTATTTGTACTTTAAGAGGGGAACTGGGTTGTAATAAAAATTCCATCACAAAATGATTATAAGTGTTCCTGTGAAAAAATAACATATTATCACAAGCTCCCATATATAAATAACAGTTGTCCATGAGATTATGGACAACTGCTGACATGTGACATGTGTCAGCAGGGGCCCAGTTGGGCGCTGTGACACTTAAGCAGCGTGAACTGGCCCCTTCCTGTTCGGCAGTCGGCTGGGATGATCCTCCCACCAGAGATCAGAGCGGCTGGGAGGAAGAAGACAGGGTGGAGGGGGAGTTCCTGAGGATAACGCCCATCTGCCTCAGCCTGCCACTGGACCCCAGGGAAACCACCCTCCAGAAAAAGGTAAAATATATATATAGTTAATACAATGTTAAACAAAAATCTGCACACCAGTTAAGCCATAAGACTTGTTACTACCGCAAAGGATTCTGGATGGGCATATGCAAATTAGTTCAACAAAGAATCACATTTTTGCCTTATTCAATTGCAGTAACATCACTGCAAATGTGTGATCTCTGTTGGAAAAGCAAATCTTATGGCATGACTGATTTTTGTTTAACATTGTTGTAATGGATCCCAGTACTCCAGCTGAGTACATCCGTAAAGAATCTCCCAAGCGCAGTAGTGATACTTAGTGTAATTATAGCTCCCAATCCCCCAAACATGAGCCAAGACTTCATGAAGGGGTAAGATGATCTGTTTAATCTAGGGTCAATGGCCTGCTTTGATGCTGTACAATTACACAGAAAACACGCCTACAGTGCCTATGACACTCCCACACAAAACAGAATAATCCCTCCACTGTGCCTGGGAGATAATTGAGTCAGGAACTGTACAAACTCAATTATCTCCAGGCACAGAAAAACATTAAATTTACAAACACCCCAAAAGTACCTTCAAAACACATGAAAACCCCACAAAAGTTTCATCCCCTGATAGCCCCGATATGGGTGACCAACATATCCAAAAATCAAGCAGATCGGTTCAGGGGTTATTTCCATGGAAGTCAATTATTTGATCGACCGCGCACATGGTCCTATGCCCAAAACAGTTCCAGGGCGTTTGGTGCTTTCTCCTGTCAACATTTGGGAGCTCCTGTGGTCGCAATTCGGGGTGCTCCATCTGGCTCTTAGATAGTGTTTGTTCCCCCTTAGTCTCAGACGCCTTCCCTCCAAAAAGCGCTCTCCTGGCAGATTTCAAAGTCGTTCAAAAGCCCGGAAAAGTTGTCTGGGAGCTGCACAGTCATGTCATGGTGAAAACAGCTCCATAACATCTGCGGCTAAGACCTGCTAAGGTGACCGGGAACCCATGAAGTCCTCATGCCGAATTTAGTTTCATAATGATCTTGGCTAAGTAACACTAAGGACAATTCATGGGTTTCTGAACCAGGGGCACCCAGGGAAAGCTGGGGATGGAGGCTGGGGAGATTTAACTCCCAAACAGGGTCTTTGTATGTGGCCCATAATCCTTGGGCAGGAGGCTAACTAGCAGGCTCCTCCAGGAGTTCATGACAAAAGTCCAGGGTAAGGAACGTTTGTCACAATTGTATTGACTGCCTTGAATTTTAACATTTTATTTTTGTGGAAATAACTATCCATGTAGACATTTTAACCCATTAATTACGGAGGTTTTCTAAGATTGAGAGGCCAGTTTTGCATTTTTCATGTGTTCGTTCCTCTGGATTTTTTTTTCAAGCTTTCATTTTAAGTGCACCCATACATATTACAAATTGCATTGTCAAAAATATGTAGGGCTTTCTCTGACTCCATAGGTATACATAAAACTACAAGAAAAAGTATCAATAAATTATTAAAAACAGGATTTTCATTTTTACACTTGTCATGCAGTTTTGCTTTTAAAAATGTGCAACTTAAGAAAACAGACCTCGCAATAAATCAATTTATTTGTTATGACTGTATGAATAATCAATCACATGGAAAATCAGTTATACCAGCAGTACAGGAAGACTTCAGGGTACAGGGTATATCACTGGTCACTAAGGCACATATCGGTGACGATGACTCCCATACAGTCTTTAACGCAGGGCAAACGGGGCAACTGCCCCGGGCCCAGTTGCTCCTGCGGGGGCCCCAGAGCAGCTGCCCCATGGGCCCCGCAATTTGCGCAGCCCCCATGGACCGGGCGTCCCACACACTAAGGAGGCTCCCTGGGTGGCCCATGCACTAAGGGCCACCCGGTGGACATGTGTCAGCAGGGCCCCAGTCGGGCGCTGTGACACTTAAGCAGTGCGACCTGGCCCCTTCCTGTTCAGCAGTCGGCTGGGAGGATCCTCCCACCAGAGATCAGAGCGGCTGGGAGGATCCTCCCACCAGAGATCAGAGCGGCGCGGGAGGAAGAAGGCAGGGAGGAGGGGAGTTCCTGAGGATAACTCCCATCTGCCTCAGCCTGCCACTGGACCCCAGGGAAACCACCCTCCAGAAAAAGGTAAGAACCTGGAGGGTGGCTAAATGTATGTCAGTATGTCTTTGTGTGTGTGTGTGTCAGGATTACTAGTTGATCCAGCATGTAGAATTGTGTCACACAGATGACTAATAGGTAATGTATTACCGGGCATTAGATTGGCCGGATTTAACGTACCAATGTATAGTCAGGGTGCTAGCTGAGGTCAAGGGATACAGAAAGAGACACAACGACAAGGGAAAGCCAGAAGTCACAACTGCTCGGCACAACTTTTCCTGTGTGAACAGTAAATGCCATTAACCACATTTTTATAAGCGGATGAATACGTGACATTACCCCCCACATGAAGAACACCCACCGGACAGGCAGGACCAGGCTTGAGAGGAAATTTGGCGTGAAAATAGTGAATCTTGCGGCCAGCATGTATATCAGATGCCGGAACCCAAGAACGATCGGCTGGTCAATAACCTTTCCAATCCACCAAGTACTGTAAAGTGCCCCGAGAAAAGCTGGAATCAATTATGGAGGAGACCTCATACTCTTCTTGTCCGGAAACAACTAAGGGAGGAGGAGGGACACTTGAGACAGTATATTTATTGCAAACAAGAGGTTTGAGTAGTGACACATGAAAGGTATTTGGAATACGTAATGAGGCCGGGAGGGCCAGAGAATATTACACAGGGTTAATCCTCCGAAGGATACGAAAGGGGCCCAGGAATCTGGGTGCAAACTTCATACTAGGAACTTTCAATTTGATGTTGCGCGATGATAACCATACCCTGTCACCCACTTGGTAAACGGCACTTCGCCGTTTATCCGCATAGAACGTGAAGCGATCAGCCGCAGTTTTGAGAGCGGAATGAACTTTGGTCCAAGTATCACGGATAGAAGAAAGGCAATCATCCAAAGCAGGGATAGTTGTCTTAGAGAAAACAGCCGGCAGGACAGTAGGATGACGACGGTTATTAACAAAGAATGGGCTGTGACCAGAAGAGTCATGGGTAGCATTGTTCCTGGCAAACTCGGCCCAGGGTAGTAATTCCGACCAATTATCGTGAGTGCTATTTACAAAACAACGCAGATATAACTCTAATGACTGGTTAGCCCTCTCAGCCGTGCCATTAGTTTGGGGATGGTAAGAGGAAGAAAAAGACAATTCAATGCCCAACTGTTTACGGAACGCCCTCCAAAACCGAGACACAAACTGAGAGCCCCTATCAGACACAATATTGTGAGGAATGCCATGCAGTCGGACAATCTCACGGATAAAGATAAGAACCAGGTCTTGAGTGGAATAAAATGAGCCATCTTGGAGAAACGGTCAACCACCATGAGAATGGTGGTATAGCCATTGGAACTTGGAAGTTCAACGATGAAGTCCATTGACAAGTGGGACCATGGAACACTAGGTACAGGAAGTGGTTGCAACAAACCACAAGGAAGCTTATGAGGGACTTTAGAAACAGCACAAACTGAACTAGCCTGCACATAGTCCTTCACATCGGTTCTAATGGAATCCCACCAAAATGATCTCGTGATCGCAGATATGGAATTATTGATACCTGGGTGTCCAGCAGTCACATTGTCGTGGAACACCCTCAGCACATTCTTTCTTTCACCTAATGGAACAAACAATTTGTCCAGTGCTGAGACTGAGCCTCCATTATAGCACCAAGCAAGGGAGAAGACAGTGAAAGAACAGTAGAAGCGATGATACATTCAGGAGGCACGATAGGGGATGTCTCGTGTTCTTGTAAAGACTCAGAATCAAACTGTCTAGACAAGGCATCAGCCTTCACATTTTTGGGACCAGGTCTGTACGTTATAAGGAAGTTGAAGCGAGACAGAAACAAAGATCCCCTAGCCTGTCTAGAAGATAGACGTTTTAGCATCCCTTATATAAGCCAAATTCGTATAGTCTGTAATGATCAAAAGGGGATCCTTGGAACCTTCCAAAAGATGTCGCCACTCTTTAAGTGCTAGGACAATGGCCAACAATTCTCTTTTGCCAATATCATAATTGCGCTCAGCTGGAGGCAACTTTCTGGAAAAGTAACCACAAGGATGCAAAGGGGTGTCCTGACTCTCCCTTTGAGAAAGAACCGCCCCTAACCCAGTTTCAGAGGCATCGACTTCCAATATGAAGGGTTTGCTGGTGTCAGGGTGTCTCAGTATGTCAGCAGAAGCAAACCTTTATTTAAGAAGTTCAAAAGCCTCTCTAGCTTTAGCCTTAGACCATACCGTGAGGATGATTTCCGTATATGGCCCTTGTTTAGTGAGTCTGCCCCTTTAGGTGGCATAGCCCCGGGTAACAGATTTATGGAGCAGTCATATGACCTGTGAGGAGGTAAGATATTGGACTGACTCTTACTAAATACTTCCTTAACCTCCCGATATTGTATGGGAACTTCGGGGGTTTGAGGTGTAGTAGTGGATAATTTAATGGTACCCACTCTCTTGGTGAGGTGTAACATACACTTCCCATTAAATCCTTGCTCCTTTCCAATATTTCCCCATTAGCCCAGTCGATATGAGGGTTGTGCTTATTAAGCCAAGGAAAGCCTAATATGATAGGGCAAGAAGGAGATGCAATAACTTGGAATATTATATCTTCCTTATGTAAGGCACCATGTTAATGGGCAAGGTTTCATGGGAAATTAAGGGTTGAGAGAGTGGTCTCCCGTCAATAGCCTCAACGGCCAGAGGTGATATTCTCTCCTTGATAGGTATAGCATTCTTTTTAATAAAATTAACATCAATGAAATTTCCTGCTGCACCATCAGGGCCTTGCATGAAAAGTAATTTTTATCAACTATGATCGTAATATAAAGGAGAAATCTATTTATGTTATTCCCAGACGACGTATCCATTAAGACCTGTCCCCTTAAGGTTCTTAGGTGCGGTAGTTTTCTGGACGTATGGGAC
Source organism: Pelobates cultripes (assembly GCA_933207985.1). Lineage (NCBI taxonomy): Eukaryota > Metazoa > Chordata > Amphibia > Anura > Pelobatidae > Pelobates > Pelobates cultripes. The sequence goes on along the minus strand of OW240915.1, from coordinate 22,849,259 downwards.
AGGTACTCCTCATATGTCCTTTTTTTCCACAGTATATTCAAAGACCCTCTCTTCTCCTATGTTGTATTTCTGCCTCGAACAGTCTAGTGACCCCCAACTGCATAGGTTTGGGTTCGGACTGTATAGAGAGGTCAGGAACAACTGGTCTGAAGAAATGAGGTGCTAATGGCAAAGCCATATGTCTGTTTTTATTTCTGGTTCTGAGTCTATTATCAATTAGCATAATAAATGTTATAAACTAATTGAGTTTTTTGGGTAGTTCTTTGGCAGCAATCTCATCCAACATAGTCTCAGATAATCCCTTCTTAAATGCTGAGATTAATCTGCTGTTAGTCCAGTCTACCTTGGAAGCCAAGGTGCAAAATTCTATGGTATACTCCAAGATAGACCGGTTCCCTTGTCTAAAATGCATTAGGGCAGTGGAGGCGTCATCCTCCCTGCCCAATGGTTCAAACGTAGGTTTAAATTCCGCAACGGATTCCTGGTAATTGTGTGCAATGCTCCTACTACTCTCCCATAACGGATTGGCCCAAGCTAAAGCTTTACCTTAAAGTTGGTTCATCAGGTAACCAATTTTAGCTCTTTCAGTGGGAAAAGATCCCGGTGAGTCCTCAAAATCATACTCAGTTTGGTTAATGAATCCCCTGCATTCTTGAATATTACCATCAAAATGCAGGGGAGGAGATAGGGAGATAGTAGACTTATGTACTACAGGAGGTACATTAGGCGGAGGTGACACAGTTGGAGAAGCTGCAGGTTGCAGATGCACTGTTCGAGTAAGGAGCATACTGAAAGCCTGGGCAAACTGATCCATACGGTGATCATTCTCCACTAGCTTTCTCTCGCAAGCAGCTATGTGCTGACAAAATTCTACAGGATCTATGGCCCTGTCGTAATGCCAGGATAACTAGTTGATCCAGCACGTAGAATTGTGTCACACAGATGACTAATAGGTAATGTATTACTGGGCCTTATAAAGGCCGGACTTAAAGTACCAATGTATAGTCAGGGTGCTAGCCGAGGTCAGGGGATACAGAAAGTGATACAATGATAAGGGAAAGTCTGAAGTCAGGGATACCACAATACAGGGAAGTCAAAATCAAAGCCAAAGTCAAAAACCAGAAGAAACTTGAATCAGGAATGCGCTCTCGGACAACCACTAGGGAAACCACGACAGGGCACTGAGCAGGGTGAGAACTGAGCCTCTAGATCTGATAGGCTGTAACTGGCCTTTGACCCCAAAGGCAGTTACCAGGATCCCATTTGCATAATTGCTGCTCAGCATTAACCCTTCTGTGGATTTGGTTGCTGCTCGGCACAACTTTTCCTGTGTGGACAGTAAATGCCATTTACCACATTTTTATAAGCCGATGAATACGTGACAGTGTGTGTGTGTGTATGTCAGTATGCCTGTGTGTGTGTATGTCTGTGTGTGTATGTTTGTCTGTGTGTGTGTGTATGTCTGTGTGTGGATGTCTGTGTGTGTGTGTGTGTCTGTGTGTGTGTCAATACGTCTGTAAGTGTGTCTGTGTGTGTGTCAGTATATCTGTCAGTGTATGTGTCTGTGTGTGTATGTATGTATGTATGTATGTTTGTCAATATGTCTGCCAGTATATATTTGTGTGTCAGTGTATGTGTGTGGCAGTATGTATCTGCAAATGTTTTAATATGTCTGTCTGTGTGTGTATGTGTCAGTATGTCAGTCAGTGTGATTGCGGTTTGGGTGTTATTTGGGGGGGGTGGAAGGGAAAGGGGGCCCAAGAAAATGCATTGCCCAGGGTCCTATTCATATTATAGATGGCTCTGCTCCCATACATGAGAAGTCACTAAGTGGTTAACCTTAGTCAGTTAGTAACCTCTGATGTCTTATTGCAGTGTTTGCTAATCTTGGCATTCCAGTTATTTGTGACCAACATTTTCCATGATTATTAGCCAGCCTTACAAATTTAATGTTTTATCCGCTGCTTGGTAAACCCAGGAGAATTATTAGGACGTGCAGATAGAATTGAGAAAACAAGACTTACTATCTTCATAGGCCCCATCTTTGGGTTATGCTCATGATAAAGGATATCAACGTTAATCATATACTATCAAATAATAAACTTGTGACATTATAGTTTTACTACCCCACTATCTCCCACTTGTGCGCTTACAATTTCCATTAAAATAAATATGTCAACTCTGTAGTGACTCAATGACTTCCTCTAGACCATTCGAGACAGCATTTTATGAAGGGTCTCTTCTAAAGTGACCACCAGCTTTGTTAATGTAGCTGTAAATTGTAAAACATTAATCACACATGGCTGCTTTCCAAAATGTCTGGCAAGCTGGTGGAAATTAACAAATGCCCTGTTTCTTAAAAGTAGAAAACCACCTAATGTTACCATATTACATTCATTTAAGAAACAGAAAATAAGATACATTTTCTTCCTGAGGTAAAAGTATATATACAGTGTGTGTGTGTGTGTATATATATATATTCCACCTATAAAATAAACCACAAAAACAAAAAATAGCAAACAGCACATACAAATATATCAAAATCAGGTTTATAATCTGTCTATAACCCACTCCATATATAAAAAAAAGGTGTGTAAAAGGTGACCAAATATATATATATCTATATATCTATATTTATATATAAATGTAGATATACCCAATAATTAGCTTGTGGTAGATTTCACTGTAGAAATAAAACAGACAGACACTCTTATAGAGCAATACAATAATACCATACAATGGTAATAAAATAAGATTTGTCCTATAGGTTTCGCACTCACATTTGTCTGAGCCTGTCTTAATAACTGGCTCAGGTAGTTTAGCTTTTGTGTGATATTGAAGTTCACAATAGGGTTGGTAGCAGCTTGACCCTCAGTAGCAGAAAATGGGAAAGGCAAAACCAATTATGATAAAACTACATAACATTTATTAAAAATAGTAATAAAAACCCTTACATTAAGGTAACTGGAATGCATTTAACAAAAATACTAAACAAGTGTCTTTCCTTGTCTGAGCTCTTCTGCTCTTTGCGCTCTGCCTGCCTGGTAGAGAATGAAAAAAAATATTTATCAACAAACTTTACAGAGGTGCAACCAACTTATAGTTATGTAGAGTAAGCACACAATGGTTAGTCTATAGGAGGCAAATAATTAGCTATTAAATGAGCTCTCCAAGCATCAGAATCACAACAGCCTCCGGTAGTCATTATGGTACCAGGTGTACACTGGCCCCCTCCTAGATTAAGTAGTCGACATATTTAATGCCGGTATGCCACTGTCTGTGGAGTGTATATTAGGCAAATAAGAATCATAATCCTACAGCCCGCCGAGTGCTTATAATGTGACGTGCACCCTGGCCCCGTTCCTCCTAAATGGGGCAAACAGTTTTGCCTTGTGCCAAGGTTCCTGTTGTGCACCTCACTTCTACAGAACTGCAGAAGCCAGATGCCAATTCCATCATCATTCATTGACTGAGATCTTCAGCTAACCACTCTCAGGCAATGAATGACAGTTTGTACATAGAAGTAAATCAATATATAATCCACAGACTGCACAGTATAGGTGCTATATAGTAAGGTTTTTATAGGCGCTTACAGAATACAAACAAAAAATAAATGCAATGTTTTGACCTTAGTCTTGCATATTGAACATTAACAAATAGTACAAATGACTGAAAATATTATGCCAAAATTTACAATAAGTCCTACCCCCTCAAACGGTAACTACCCCCATTATATTGGAAATGAGTATAACAAACTAAGGTCCCGGTTATAGCAGTTATACATTGGATATAAAGCTATAATACATAGTACCACTAGATGTCAGTAGAGAGTAAATAGAAAGATTAAAGATAGGAGGAACTATTCGTAAAATAATATAAAAGATTGCTATTGCAAAAGAGTGTGGCTTATATACATTGTATGATTAATTGCATCAGGCATACAAAATATGTCAGAAATAGTACCTTCCAGAACTGTATGTAAATGTGATACAAGCCTAGGCACTCGGAACATCAGAATCTTTAATAAAAAATACGAGGTGGGCCAACATTCAGAATAGGGTTTGAGGTGTCAATAAAATTTGTATTAATGAACCAATTTTAATGATATTGATGAAGTTTGGTCACGTACACCCACTCCTTCAGATATTCCCACAGGGAGCTGTAAGGTCAGGCGAATGTGGCGACCAATTAAATTGGGAATTTGTTGAAATTATCTGTTCGCTATACAATTGTCTCAGGATGTCCATTGTGGCCCCGGGTGTATGGGCAGTAGCCCCATCCTGTTGAAACCAAATTTTAGGATTTTTTTCCACTACAAAGTTTCAACTGTATCCTGTTATCTTACACCAATAAAATTCCTTTATTTTCACTTGTTAAAATACCCCTGATGAATCTCCCAAGAATCTGTTACAATATGTACCTGCAACGCAACAAAAACATTCAACTAACAAATAAGTTATTTACAAATTCTACTCTGAAGTTTGGCCCACCCTGTAGAATGTCAGTTAAGGAGTAAACTTAACGAATAGTTCCTTCGATATTTTATCTTTCCCTTTACTCTCAACTGCCATCTAGTGGCTCCTTCGGGATATTACATATCCAATGTTTAACTAGTATAACTTGGACCTATGTTTGTTATAGTCGTTTTCATGGTAATGGGGGTAGATACCTGTTGAGGGGACAGGGCTTATAGTAATTTTGGTGCCAATTTTCAGACATTAATACTGTTTGTTTGCTAATGTTCATTATGCATTTATTATTTGTTTGTATCCTGTATGCACCAAAAAACGAACTATATGGCACCTATACTGTGCACCCCATCGATTATATATTGAATATGTATATTGATTTCATTGTGCTTCTAGAATGGTGCTAGGAATCAGAGACCAGCCACCACCCAGAGTGGCACACCACCCTATCCATTGTACATAGAAATATGCACAGAATTGACATATGCCGGTCCAGATCTCTTTTTCCAGGCTGGCTAATGACATCCTGAGGGCACTGTCTGGAAGTAGAGTTACAACTCTGACAGCAAAAGGGTTCATCTCAGTCTGTTTTGTCTGCCAGTCCCTATGTATATAGGCAGGATTCCCTGTGCCTCTATATAAAAACAGAGGCTTACCATGCTTCTCTATATAGATATAGGTAAGCCTCAAGCCTTTATACGAAGACACAGCAAGCTTATGGGCTTGTGTACGCCTCTGTACAAATGCTTAGGCATTTCTCGTCTCTTTATAAAGGTATGGGCTTGCCTTTGCCTCTGTATAGAGGTATATGCACACCTGTGTCTCCATGTTTCTGTGTTCTCGAATAAATAAAAAGGGGAGAAATAAATCCTTTAAACTGTTCAGGGCGTGAAAGAGTGTGGCCATGCCAATACAGTGTATTTCAAAGTCACCAAGGGCAGAGTGTTTTGCATCCTACATAACAGAATAAAATAAGTTTCTCAATAAACCAATAATAATAATATAAAAAAAAAAAAACATTTATCAAAGAGTTGAACAGGGTTTGATAAGTTCTGCCATACCAATAAAGTGGGTTTTCCAAGTCATCAAGGAAACAGTATTCATACCGTGCACAACAGAACGTTAAAAAAAAACAACCAATGTTACAAATAAAATCTTTTAGCCGTGCAGGAAGTTACACCAATACAGTGCGCATAGTAACACCATGCTTATTGCCTGGGCAGACAGAAATATCTCTTCATTGGACTGCATTTAGTAGTCGCATCGGCCTGGGTCTCTGAACAGACTGGCTAACATGAATGCCTGAACACACTGCAGTGCGTTGAAGAAGGAATTTCATATCACTTACTCCCAGAGCACACCGAGAGTGACCTCAAAGACCTGCTCCTACTGGGCCCTAGGGTAGCTCCTACTGCTACACAAATCAGGATGTTTATATCTAATTGTGTGTGTGCACAATATGTATCTAAGTGTGTACATTTGTTGAAGTGTATGTCTGGGAATGTGAATGTAGAACTTCATAACAGTGAGCAATCTTTGTACGTGTCTGATGGTTTGCAATTGTGTGTGTACGTAAATGCGTGTCTTTTTGTATGTTGCTATGAGAGTGAGCAGATGAAGTTTCGAAAGTGTATCTGGGAGAGCATACCGATGTATGTTCAAGTCTGGGAATGTGTATATGTCAGTCTTGCCATTTGTGCCAGGTGGAACTCTCCATATGGTTCTAAATAGGACAGCTCTGGAGATACTGTAAGGGCTAAATTTACTATTAAGGTAGTTTCTAAATCCCCTGAGTAGATATACCCACACCCATACTTGTGGCTTATGATGGGCTTACACGACTGCCAGAGAGCAGATACTCCCACATCTGGGGAGTCATTAGTTTTGAATTACACCTTAAGTTATTAGTGTGGATGCAAAGTAAGGCTGATTAAGGAGGAACTAATTATGTTTTCAAGGACTCCAACATTCAAAATCATATATGTCCTTGAGAGTCATACAGACTGGGGTATGGTCTGACAATTAATGAATCACTATAGTGTTAGGAATACAAAAACAAGTTCCTAACACTATAGTGCTTGACTACCTATTTAGGTGACCAGCCCCCCAGCAAGGAGATAAAAGGTATTTTACTTACATTTTGTCCATCACCGCACTGGTCTCGCTGCGGCTGGTGCCGCCTCTTAGCCAGTCCAATACTTTACCATAGGAAAGCAATGGGAGGCTATTGTGCATGCCTGGGAAAATGTCACACGGTGCCAATAAGCATATCTTCATAGAGGTGCCTTGAATCAATGCCTCTCTATGGGGAGCATTCAGCACCTTCATGCAGAGCATGGCGACGCTGAATGTAGGTCCTGCAATGATTGCAGGACCTAAGCCAGGAAATAATTTTGATGTCTGCCTAGTGACAGCCACTAGAGGTGTTACTAGACAATAATATAAACACTGTCTATTCCAATATTTTGCAAACTATTAAGTCATTATAAATGTTTACCCAAAAATATTAAATCATTTGGGAAGCTTATTGAAAAACATTAAATTGAAGTGAGTAAAACAACCAATAGAGCAGAAGCAGTCATTTATATTTCTATATTACATATTGATTTAATATGTAATATAGAAATGCAGATATTTATTTTTACTGCTCTTCATTTTTCCCCTCTATCACTCAATTCTTACTTAGCCTTGATTTTCCCACCAATCATCTCTTCCTCCAGAATGAATAATAAAAATGAACATGCTATTTAGTTTGTTTCATGATTCGACTACATTTCAACAGTGACCCAATTGACCCAAATTTGGACAAACTGCAGTTTTCAACAAAAGTAATCTCAAAGTCTAACATCTACTCAGTGGTGAATACCATGAACATCGAAGGATGAAGAACATTTCATCTTTTTTACAATGTTTCTTTGCTTGTGTAGTAATTTACACATCATTAGTTATCTTTCTTCTCTGAAATTAATAGTGCAAAAACCAAGAGTAAATCTACAAAAAATGCATATGTTGTTTGGAAGTGTGCGTCCAATGCTCAAATGACAATTGAAGTTTTGCAAATTAACAACTTTGGGATAGCTAAACATCTTAACCTTTTAGTACGAAAAAGCTGTCCAGATCGGTAGAATATCTAGTCATCACATTCCTACAACAGTTTTGTCATGATGTGTCAGATCCACAATAAACAGGAAAATCTGGACGATTATAGTTGGGATTCCAATGGTAACCCAAACGTCTAACCACAGGCAAAAATAGCAGTCAATTCAAAAAGAGAACACATTCCAGTGGCTGGCATCTCAACAGGGTAGGTGCCAAGCACACCAACATGAGTGGTTTCTTATTTTGGCCATTGCTCTAAAATACACTCAGGGGTCTCCAAAACAAAAAGTTACGAGACATTTGCTTGCCAAGTCTAAAAAGCACACAGCTCTGCCAAGTCAATTGTTCGTTTGTTCTTATAAAACCTCAAGTGACTGTCAGTATGTTAAACTCTGTATGTGAAGCATCTAAAAGCTTCAAAGAATCCTGCCCCTGTCTCCTGCCAAAATAGTGACCCTAATGACAAGGTTAAAGTAGTATACATTCTTGTCTTGTCAGCCCAAAGAAGTAAATATAGTAACACGTATTTATATTGTAGAAAACAGTTTTTAACTGTCATTAGCATAGTCACAAGAACTCTTTTGTTAGTTGTTTATATCTGCACAAGCTTTCCTATGGCAAATATACATGAGGGAGTATCATACAGTAGTTGTGGCTTTGTGTAGAATGAACACAATGCAGCAGAATAAGATACTAGGCACAGTTAGCTTTTGGTAGTCTTGGTCGCCATCTAGCGGCCAAAAAACTAAATTGGATTTCTGCAACATTATTGAGAGTGTAAAAAAAAATAAAGACAATTATGATTATTTAATTATTATTCTATTATTATTATTTATGTTTCTTTTTTAATTAGAATTTTTTGCTTTTTAAAAAATTATAATGACTAGAGTAAGAGGATTCCGCACAGTATCAACGAATGGTTAATCTTTGAAATGTCAAGTTTAGAAACTATGTACAGGGAGTGCAGAATTATTAGGCAAATGAGTATTTTGACCACATCATCCTCTTTATGCATGTTGTCTTACTCCAAGCTGTATAGGCTCGAAAGCCTACTACCAATTAAGCATATTAGGTGATGTGCATCTCTGTAATGAGAAGGGGTGTGGTCTAATGACATCAACACCCTATATCAGGTGTGCATAATTATTAGGCAACTTCCTTTCCTTTGGCAAAATGGGTCAAAAGAAGGACTTGACAGGCTCAGAAAAGTCAAAAATAGTGAGATATCTTGCAGAGGGATGCAGCACTCTTAAAATTGCAAAGCTTCTGAAGCGTGATCATCGAACAATCAAGCGTTTCATTCAAAATAGTCAACAGGGTCGCAAGAAGCGTGTGGAAAAACCAAGGCGCAAAATAACTGCCCATGAACTGAGAAAGTCAAGCGTGCAGCTGCCACGATGCCACTTGCCACCAGTTTGGCCATATTTCAGAGCTGCAACATCACTGGAGTGCCCAAAAGCACAAGGTGTGCAATACTCAGAGACATGGCCAAGGTAAGAAAGGCTGAAAGACGACCACCACTGAACAAGACACACAAGCTGAAACGTCAAGACTGGGCCAAGAAATATCTCAAGACTGATTTTTCTAGGTTTTATGGACTGATGAAATGAGAGTGAGTCTTGATGGGCCAGATGGATGGGCCGTGGCTGGATTGGTAAAGGGCAGAGAGCTCCAGTCCGACTCAGATGCCAGCAAGGTGGAGGTGGAGTACTGGTTTGGGCTGGTATCATCAAAGATGAGCTTGTGGGGCCTTTTCGGGTTGAGGATGGAGTCAAGCTCAACTCCCAGTCCTACTGCCAGTTCTGGAAGACACCTTCTTCAAGCAGTGGTACAGGAAGAAGTCTGCATCCTTCAAGAAAAACATGATTTTCATGCAGGACAATGCTCCATCACACGCGTCCAAGTACTCCACAGCGTGGCTGGCAAGAAAGGGTATAAAGGAAGAAAATCTAATGACATGGCCTCCTTGTTCACCTGATCTGAACCCCATTGAGAACCTGTGGTCCATCATCAAATGTGAGATTTACAAGGAGGGAAAACAGTACACCTCTCTGAACAGTGTCTGGGAGGCTGTGGTTGCTGCTGCACGCAATGTTGATGGTGAACAGATCAAAACACTGACAGAATCCATGGATGGCAGGCTTTTGAGTGTCCTTGCAAAGAAAGGTGGCTATATTGGTCACTGATTTGTTTTTGTTTTGTTTTTGAATGTCAGAAATGTATATTTGTGAATGTTGAGATGTTATATTGGTTTCACTGGTAATAATAAATAATTGAAATGGGTATATATTTGTTTTTTGTTAAGTTGCCTAATAATTATGCACAGTAATAGTCACCTGCACACACAGATATCCCCCTAACATAGCTATAACTAAAACAAACTAAAAACTACTTCCAAAAATATTCAGCTTTGATATTAATGAGTTTTTTGGGTTCATTGAGAACATGGTTGTTGTTCAATAATAAAATTAATCCTCAAAAATACAACTTGCCTAATAATTCTGCACTCCCTGTACTTTTTCCCATTTTAGCCATGTAATTACCCATTAACACGTGATGCATGTTCCCCTATTTTTATATGGTTACATTTGTTACACCTTCAGAATAATTTTACTAGCTTGCATACTAATTCTCATTATTACTACCAGTTCTCCACTAGCGGGTGTACTCTATATCAGTGTCAGGAAGACGTTAAATAGTTTTGGATTTGTCACTCTGATTGGCACTCGTGGGACTTGGTCCTTGTTTCACACGTTCTGCCTCTGCATGCTGTGCTGCTGTGGAACCTGCTCTCCTGGGAGAATTTCAGATGATTGTCTGGTTGTTTCTCACCTGCCCGAGTCCATTTGTTGCTTTTGGAGGGGATCTGTGTGTAACACAGGTGCTGCCCTTCTTGCTGGTTACTCCTAGGAAGCAGAGACAGTCATGTGCAGGACTTTCCCATTTAAAGGGTGCTTCCAGGCTGATCTGGGCCCTTTAGTAGTGTGTTTATCATGTATTAAGTTACTGTTGTTGACCTGACTTGTTCTTTGACTATTCCTGATCTCCTGTATTTGTGTATCAGACATGGTTTGTCTGTGTTCCAGAATCGACCTGTTCCAGTTCATAATCCTGACTTTGGCCTGTTTCACTACATTTGCTGTTCTCTTGCTTAGTCCTGTTATTCCCTGGTTCCTGCTTTATGAGTCCAGCCACTCTAAGGTCCAGTAATACACCAATTCTGTCTTTCATTCTTATCCTTGTTAGGATGCTGCCTCTCATCTTGCTGAGGGTCTTCTGTCCTCTGACCAATCCTGACAATCAGCTCTCACTTTGCTTAATTTGTCCCTTCTTTGTCTTCTTACCAGTTGCGGTAATCCCTTATGAGGAAGCTCTTGTTTTTATTCAACTGTCTTATTTGCGTCAAGCACAATCTAGTGGTGCCAAACAGGGCTGGCACTACCATAATACAACACAGGCGAGTGCTTCACTTCTGCCAGTCACTTTCTGTAGCGTGGCCGAGCTACAGATCCGGTGCACTGGGCCGACATTCAAGGGAGGCGGAGGAGAGATCCACAGCCACCTACAGGAGGGAGAAAATGTAGTTCTATCTCCTAATATCAGAACATTAAAAATCTGTGCAGACTCTGATAAAACCACCTCTTCATGCAGGGAAATCCACATCCTTATTGTTCTTACACTAAAAAAAACCTTTATTTGAGACTAAATCTCCTTTCTTCCAATCTAAATGTGTGACCTCGTGTCATATATATTTAGTCTTGTTTATGAATAGAATTCCAGACAATTATTTGTATTGGCTCTGAATATATTTGTTTAATGCTCTGATATCCGCTCTGTGGCCCAGTTTTTCTGAACTAAATAGATCTAAATTTGTTAACCTTTCTTCATAACTTAAATATTCCATTCATCGTATTCATTTTGTAGCTCTCCACTGCACTTTTTCTAATGTCATAATAGCCCTCCTTAGAACAGGTGCCCCAACTTGCACAACATATTTAAGGTGTGGTCTTACCAGTGATTTTATAAAGAGGCAATATTATATTCTCATCCCGAGAATTAATGCCCCTTTCTAGACATGCCAATAACTTACTGGCCTTAACCACTGCTGATTGACATTGCGCATTGTTGCCTAGCTTGCTGTCTATAACAATTCCCAAATCCTTCTCATGTATTGTTATCCCTAAGTCACTACCGTTTAGGGTGTAAGTTGCTTGTACATTCTTTATCCCAAAGTGAATAACTTTACATTTATCTACATTCAATTCAGTCTGCCATTTGAGTGTCCAGTCCCCCAATCTATCTAAATCCCTCTGCAGCAAAGCAACATCCTGCACACATTGTATTACTTTTATCTGCAAACACTGAAACATGACTTTCAATGTAGACTGAAAACAATATCATAGAGCAGAGGTAGTCAATCTTTTTTTTTTTAATTCTTTATTTATTTCATTTTCAAGTAAAAAATGTTCGGGTAAAGGGTACAGAAGATAAAAAAGGGAAGGGGTAGGGGGTTAGCATGTTGCGATATTCCCGTTGCATTTAGTCAAACACATGGTCTATTGTGTCTATATACCCCCAGTCTCGGGGCAACCCTGTTGTGGCTGAAGTCCGCTTCGGGGGGGGTCCCGCCCTGTAGGCTATCTGTGGTAGTCAGTGATTCGGGATGCGCCCATGGTTGGTATTGGTAAGGCCGGGCCTAAAGTCAATGTCAGACGGGCTGGGCCCATCCCAAAATTCTGGTCCCGTACTGGGGTTCCCCTTGCGTGTAGACTCACTGTTGGGCGGATCTACTTGGATTTGTTTGGCGTGCGGTCAAGGGGGTCTCCACCGCTTTATCCCCTGATGAGGGGGGCAGGCGGGAGTTCCCCGAGGCGGTGATGTTCGTTTGTCAAGGAGGGTGTACGTCTGTTGCTCAGTGTACTAGTGACCTATGGTTCGTATGACAGGATCTACACATGCCAGAGTATAGGGGGAGGGTTTGAGTGAGGGGGGGGAAGGGAGAGGGAACATCTGGGCTGGAGGGTGGTGTAAATCTTAGGATGGTCGGGTATCCCGCCCCATTTCCGCGCTTCCGCCCCGGCCGAGTCCCCGGCACTTGTGGGTGTAGGGGGGGTCCAAGGTAGAGTGATCATGTCGCTGAGAGGGACACTGGGGCTTGTGTGAGGGTCATGGGATGCAATCTCTGGGGGACTGAGTAGTGTAGGGTGGGATTGGCTCAACCCCCGCCCGGGGTTCACCGGCGGGTAGCGCCCTACATCGTGTCTCTTTCTAGACCGTGTTTGGGTAGTCTCCTGGGGGTCAGGATCCTCCACTCTCCACGGGCCAGGGCAGGAAGCACCGTTCCGGATTATAGCCCCGTGAGCCCCTTCCGGTCCGTGGTCGTTCCTACGGGGCCGTCGCAGCCAACCTCTGATAGCTGGTGTCCCACAAATTCCATGTCCTGTGAAATGCCGTGTACGAATCATGCATCTGCGCAGTTAGTTCGTCTAAGTCTCGCGTTTCTTTTATTTTGCGGATGACGGTCTCAATCCCGGGGGTACGTGGGTCTGCCCAAAGTTCCGCAATTGCTCTATGTGCCGCTAGGGTTATGCGTGCCACCAGTTTATTCTCTTTTTTCGTAAGTGAGTCCAGGGGTTTATTGAGTAGCATGGTCCAAGGCTGTGCTGTAATGGGTTGACCCACCACCCGTTCGATCAAGCTCTGCACCTCGGTCCAGATCTGCTTAATTTTGGGACACGTCCACCAACAGTGAAGGTAGGTGCCCCGTCCTCCGCATAGCTTCCAGCACTCGTCCGAGGGCTTCCTTCCCATTTGATGCAGCCTGTGTGGTGTCAAGTACCAACGAAATAGCGTCTTATAGGCTTGCTCCTTGTACGTAACGCATGTCGTAAGGGAGTTTGTGGCGTCCCAAATCTTGGACCAGTCGGCCGTGTCCTCTGGGGGGCCGATGTCTCTCTCCCACGCTGTGATATAAGTAAGGTTCACTTGGGAAGCGTGCGTGGTAAGCGTTGTGTATATATCTGAGATCTGGCCGCGGCGGAGCGGTGCATCAAAGCACTGCTTTTCGAACATTGTTGGTGAAGAGACCCCCGCCTGCTTGATCATTGGCTGTTGTGCGAAGTCTCGCAGTTGGATATAGCGGAAGAAATCACCCGTGGTTAGAGCGTCTGCATCCGGTATTTCTGAGAATTTGACTATGTCCCCCTGTCGGTAAAGGTGTAAGAGTCTAGAGATGTCTCTCTGGTCAAATGCAGCGAAGTGTTTAGCTACCATACCCGGTGGGAACAATTTATTCCGATAGATCGGTGTCACCGGTGAGAGGAAGGAAGAAAGGTCATACCTAGCGTAATGTTTGTCCCAAAGGGCCAAAGCGTGCGTGATTGCTGGAGAGGTGGGCAGTGGGAGGGGTCTGTATTTCAGTGGTACCCACATATAGGACGACGGGAGGTCCCAGCCCATGACATCATGTTCCAGGTCCACCCATCATTTGGTTCCTGGTGGCAGGTGCCATTGCTGGATGTGGGCTAGTTGTGCTGCGAGGTAATATTGCATCAGGTTAGGGAGCCCCAGTCCTCCCGTGAGCCTGGGGACATACATCGTGGATCTGCGAATTCTGGGTCTCCGGGACTTCCAGATGAATCTATCAATTGCCGTCTGTAAACGCTTGAAGTCCTGTCGCTGTAGTGGGATTGGTAAAGTTTGAAAGAGGTAGAGAAACCTCGGTAGAAGAGTCATTTTAATTGTGGCCACTCTGCCCAACCAAGATATGCCCAGTTTGTCCCATCTTCGCAGATCTTGATGCGCTGTCTTTAGTAAGGGCGTGTAGTTGACGTTGTAAAAGGCTTCCAGATTCGTAGTTAATTGGACGCCCAAGTATGTGAGGGAGGTGGTGGTGATGCGGAAGGGGAATATTCGTTTCAGAGGGGCGATTTGGGTTGGGGTCATCGCTATCGGCATCACGATGGATTTTGACAGATTGATTTTATATCCCGAGAGGGTGGAATATTCTGCAATTAGGGCTAGCGTTGCCTGGAGGGATTGCATGGGGTCCGTCAGTGTGAGGAGTACGTCGTCCGCGTATGCCGCTGCCGTGTACGACTCCCCACGTATTTGGACACCCCGGATTCCCGGGTGTAGACGGATTGCCTGTAGGAGTGGTTCCAAGGAGATCGCGAACAGGAGGGGAGAGAGGGGACAGCCCTGTCTAGTCCCGTTCGCGATGGGGAACGTCTGTGTCGCGGTGTTCGGCAGCAGGAGTCGTCCAGTAGGGTGGTCGTACAAGGCAGTGAGTACGTTTAGGAACCCGTCCGGGAACCCCTGATGGCTCAGCACCCTGAACAGGTAGGGCCAGAGAAGGCGATCAAAAGCCTTCTCTGCATCCAAGGAGAGCGCAACCGCCGGGATGTTCCGGTGTTGGGCGTACCAGATAGTATTGTAGGCCCTCCTCGTGTTATCGGCTGCCTGTCTCTTGGGAATGAAGCCAACCTGGTCAGGGTGAATCAGTTTTGGCAGGAAAGCGTTGAGACGATTGGCTAGCACTTTCGTAATAATTTTTAAGTCAGTATTGAGGAGCGAGATAGGGCGGTAGTGTCCCGGTTCCAGAAGTTCCTTGCCCGGTTTGGGCAGGAGGCACACGTCGGCTCCCAGCATGTCTGGGGGGAGCACTTGTCCTTGTAGGAGCGAGTTAAACATGTTGCAGAAGTGTGGGATGAGTGTCTCTTGGAACGTTTTGTAGTATAGAGTTGTGAAGCCATCCGGACCCGGACTCTTTAGGGGTTTGAGAGACTTGAGAATAAGTCTGAGTTCCCTAGCATCGACAGGGGCTTCTAGCACCTCTTTGGCCCTCAATGAAAGGGCTGGCAGGCCAAGGGGAACCAGGAACCGCGTGATGGCGTCCTGCCGTTCCGATTGATTCGCTTGAGAGAGCGGGTCATGGTTATAGAGATTGGTATAGTAGTGCACGAATTCCATCGCTATTTGTTCCGGGTCATGGGTAATTTCTCCCGAGAGGGTCTGTATCTTCGAAATCCTCTTGGCTTCTTGACGTTTCCTTAGACAATGTGCCAGAAGTGAGTCGGCTTTATTGCCTTTCTCATAGAACCTCTGTTTCGTCCACATAAGGTGCTTGGCCACATCGGTGTTGGACAGTTGTGCTATCCTTTCCCGAATATCCCTAATTTGGGGTAGGAGGTGTTCTGCTTGGGTCTGCTTGTGGCGTGATTCCAGCATCGCCAAATCCGCCAGCGCTGAGGTGAGATCTCTTAGGCGCTGTCGCTTTTGTGCCGAAGCTAATGCTATGAGTTTCCCGCGGATCACAGCTTTATGGGCTGCCCACACCGTCGCCGGGGTCACCTCTGCCGAGGTATTGAGTTCAAAGTATGTTTTGATTTCCTCATTCACGATGTGGATGATGGCCTTGTCTCTGAGGATCCACGGATTGAGACGCCACCTCCATTCGCGAGACAGGCGTGGGACGCGGATGGTTAAAGATATCTCGGCATGATCAGACCATACTATATTACCAATGGACGACTGTTCCGTCCAGGGTTGAATGGTCTGTGTCGTGAGGAAGCTATCAATCCTGGAGTAGGACCCATGCGAATGCGAGTAGAAGGTGTAGTTCCTGTCCGCCGGGTGGTGCGCCCTCCAGACGTCTATGAGTGCTGTGTTCTTGAGGAATGCCGCATAGAGTTTGTCGTTTCTCGTTGCCGTCGGTGTCCGATCTAGCGGTGTCTTGCGGTCTGCAGCAGGAGATTGAGTTGCGTTGAAGTCGCCTCCAAATATGACGTGTTTGGTTGGTAGGCTGGTGACGTGGGCCCGCAGGGAGTCCCAGAATCCGGCGTCCGGGGCGTTAGGAGCATATATTGAGCAGATGGCCAATGTGGTGGTTCCCACCCGACCCATGAGGAATAGAAACCGTCCCCCAGGGTCTTTTATGGTTTGTATATCCGTCAGGGGGCATGAATTTCGAAGGAGGATGGCTACTCCCTTCAACTTTGGTGTGGGGGAGTTGGCTAGGAAAAAGCGTTTGAAATGTCTGTTGACTAGTGGGAAGTGTCGTTTGTTCGTGAAGTGGGTTTCTTGGAGAAGAATGATTTCTGAACCGGTTCGGTTGGCCCATCTCATCATTCCATGTCTTTTGCCTGGCGTGTTCAGGCCTTTGATGTTTAGGGAAGTCAGGCGTAACTGGAGATTCGGCGCTGCCATTGTGGCACTGTCGCCCGCAATGGCAAGTGTAAGGGGTTGGGATGTAGTGTCGTGCTTCTGACCTCTGGGGGAAAGCGGGTTAGTAGCGACCGCTTGTGTCGGTCGCCCACCTGCCTTGTGTGGGTATGGTGACCTCCTGAAGGATGGGGGGTCTCCCGGTGTAACTCGGCCGGCGCGGCCGCAACAGTTCCTGGCGGCGGGTCCCTGGGGAAGTGTGGGGGTAAACTGGACTTATCGAGTTGGCCAGTTACCAGTCGGGCGGGGAACACCTTCCCCTGTTCGGGTGTCCGTGCAGCGGTCCCGCAGGGGAAGAGTGAGTCACTGAGGGTGTTTGCAAGTCGTGGCGCGGCCTGCCCAGGGCTGCCCGACGACAAGCTATACTGTCTGAGCCTCGGGTAGGGTCGAGGGGTGGGAAAAGGGAACAGGTCTCTGTGTCAGGGGACCTGGGTTCTGGGACGCCCCCGTAGTGGGGGTTTAGTCCCCTTGCGTATCTGGCGTGAAGTCTCTAGTTGTGTTCTATCAGGTTCAGCCCTATGGCCGTTGTAAACTCTGTGAAATTCTAACGTGCAGCAAAACGGAAACTAAGCTATTCTACGGTTGTGCAGACCGGTTAGAGAAAACGTGGCGTCCCTCCGCTAACGTGAGTCTAGGTCGTGGAGATGCAGGTGAGAAGGGTGGATGTGACGATGTCACTGCCTCCATCTAGTACGAAGCCTCCTATGTGGGTTATAGTCACATTCATTGGCAGCGAAGGGGGTACATCTGTGCGGAGCCTATGAACTCCCCCATCTGTCGCAGAGTGCCTGTCAGGTCCGTGAGTCATCCTTTGTCCGGGCCCCCTTGTATATAAGCGTCTCTAGGTCAGTGGTCGTGGTGGTTCAGGCATCGTGAAGCGCTGTGAAATAAAAGGGAATTGACTAAGACAGTGGCCTGGCCTTATTACCAGTCCGGGGGATTGGGTTGGTCCATGTCTTTTCAGGGGCGAGGGGAGTCGCGTCAGCCCTCCAGGATCCGCCCATTACCGATCTCATAGCCCCACCCTCTCCATGTGTCTCGTCTGAGGACCTACAGCAGTGCTCGAGATCAGCGGTCCTCCAGCCCCCCAGGTGGCCGCCCCCGTGGTTTGGTCCCCAGTTCCGACGCCCTGCAGTGCCACCCGTTGGAAGGAGAGAGAGAGAGAGGGAGAAAAAAAAAAGGAAATCAAAACCCCCTGGTCGTCTTGGGTCTTGTAGGAGTTCCTCACAAACCTAAGCTGTCCGTCCGTCATGGGTCCTATGGGACAGCGGTCCCCCACTAGTCACCCCGTGGCAGCCCGTCGCCCTCCCCCCTCCCATCCCTATCCCCCCCCCCACAAGTCCAGTGTTCATAGTCCATTACCTGCCCCCCTCCTCCCCCCCCCCGTGCTTGGCCCAGTAAAATGCTGATCCCGGGCACCCCTCTGTGCCTGCCTTGGAGCGTAGCCCTGCGAGTCTTTCAGTGGGCAGCCCCCCCCCCCCGGTACCTGTGAGGGGCCGAGGCTTCAGGGTGCCCTTGGTCTCGGCCGGAGGGGGCACGCCAGTTCTGTGGGTGGGTGCATGGTGCGGCCATCGATGGGGGCAGTCCAGGTGCTCTCTGTCGGTGTGCAGGGTTGCCGGCACGGGGTCGCTAGAGATCGTTGTCCGGACGGAGGACTGGGGGGACGTGCGTGCCGGCTAGCCACCCAAGCTGCAGTCCTGCCGCGGTGTCTGTGGTCGTGGTGCTTCCCAGCTTCGTGGAGGTCGTGAGCGGAGGGTGCCGTCGTCCGTGCTCTACGTATGCGAGGCCCGTGACCGCCGATGCCCTGCTTGCTGATGTCGGCGGTCACGGTCACCAGTTGTCTTGCTGCTGGCGGCGGCCTGTAGGGTGGAAGGGGCCTGCATGCTGCGAGGTGGTTCTGGTAGCGGAGGGAGACCCAGTTGGTCAAGGAGGACTGCGGATTCGTCTGGCCTGGTTAAGGTGAGAAATTTGTTGTCCCTCCGGACAATAAGCTTAAAAGGGTGGCCCCAGGCATACCGGAGGCCATGCTGCGTGAGATGCTGTGTTAGTGGCCGAAGATCTCGCCTTCTCCTGAGGGTGGCTGGTGTCAGATCCTGATAGAATTGGATCGGCACTCCCTCCACCTCCAGGGGGGTCTCCCTGGCCGCTCTCATCAGTTGCTCCTTGATGTGGTAGAAGTGCATCCGCACTATGACGTCCCTAGAACCGGTGGTTGCTGCAGACGGAGCTCTCAGTGCTCTGTGCGCTCGATCCATAAGGAGCTCAGCTGCTGTGGCCTCTGGTAGAAGCCGGGTAAAGACATTTTGCAGGGTGTCTGAGAGTAACTCCGCCGTGACTGTCTCTGGGATTCCCCTCACTCTAATATTATTGCGGCGGGTTCTGTTGCTGAGGTCCTCATTTGCATCCTCCAGGGCACGCAGCTGGTCACGGAGGTCTTGCAATGCCCCCTCGTGTGTGTGCACGCTGTTTTGCACCTCCGCCATGTTGTCCTCCACTGCCTGCGTGCGGGCGGTAAGGTCCGCCATGTTCTCCAGAATAGGGTTGAGGCGTTTGTCCAGCTCTTCTGCCACCGAGCTGCGAAAGTCTGCCAGGAAGCCTCTCATGTCCCTGCGGGTAAGAGGGGCCTCTGGTCCGTCTGCGTGGGCTGGGTGCTCATTTCGGAGTCCGTGTCCGACGGGGATAACTCCGGCGCGGGCGGCTGGGCCTTGTCGTGCGTTCGCCGGAAAATTGGAGCAACTGAGGATTGCCGGGTTTTCTTACCCCCGCCCATGGAGGGGGTGATTGCAGTTGGATGATAGAGGGGTTTTAAGGGGGTAATGGGGCTCAGGTGCTGCTGATTGCTGAAGATTCGGGCTAGGCCTCGGCAGAGCTCAGGGTTTAAGCTGCCATACTCGCGCGAGGTCAGGCTCCGCCCCCGGTAGTCAATCTTTTAATAACTTCCGCCCACTTCTGTATCTTTGTTGATGGTAAAATTTCCTTACCGCCCACCAGTGCTACAGTAACTAATTTTATAGCACAAGTGCGATTTTTTATTTTATTTATATTTTTACGTTTTTTTGTGTGTTTTTGTGTTGCATAGTATCAATACATACAAGCTTGGGTTGCCCCAACAGCAATCCTCAAGCATATTATCATGCATAACAGTTGGAGTACTTGAGAAAACATGCACATTTCTTAATATAATAACAACATATGCAAGCTATGCTTCCATGGCTAGTCGTAAAGTGGAGATTACACTAAAGTGTCAGCAAAATAATTACTAATGAGCAATCAAAGTAGAGTGTACTGGGGAAACTATAGCACAAAATGCTAGAACAGAGATATTTGTGGCACTGGCTGGTGCTGAGTAAGGCGTATATGGCTATTTAAACATATAGAGCAGCAGTGGGAAACACCGTTGCTTAGTGCTCTAGTGTGACATGAGTGCTGTCTTTGACAGGTGAAAAGTCGTGCAATTCTCTGCTATTCCCCCATTTCAGGGTGCCTAAAGTATAGTGAAAGGGAGAATGAAAAAACAGGTGAAAACTTACCATATTAAAAACTGTTAGTGGCCACGAAGCTCTTATTCACTTTAGTTATTTCTACTTTAACATGTAAAGCCCAACACTGCAATGTATAACAAAGGACATGTAGCTATAGTAGGAGGGGTATATTAGAGCAGGCTCAGAGAGACAGTGTGAGCTATAGAGAACACTATGCCTTCAATTGGTTACGAGATAGTCCCATAATGTGGACTGGTTTGGTGCCACATTGGAGAAACTTTCTCAACCTATGCCGGCTGTTGGTTTGCACAAGATGTAGGTGCTGGGAGAGTCCAAGAAATCGTCAAAGGGAGCGTGCTGGGGGACAGCCCTCCTGCCCCAAGCCGATATGCAGGCGCGGGGGCTCAGAGAGTCCAAGTCCTGTCCCATATTGGAGAGACAGAAGGCCCTGGTGTTGTGCCTCCGCTGGATCGAATGTGGTCGATGCGCCAGGATCTTGCCCTTAGTAGTCTTTGGCCTAGGTGGGCTTAAAACATGGGTTTCTTGTGTATGGGACAGGGAAGTGCCTAGAGGCACTTACTCCACTCCCAGTTTCCTGTTCAGGCTGATGTGATACAGCAGTGACCTGTCTTGCCTCCAGGGTGGCCCAAAATGTGTAGCAGGCCAGCCAATGTGAACCAGGATAAGACTTGAAGCTGGAGCTCAAAGAAAACACTTCCAGTCGCCATGCTGCTCAGGCCACACCCCCTTCAATTTTTTTTAAATATGTACTTAAATGTATCTATTTCTTTTTCCTTTTTTCTATTTAACTTTTTTACTATGTGTGTGTGTGTGACTGGTGCTTTGTGTGAGTTTGTATGTGAAGGATGCTGTGTGTGTGAGTGATGTGGGTACTGTGTGCGTGTGTGTGTGTGAAGGGTGGTAGTATGTGTGTGAGGGGGCAGTGTGTGAGGGTTGCAGGATGTGTGTGAGGAGGGCAGTGTGTGTGTGTCTGAGGTTCCGTGTGTCTAGGTGGGGGGCAGTGTGTGTGAAGGGGCAGTGTGTGTGTGAGCGGGCAGTGTGTGTGAGGGGTGCACTGTGTGTGTGTGTGGTGCAGTGTGTGCTAGAGGTGATGAATGTGTGAGAAGTGCTGTGTGTGTGTGTGAAGGGGAAGTGTGTGTGATAGGTGCAGTGTCAGTGAGGGGTGCAGTGTGTGTGAGGGGGGCAGTCTGTCTGAGAGGGGCAGTCTGTGTGTGTGAGGGGCAGTCTGTGTGAGGGGTGCAGTGTGTATGATGGGGCAGACTGTGTGTGAATGTGTGAGGGGGCAGTGTGTGTGTGTAAGGGGTATAGTGCGTGTTTGTGTGTGAAGGGTGCAAAGGGTCTATGCTGTGTGTAGGTGGGTGAGATGTGAAAATCTATCTTAATGTCTCCTCTTGCCTTCTTCTTACCTTCTAAAAGTGAGGGGGGACATAATGCTGCAAGCCCTGGTAGTCCAGTGGTGGCATGTTCACTCCTCCGGCTGCAAGCTGACTCTCCTGTCCTCCTGCGAGAACAGCCTTGTTTCGGAGCATTGCCATGGTATCTTTGATTTCCTCACAAACCCGAGAGGGCTTACAGCAAGGC
This sequence comes from Pelobates cultripes, assembly GCA_933207985.1. Lineage (NCBI taxonomy): Eukaryota > Metazoa > Chordata > Amphibia > Anura > Pelobatidae > Pelobates > Pelobates cultripes. The sequence goes on along the minus strand of OW240915.1, from coordinate 22,827,385 downwards.
TGGCTCTGCATGGGCCGGCAGGGGAGATGAAATGATCTCCCCTGCTGGCCTTGGTCCGTGGCCATTGAGACCCACCATGCATTTTCTGCAGAATCCACCATCGCCCACCGGAAATCCTAAACCGCCCAATGGTGGGCAGTAGGGACCAGGTTGACTACTCATGTCATCGAGAGAGGACCATGTCTTGTGTCATTAAAAACTGTGCTCAGGGCTGTGTCGTTCAGCCAGTGTATTGACCTAGATCCGCTCCCACAACCACCACCACTTAAGCCTAAAAATGTTTTTACTAGACACAAGATTAGACAGAAATCTTTATTGCATTTTTTTTTACAACAGATCAACAGAAGGTGTAGGCATTTCTTAAAGGGGAACCATCAATTCTCAAGATTTTTCACATTGTTAAGCTACCCCGTCCTGTTTAGCAAGTATGTGTTTGTGAAGTTAAATGTAGAAATCATCACTGCTCTACCCTGAAACTGAGCTCCTGCATCTTGTCTCTCTCTCGGTCTTTGTTCTAAGCTCTGAAGCAATATGTTGTAGAAGTAAGATGTTGTAGAAGTAAAACTCCAATAACGCTTGACAGCCTATAGAATAGTAAAAGCTGTGAGACCTAGCCTTCTACCCACCTTTATGTCAATTGACACATGGACTAACTCACCTCGCTTAGTCAACACACCATATGACCGTTTCTCACGGCACTTTGCAATGTCGAAGGGACAATCAGTAAGACTTGAGCCAAGTACGCGAACATGCTCCGTTCGCTAGCTCCGCATCAAATAGCTTTACTTTCAAACTAAACCCACCTCACCTCACGACGGAAAGACTAGCTTTGATACCTACAACCAACATAACTCATGATACTATTGGCTACACCTGCCTTCTTCACTTGAATGTACTTAAATAAAAATGTCTTGTTTCATGCTAAGTTCACTATTCAAACAAACCCTTAAAAAGCGCAGTGTACCCACAACGCTGGCCTACTGTATGATTATCTATGTTATGCTTTCTCTTGTCCCAATATGTGCCGTTGGGGACACTGCCCGCAAGTTAAGATCAAGTCCCTGCATGATAATAATAAGGACATGTAAAAAATGAAAAAGAAAAATTGAGACTTGCATGTCTCGCATGTTACTTGAATGTTCATGGAACCTGCACGTTACACAGTTTCACTTTTAATTGACGCAGACCTGCGAGTCCCGAACTACTATGTGATACGCAAACCTTTTTACAAAGTTAACGAATGGACTCTCCTATCTAAATAAAAAGATATATAAAAAAAAAAAAGAATAGTAAAAGCATCAAGGAAGTTGTAGTTCTAAAGCATGTTGAGAGCTATCTTTTGCCCACCCCCGGCATGGAGAGATAAAGAGAAGAGGAGGAGAAACAATGTTTATGTTTCTTTACCTTCAATGCATAGTGTGCCATGGCTGTGCCTGGACTTAACTGGATTGTGATGTAAAATCCTATATCGTTAATATACATTTTAAAGAAAATAGAGCATCACATGTGTAAGAAAACTGACGACTCCCCTTCAAATACTATCTTTTAAAGAAAAAAAGAAAACCTTCTTTTAATATGTATTTAACAATAGCACCCTTATCCGAGCAAGTTACATAGAGTAAAAATAACATTTTAATAAGTCATTGAATTGCAATATACCATATTTACTCAAATCTAATGCACCATTGAATCTAATGCGCACCTCAATTTTTGAAACCTGGAAAGCTGAATAATGTTTCTGCTGGGGAATGTAATGCACATTTATACAAGAAGATACTACCGTACAACATTGTGCTACAATGAAAATACGTATTGCCATATACCAGAGTAACCTTGATGGTGTTTCAATTTTAGCGTCACATGTTAAGTATATTCTTTTTGAAGCCCTCTTTCAAGAAAGAAATTTGACTATGTGAATTTGCAGAAATTAAATTTGCCTGTGTGAATTCACCAGTTTTAATTCGCCTGTGTGAATTCGCCGGAATAAAATTTGCCAGAAAATTTAGAATTTTGCCCCCAATTTAATGCTCCATCGAATCTAATGCGCATTAAAATTTTGCAAACTTTATTTTCCATAAAAAGGTGTGCATTAGATTTGAGTAAATACGGTACTTAATTAAAATACTTAGAGGATAAATCGTGTTAGATTAAAGAACAATTACAGTAAATTATTGAACATACAAGAACAGAAAGGTTACATAGAATAAATAAACAGAAAGGTTACATAGCAATAAAATTTACACTGAGATATGGTATATATTTTTCTCAGCAAAACTAATTGGATTATTGCTTGGGAAGGTAGGGATAAGAATGAAAGATGCCTAGGTTGGGAGATACAAATATTTAGAAGGAATCAGATCAGGTAAACAGAAGGTAGTCAACCAGAGGAATGAGTTATAAAAGAGGTAACGGTAAGGGTGGGTGGGTGGGTGGGTGTATAGTGGGGTACCAAAGAGGAGAGATAGAAGGAGGCAATTTGTGGAGTTTGTATACAAGAGAGGAAGGTAGGTGTGGAGATGGCTGATAGCTTTTTGTAGGGGTTCTGTGTGTGCCTCTAGGTGTTAGTTGAGTGTTCTGTATGTTAAAGAGGCTGAGGCTTTTGCGTGTTTGAGCAGGTGAAGGGCCAAGCATGGAGATTATTTGATCTACCTTCTGGCTCAAGGAGGACTCTGTCAATGCCAGAGATGAAAATCCTAGCCCAGGCAAGGGTTCACAGAGCGCCAGTCTGAGCCCAGCATTAGGTGGCTGCAAGTAGCGCCTCATTGATAACCTGGTTTTGCTCTTTTTTTAAAAAAAAGGATCAAAGAGAATGTAGCATACTATTTTCCTGGGTCAGCGTTGAACCTAATTCAATTTCTTGCAGTTTAACAAAAATAGTTGTTTTTAAAGAAGTTCAAACTCCAAATATAAGTAAAGGACATAAAAAGTATGAGATGGAGGTTTTGCCCTAGTGATTATGTTTTCAAATTGAGTGTCTGACCTCCATAATTGGGAATGGCATATTTTGTTATAGTCTATTTTAAGAAGTCCAACTTATTCAGATGCAATTGGCAAATATGGATAAATGTTGATTTATTTTTTTTTGTTAAGCAGATTGTACATAATTTAGTTTATTGTATACATGTAGCAATGCATGTGACTTGTGTCACTCTTTTTTATATGTTAAGAATCCGTAATCCGTAGTGAATCCATTAGCCATTTGTAAATGTGCATCTGTGCATTAATATGTATTCTTAGTTATTACTTGAAGAGAGCTTATTGTTTCTTTGTTCTCTCTGATATCTTAAATAGAAAATATTATAGGTATAGATAAGGAATATACAGAAGACGAAGGCTGTAGGATTGCTAATCATAGAATACAGAATATGAGTATTCATGTTTGAAGCATATGAATGTAATTGAGACCTGAATGTAATTGAGGTCTAGTATCCAGATGGTTCCACAAATGTGCTTACATGCTTTCTATATCATATGCTACCAGGCCGTCAATGGAAAACCCTAGGAAAAATGACACTCGTTCAATACTTCTTCCACTTCTCAACTGTCCAAGGTAGGCAGGTCGTACGGGAACCTTAATTCTTTCTGTGTTGCCACATTCAACATAAATTGTATTGTTTTCAATTCTGCCATTTACTCGCAGCAAGAGTTCCTTTGTTGCTTGTTCTTTCCATATATCTCCATTCTGCCAGAGAGAATGCAAATTTGGAACATCAGAAAAGCGCTGATCAATTTTGCCTTTGTGGATTAATCTTTTTAATCCATTCCCTTTTCCCAGGTAGAAATGTGCAATGGCTTGTTTAGCATTGCACATATGTTTATATTGCACCCTAAAGGATTTTCTCATGGCATGAACATATTTCTCTAGGTATTTAGAATCATTATCTAAAACATGCATGTTATGAGGCCAGAAGAGTAACAGTGCCAAAAAGTAGGGTTCTAAATGTTCATGGTTCAAATCAACTTTGTCTAAAATCTCTCTCAGGTATTTTTTTAAAGACGGATCTGTGCAGATTTGTTTAGAATTTGGATAAACACAACGAAGCACAATGTTTGCAAGAATGAAGTTCTCTTTGTCTCTTATTACAAATTTGTCTGTACGGTTTTCTAGTAAATATCCATATGCTCGTACTATGACTTCAATCTCATGTCGATCTTTTCCATGATCTGTAAGATATTCTAGAATTCCTGGGAACTTGTGAGCCTTGTAACCTTCGATGCCGGCCCTACAATCAGAATGCAGTGAAGGGCTGCTTTTCTGAACTGCTTGGGAGTCTAAAAGTTTAGTGAGATCTTGATCACAAAAGGTCTTTCGATACTTTTTGAAGTAGTCAGCAACTTTTTCACGTATTTTAAAGTCTGCACTTTCCTTATGAATGTTTTTTTGTTTCAGATGTACAAAGTAATCATTGAAGAAATCAAAAGCCATCTGTAAGTGGGATTTAATTTTAATAAGAAAGTACCTAAACTCGTTGAGAATATCATAAACTTCCTTATGGTTTGTACTGTCTTTGTCAACTGAAATATCCCATTTACCAGACAGATACTGAATTAGGTGATTTTTAGATAGCTTATTTTTTGAGTTGAACCATGGTAACCTAAAAAGTATGTCTATTGTATAAAGACATACCTCTATCTGTCCAAGGTATCCTGCCGTGTTATACACATTGTACCGTTTAGAATTTGTCCATTCTGATTCTTCTCTTTCAGACTCTGTCTTTCTTGTTTGCTGTTGACAGTCTTTAAATGCTTCCGAGGCAGCAACTGCGCTATCTAGAAGAGAGTTCAGCTCACTTGGTGTTAAAGAATGTCTTTTGTTACATTCATCCATCATACTTTTCAATTTTGTTTTGTGTATTTGCCCCAAAGTGTCCAAAACAAATGAATTATTAGGTGCAATCTTTTTTGCTTTGTCTGCCCATTCTGAAGCACAGTTGAAGTTCTTCTCTCTAATGTAGTAGTGCCGTGCTAAGGCTTGGAAAATGAATGCATATTGGTTGAATCGGAGGGATCCCTCTTTTAGAACAGTTTCAACACTCTCGTTACCCTCATCTTTTTGTATTTCTTCAATTAATGGAGAAAAGAGTGTGTCTGTTTCATCGCCATGTTCTTTTCTGTGCCTTGTGACCAACATACTTTGCATATTCTGAAAAAACATTTCTTTTCCGATTCCTTCAACATGAGTATTTAAAAGAGTCAACATAATTTTACTTTGCTGTATTCCATAGGTCATTTTTAACTCTTCTATGCATTGACTTGCAATGAGAGGGTGGATTATACGCAGTCCTTCATATCTGCCATATTCTTCCACCTCAGTGCGGATTAAGATTGTACAATAAGTACCCATTTTGTCTTCTATGCTCTCATTTCCCCAGTATGTTTGTTTTGCAGTTATTCCTAAAATTTCTTCACACATAGAAGCTGAAATAGTGGAATTTTTAACATATTTGTTTAACAAAGCTAAAAAAGAGATAAGATCGGCTTCTTTGCTAGCGCTGTTTAAGCCTTTTAGTAGATTTCTCACAACATTTCTAATATAGCTGTCAGCAAAATTGCTTTTCATTATCATGAAAGAGTAGAAATCTTCTGGTTTCTTGTGATGCTGCTCAATCTCCTTTAGTTTGGTTTCAAAAGTCCTCTGTTCCTGAGGGGACAGTTTATGCTCTAGAGCTACACTAGAAGTACAATCTGCCTTTGAACTTTTTACTGGAGTTTGAGACCGCATGCAGTTCAATATGGTGACCACAGGTCTTTCAAATTGTATGTTCTTTTCAGCAATGGCTGTTCTAATGCAATTCTGCAGAACATATATATTTTCATCCTCCTCATAATCATCTACCAAAAGCAGAACAGGAAAATATTCCATAGGACTTGAACCATGAATGGCAAGATTTGTGACGTCTCTTGCTATATCTTTAAAACTATCTGTCTTTCTTTTTAAAGTTGCACATCTAAATTTTTCTTTCAATTCCCAGAGAATATGCATTGCAGAAGTCGAACCTCCACAACCAGGATGGTGATACACAGTAACTATTTTTACACTTGTTTGTTTCTGACATTCCTCTATCAATGTCTTTAATGCATTGTGAATGTCTCTCTTGATAAATGGCCCTGTGAAGGATTTACTTGAGAAATAGAAATTCCACCAGGTAGCTTTTCCTCCTTTGTAAAAGTGTTCCTCTTGTGTTGTCTTGAATTTTTTAAATTCCTCTTCATTTTTCTCCAGTCTGTCTCTTCACATTCATTTGCGCAAAGAATGTCCAAACAGCTCATTACTTCTTTATCTTTTTCCTGAAGAATGATAGTGGAAGACCCTTGTGATGGCAAAAAGAGATGGGAGGATTTAATCATAGATTTTAGTTTTAGAATTGTCCCATTTACTTTTTTAATGTCTAAGTTGAAAATACACCTGTCTTCCATATCTTCTATATCTAGTTTTACCTGTAGATCTTTCCATTTTTGGTAAGTGTGTTCATTTTCACAAATGCATAAAATGTCATCTATGCCACCAAGTTCCTGGTAAAAAGTACTAAATGTTTCATTAATGGGATCTGCACAGTCATCAACTGCAGAAAGTAACAGAAAAACTACAAGGAATTTACCACGTTCCAGTATATTCTTCTGTGAAAGAAAAGAAATAAGCTTTCTGACCTCCGCAGCTTTTTCTTTCTGCCACGACCTATAATTTAATGGTTCGTATTCCTTGGTGTCGAGATCTGACCTTCCATTACAGAATATCCAGCTGGTTTGTTGAAAAAGTTTAAGTGATTCGGGTCCTTCATTTCCATTATTCTGATAATGACTGGGAAAATGTAAGTTTGCTATTCTTTTATCTCTGTAAAATTTACACAGACCATTTGTAAGTGACTCTGAGTCGAAATCCAAAACCGCAAACCACTTTATTTCATGCATAAAATCAAGATGTTCTGTTTGGCTAGGGTGACTTTTGTTTGCTACTAGAATATACCATTTATAGTAGGAGTTGTCCAGTGTACCTCTGTTGCCTGTTATTAATTTTTTAAGCTTCAGACCATCGTCTTGTGATTTTATGTGGCTTCTACTGTGAGTTTCCTCTGCCATTTTTCTAGCGTCATCTCTTGCCTTCATACAAGACAAAAATTCTTTGTAATCTGCATCATTATTTTGTACATTGGCAAGTATATCTTTGGAACTTTCTCCATCTCGTTTAAAACAAGACTTATTTTTACACATTTTCCAAGTTTCATTAAAATTTTGTTGATATGTAAAGAATATTTCATCTTTGCAATAGGCATGTTTAGGGACCACATCAACTTCAATGACAACTAGGTTGGAATGTGTGTTTTGTTCAGATAATATGTTGACAAATCTTGGTGAACGAATACATTCTTTTGCCAATCCAACTTGTTTTATCTCAAAATACTTGCTGATCATTTGGTCAATGTACTTGACAAAGGTTTCGGTGTTGTCTATTTTTATACCAATTATTTGCCCATGTGGTTTATCTCGGACTCCAAAATGGATTGTACCATTCGTTCGGACATTCATGCATGCAGCTGCAAACCGAAAGACCTCATTGCAAAATTTCATTTTTCTGTCTTCTTCTGTTGCATTTAGTGTATTAGTAAACTCTTTGTACTCATGAATGGGGTCAATATAATTAGTTGTGCCAGATTCAGGTGGAAGGAAATGAAACTGTGTGTAACATTTACTTTCATTGAATCTATCAAAAGGGTATGGTGTGCAAGTGACTTTAGAAGGTTTGATAGCTAAATTCCCAGGTTCTTTTGATTCATTTTCCCCGTCATTGCTTTTCGCTTTCACATCCTCTTTACTTGGGATCTTTTGTTTTGTTTTTGCTATCTCTCTTTTGTTTGTTGAACCCAAATTTATACTTTTTTTTTCATTCTGACTTGGTGTAATGAGTTTTTTTATTTTATGGGTTATTAAAAGAGCAGTGCCGTGTGTAATTCCCATATCTGTTAAGTCTTTTTTAGACAATATTTGGAGAACCTCGCCTGTCACATTTTGCTTGAATAAGATTTCCACATCGTTTAAGTCAATATTTAAGCTCTGTGCAGCCCAGAGCTTTACGTGGTCCTTAGTCCAGTCTTCAACTTTTTTAGGCAAATCCATAAGTTCAGCCATTTTTTTTTTGCAAACTGAGTCATGCTGAAGGCCTTGTCTTGCTTAATAGCCCAGAGTTTTGGATGCACACATTTTCACATTTAATTCTGTTAGATGGGTGTGGTGCAGTATACAGGCCAATCAGACTTTTCTTATGTTTTTTTTTGCCAAATATTTCAAATATTATTTTTATTTATGAAGCACCAACAACATTCATACCGCTGGACTAACAGACATGAATTTGTATCAAGACAAATTGGATGGACAGGAACAGAGGGTATTGAGGGCCCTGCTTAAATGAGTTTCCATTCTAGAAGATATGTTTTTATTGCAAACTAATATAATATAATTCTAGATTTCTGTACAACATTCCATTTAAATATATATATAATTAAATGGAATGTAATATATATTTTTTTTATTTTTTTTTGATGCTATGGTTCATTATATAAGGGGTAGTTAGAAAATGTTGACAGTAACTTTAGAATTCTTTGTTAGTCATAAATGCAGAAAATCTGTACGGCAGAATAATAACCTAGGAAACCTACGTATTTCTGTCTTAAACTGACCCAAAAGGAACCCATATTGACATCCAGTAATGTTAGATCTGGAGTTCTAAAACCAGTCCACCTCAATTACCAAAAGTCCTATTTGACCATGAACTCAATTTGGTTGCAATATTTTTGGTGAGAACATATTTGGTCAACATGTACATCTTGGGTCATTTGGAATAACTTGGAGAATTGCTCTTGAGGGAGTTTAGTCAATCAGGGTGATCCAGCAGGGAATATCACATCTATTTCATGTGTCATTTATTTCACACATAATCCTCCATAAAATGGTAGACCACCAGTAATTTTAACGTAAGTGATGTTTAGTATTTTACAGGTTAATGTTGCAAATAGAATTGTCTAAACATTTAGAAATGTGACTCTCACACCATAAATAACAAGCTTGTAAAATTTAGCGGGGGAGTTCGTAAAGTCCTTGTGTTGACATAATGCAAGAAATATCACAGTCTATCTTAAGAAAAAAATCAACGATCTCTGAGTAGGATCATGTCATCATGTTATGTGTCTTTCTGTCTACAAAGTTGTTTATAAAAAGCAATTGGACTGTGTGTTGTGTTGTTTCTCAAGGTTTTGTTTCCCTTTTGTACTTCTAACTATTATAAATTGTGTAAACTCAAATTTATGATTCATCCAAAATGTCTTGAGTTTAATAAAAGAAGCACAACTCGCCTTTTCATAAACATTTCTACACCAAGAATAACCATCCATTCTATTTAAAGCCCACTTTGTTCCCGGTAAATCGATATCGATTTCTGTAACATTACAGATTGTACTAGATTATATATATCTATCAAAAACTGACAATGGCCGGTTAACAAAATGTGTTCTTTTGAGCTCCGGCAACTTGTTAACACAATTAGTTTATTAATAAAAAGACATATAACACACAGAAAATAGGTGGAGCAAGTGATGATAATAAAATAAGAATGTATTTCCCTCTCTTCTAACTTTCTCACTGTAAAAGATAGAGAGGTACAAGATAGTGCAGATATTTCTATACACAGAATATTAATTTTTAAAATATTTAAAGAGCTTAGAGGACACCACTATCTTATGCCAACTGAGGAAGCCACACCGGCGAAACGCGTTTTGGCAAGCATACTGGACATTAGGAGGTTTTACCTTTTGTATTTACACTAATTATATCCATTTTAATTTTTGAATAAATATTTTTTATCTGGAATATATTTTATCTCCATTGCCTATCATTGGAAGAGAAGGAAGACATTTTCCAACAAGTACCACTAAAGAGGTTTGGGGATCACCCAATTAAGATCCTAAAGGAGATCCACACCAGAGCCAGGTTTTATTATATGGCTCTTCCATTGTGAGTGCATATGATTTATATTTTATTTATATTCTGTGTATAGAAATATCTGCACTATCTTGTACCTCTCTATCTTTTACAGTGAGAAAGTTAGAAGAGAGGGAAGTGCATTCTTATTTTATTATCATCACTTGCTCCACTTATTTTCTGTGTGTTATATGTCATTTTATGTGAAGGTGTAGGGGATACCTCACTGGTGTTTAGAGCAATTATCACTTCTGTAGACATACCTGTTTTTATTATTTTATTAATAAAAATCACCATACTCTGATAAAAAAGTGTGTTTTGTTTCATCAATTGATTTATATATTATGATGTGTATATGCACATATTGGAATGCATAGAGCTATAGATTCTGACATATAAGCATATTTGCACAAATTGGGATTTATAGGCATTTACATCCTGACCTTTAAGTGTATTTGAATGTGTAGGCATTTAGATCCTGACCTATAAGTTTATTTGACTGTATGAATCAAGTATAGGCAGCAATATGCTCAATGGGGACAGCAGAACAAACATGTATGCTTTGTACGAAGGGAAATATGGTCCTAGGTTCATATACACTATGTGAAATAATAGTAGAAGCTACTCATGGTTAAAACTACTGTGTAAACTTCTCGGACCAGGGCACATGTGTGGAATGTCAGGAACGCCTACCCTTAGTTAGCATAGTAAGAGATAAGTATTTGCTTAATAATTGGATATAATCATTGTAAAATGGGTGTAAGTTTGAATTATCTGTATACGTGTGGAATACGTCAGTTACAGTATATGTTATTTGTTCTCTCATGTGTTCGATACTCAGTACATCGTGTTTCTGATAGAGGTGCTGGGACTTTTGCAGCTGCAAAATAAACAATCTTTTGCTTTTCCAATGACCTGTGTCAGGAGCGTCCTTGTGTCTTCTGATACCCAAGAGATCCGGCTACAAAATGTGAGCGAAATGTGAGCAAAATATTAGACTGACTGTTTTAGAAATACTCTACTTTAAATGTACTTTGCTTTACTAAAACAAGTAGATGGCAATGTGAGCTTCATGTATTAATACATTGCACTGGTCATCAATCATCAACAGATATAAAGATTGAAAGATAAACTCACCATAAGGTTGTGTATGCCATCCCACTCCAAGATGGCCGATGCATCTGCTTGCATCTATTTAGGTCAGCCATCTTTGTAGTTTTTTTTTTTCTCTAATTTTGGAGATATGTGTACCTCAGCATTATAATATAATATATCAACAGATGCATTAAGTAAATAAATGTAAATCTTATATATAGCGGCTTAGACACATTTCCTTTAAATTCACTATAAAGAGGCAGTGGTGGTCATATAAACTCATCAACCAGCTAAGATTGAGCTAATAAGTATTACTTTTATCATTTATTTTTATTTTACCTTTTTACATTGTCTATTTCTGAGTAATATTGATAAGGTTGTTTGCTGCAATTCTAAATTCTCTAGAAAAAGGTTTTTCAGATAATACCTGTATTCTGAAAAAAAAATCCATTAATCCATCCATGCAGGAGAGAATAATATAAATATATTTAAAGGAACACTCAGCAACAAAACCAGGACCGCTCACTGTAATTGTTATGTTAGCTTTATATGGAGCTTTATAAGGTCTGGAACACAAACATGTATTCCTGACCCTATAGTGTTAAAAACACTATCCCTCATGGGCCTCCCTTTTGCCCCCCACCCCTAATATAGCAAAATCTTATCTTTATTCCAGTCTGCTGGTGCTGGCTCTGCCCCTGATTTGCCTCCTTGGCTGACAGCATCAGAAGTGATGAACTCCCCAGGAAGCACCTCTAGTAGCCATCTGTGGAGTGGTAACTGGAGGTGTCTCTAGGCTGTAATGTAAACACTGCATTTTCTCTGAAAATACAGTGTTTACAGAAAAAAGCCTGTAGTGACTGACTACAGGGAGTGCAGAATTATTAGGCAAATGAGTATTTTGACCACATCATCCTCTTTATGAATGTTGTCTTACTCCAAGCTGTATAGGCTCGAAAGCCTACTACCAATTAAGCATATTAGGTGATGTGGATCTCTGTAATGAGAAGGGGTGTGGTCTAATGACATCAACACCCTATATCAGGTGTGCATAATTATTAGGCAACTTCCTTTCCTTTGGCAAAATGGGTCAAAAGAAGGACTTGACAGGCTCAGAAAAGTCAAAAATAGTGAGATATCTTGCAGAGGGATGCAGCACTCAAAATTGCAAAGCTTCTGAAGCGTGATCATCGAACAATCAAGCGTTTCATTCAAAATAGTCAACAGGGTCACAAGAAGCGTGTGGAAAAACCAAGGCGCAAAATAACTGCCCATGAACTGAGAAAAGTCAAGCGTGCAGCTGCCACGATGCCACTTGCCACCAGTTTGGCCATATTTCAGAGCTGCAACATCACTGAGTGCCCAAAAGCACAAGGTGTGCAATACTCAGAGACATGGCCAAGGTAAGAAAGGCTGAAAGACGACCACCACTGAACAAGACACACAAGCTGAAACGTCAAGACTGGGCCAAGAAATATCTCAAGACTGATTTTTCTAAGGTTTTATGGACTGATGAAATGAGAGTGAGTCTTGATGGGCCAGATGGATGGGCCCGTGGCTGGATTGGAAAAGGGCAGAGAGCTCCAGTCCGACTCAGACGCCAGCAAGGTGGAGGTGGAGTACTGGTTTGGGCTGGTATCATCAAAGATGAGCTTGTGGGGCCTTTTCGGGTTGAGGATGGAGTCAAGCTCAACTCCCAGTCCTACTGCTAGTTCCTGGAAGACACCTTCTTCAAGCAGTGGTACAGGAAGAAGTCTTCATCCTTCAAGAAAAACATGATTTTCATGCAGGACAATGCTCCATCACACGCGTCCAAGTACTCCACAGCGTGGCTGGCAAGAAAGGGTATAAAAGAAGAAAATCTAATGACATGGCCTCCTTGTTCACCTGATCTGAACCCCATTGAGAACCTGTGGTCCATCATCAAATGTGAGATTTACAAGGAGGGAAAACAGTACACCTCTCTGAACAGTGTCTGGGAGGTTGTGGTTGCTGCTGCACGCAATGTTGATGGTGAACAGATCAAAACACTGACAGAATCCATGGATGGTAGGCTTTTGAGTGTCCTTGCAAAGAAAGGTGGCTATATTGGTCACTGATTTGTTTTGTTTTGTTTTTGAATGTCAGAAATGTATATTTGTGAATGTTGAGATGTTATATTGGTTTCACTGGTAATAATAAATAATTGAAATGGGTATATATATTTGTTTTTTGTTAAGTTGCCTAATAATTATGCACAGTAATAGTCACCTGCACACACAGATATCCCCCTAACATAGCTATAACTAAAAACAAACTAAAAACTACTTCCAAAAATATTCAGCTTTGATATTAATGAGTTTTTTGGTTCATTGAGAACATGGTTGTTGTTCAATAATAAAATTAATCCTCAAAAATACAACTTGCCTAATAATTCTGCACTCCCTGTATACTCACCAGATCTAATACATAGAGCTATAGTTGTTCTGGTGACTATAGTGTCCCTTTAAGAGTCTGGAAACTCTCCCTTGGTTTGATGTTAAACCAATTAGAGGAGATTTGACACAGGCCATATCTCTTCCTGGCAGTTCTAACATGTACATAACTGATAGGCTGAAAACTCTGCGCTAACCCAACCCTAGCACTCTCAGTCAATTCTGCTATCCCCAGTAACACCATTAATTCTGATAATGTGTTTCAGAGCTTCGTTTAGGTGACTGAGTTACTAAACAGTCAGATGGTGTAAGCTGACAATCGACTGGAAATTAGGACACATTAATCAAGTTGTAAGAAATCCCAGAAAGCAATGTATCCATTATATTAAATTTGGCATACATTTTGCAAGTCTCATCAGTTTATCATATCCTACGGTATAGTGACTAAACTCCTCAGGTAGTAGGTTGAATATATTTTAGAAATTGCTGAATATCTTCAATTTTTAAGGGTAAAAGTAAAATAAACATCATGTTTTCAAATCTAAAAATGTCCAAGTGCACTTTCACCCAAATTAAAAAATTATATAGCATAATAATCCATGTGTTTGTGATGCTGAGAATTGTTTTTTAACTTGTGTTTTGAAAGCTCTTTATATGACATACCATCGTGCTTGCTTATTACACTGCTTTTATTGTAATGGCCATGCCTTCTTCAAAGTTGGAACTCCTTAATACTGAAAGCCTTAAAGACCTTTCAAGAGAATTAAGCTATTTAAAGTTAAAAATAAAATCCAGCAAATGGCATTTCGTATCGAGACTAACACTACATTTTTGCAACAATAATAAAAATAAAGTATGTGCGTAGCTAATCAAAAACTAATTTTCAAATGTGTTATATTTGATTGCTGTAGTTTTTCTGCTTAAAAATACATAAATATCAAGGACCTCATTTGTACCAGAAAATGATTTTATACAGATAATAATTTATTGAAACCTCACTTTTGAGGCAGCTGTAATGAATCACATATAAATGTATCTTTCTAACAATGTGTTTGCTTGGTAACAGCCAACATACATTATTATTAACCCCTTCACTACTGAGCACTTTTTGAACGAAAAATATTAAGAACTTTTAATTGAAACAAGGGATACACTAGCTAGCAGACATCCATATCATTAAATAACAATGTTGTATACAGATTGCTTTGCAGACAAACGTAAAATTTAAAAGTATCTAAACTTACACAATCTTTATTTTTTTCATTATTATTTTGATTACATACAGTGGGTGTTAAAAAGATAAATAACAGTGGTCAATTTATTGATAACAGGTATTTGTATGGCCCTTCAAGGCATTACTAGCAGAACAGGTAATTAAAAATGGCTACAGAATGTAAAAAGCATGTCTGCATTTGATTACAATGTCCATATCCTGTAAATACTGTTACATCTTTGTAAAACGGAGGTATTTACCAATCTCTCAAATGCTAACAGTGAAATGAGAGAGCATACGTACTATTCCTCCCTCCTTGACTTTAGCAATGATGTAACACATTAAAACTTCATCCTTTATTGCTTAGATGCAGAGGGCAGCTTTGTGCCATGTCTTTGGTACATTAATTTAGGCCCAGATCTGGGATCAGTCAGACATAAATGGACCTATCATCTCTTAAAATTCTTACATTTTGTGGGCTCTTTGGCTTGATTTTATTCTTAGCCCTCCTCATTAATTTACTCCATTGTTTTTCGGGGAAGTAAATATGCCCTGCCAACTCCAGGAGTAGTAAGTGCTACACTATTCTTGTTGGTTTTTTCTTTTACATCATTCCTCTTTAGTAAACCAAACCTCTCTTGTCCCTCTACTTCGAGGTATTTCCACAATTTATTTTTAATCTTCAATCAGGTGAAATTCTTATGTTGATGACCAGAGACTTAAGATAGTGACCTGCATAAGTAAAAAATAAATTAAAAAAAATGTATCTAAATAGCATGGTTCAAAGGTATATCCGTATTCTACACGGGATCTATGTTGCAAGCAGCAATTTCTTTTATATACAATATATACTCAGGAAACATCATATCACGCATCAAAAATGAATAAGTTACGCAAGTGCCTTGCATGAGGAAGCAATTTTTCCAAATATCCAAATCCATATTTTCCCTTAATCCCTTCACTACTGAGCCCTTTTTGAGTGAAAAAATATTAGCATAACATATATTTGAAGGCAGCGATGCACAGCGAGCATATCGATAACATAAGCAAGTAGTAGCCATTTGTTCACAGCCCAGTTCACAGTATTCTGAGTCAATACGTGTTCATCGATCTGGTGAACTACCAACCACATACATGCATGGCTGCAGCTGTCTCTATTCTGGTTTGAAGGAAAGTTTTTATCCAGTTTTTGTATACAATCTGAACAGACATTGGACAGCTTAGAAGGAAATATGTTACATTAAAGAGCAATGCATAATTATAAGTTGTTGTTTTTTTGGTTATGCTTCCAAATCGCACTTCAGCCTACTGGCACTTTTCAGAATAAAATGCAGGTGTACATACAGTAATATTGTGCATTAAGCATGGTTACATTGCATATGTTATTTTCTCATTACTAATATTTAGCATAAAAATCAACATTATTCACTAGATTATGCCATCATGTTTAAACAAAGCAGAATTGTATGAAATATAGCATTTGACATGTGTTCACTATCATGAAATTATAAGCTGTTTCGCCGACCTGGTCAGTCCCGAATGGTGCTGAAGGTATGGAGCTTTAAATGAACACTATAGGGACAGGAACACAAACATATACTCCTGACCCTATTTTGTTAACACTAGCCCCCTGATCCTCCCTTGCCCCCCTATAATAATAATAATAATAATAATAATAATAAATATAGTAAAATCTTACCTTTATTCCAGTCTGTTGGTGCTGGCTCTGCCCCTGATCTGCCTGCTTGGCTGACATCAGATGTGGTGATCTCAGACAATCACAATGGTTTCCCATTGGATTGGCTGAGCTGTCAAGGAGGCAGATCAGGGGCAGAGCCAGCACAAGCCAAACACAGCCCTGGCCAATTAGCTTCTCCTTAAAGAGTGCATCTCTATGAGAAGAGTGCAGTGTCTCCATGCAGAGGGCGGAGACACTGAATGGCAGTCACACTGTGCAGCACTGCCCCGGGAAGGATCTCTACCAGCCATATGAGCGGTGGCCAGTACAGGTCTCCCTAGGCTGTAATGTAAACACTGCATTTTTTCTGAAAAGACAGTGCTTACAGCAAAAAGCCTGAATGGACTCATACTCATAAGAACAAATACAGTAAGCGGCAGTTGTTCTGGTGACCATAGTGTTCTCCCGCCCTCGCGCGCTGCTGAATGAGACCGGCACCGGAATATGACGTCATTCAGCTGCGCGCTGGGGAGCAGAGCCAGCGCAGCTCCCCCAGCGGCCGCCAGGACAAGTCCTCCAGCGGCCGCCAGAAGACCTCCCCAGCGGCCGACAGCAGACCCAGGTGTCTGCCCGGCCCCAGGAGCCGATGGCCCACCGGGAAATTTCCCGGTATCCCGGTGGGCCAGTCCGGCCCTGGAGGCTAGTGCTATCAGCTGAGGGATATTTCTAACCCAACACTGTAGCCAGCTTTCCATTTCCTCCTTCCAAACCTATTTTATGATCTCTTCCTCCTTCATCTCTTGTCTTCCTTTCTAGAAAAAATTGACAATTGCGAACGTCTTAAAGTGTCGAAATTGTGAAAATGTGAACGTGCAACTCTAAGAAGTCATTTTGACCACATCTTAGTAGAGATTTTCCATTTATGATGTATCCATTCCTTCATTGTCATATTATATTTTGTATCTATGAGTAAGGTGTAGGGGCAATGCCAAATAATAGGGAAACCAAAGAGAAGCCACATTTCCTCATAATTCCATGTATCATTCACACGTTTAAATACAACATAACACAAGTTTAGTCCGTGCTTTGGGTTGATTTACATTAACATTTGCTACCTCAAAAAAAAATATGTATTTATAAAATGAACACATTTCACATCTTGATTGCATACCTGAACAGTAATTGCAAGTTGTTTTATGTTTGGTTTTTCAAAAAGTTTAATTTAATTTTATTCTATGCATGTCATGTTTGTTAAAATAAATATTTTCTCTTTTCTTCCATTGTAACTGCCTCTTGAACATTGTTATCCTTTCATCGAGAGACAGAAATAAAGAATGAAGGTAATTTTTTGACTAAAGGTTAACTGTCTCTTTCATTCAAAGTTTTTTTTTTTGTTTTTACTCAAATAGAGGCCAAGTGGTTCAATGTATGTAAATGTCATTGAAATGCATGTAAGAAGAACCATCTGGCTTCTTGTTGTTTGCGTAGCAACTTCAGCTATTGAAATCTGAATATGACATTTTATTTGCTGTTTCTAAATCAGTAATTTATAATGTAGGGTCAAAGGTTCTCAGGCAGGTTACTTGAATATTCTTCTCATAAAAATAGAACAAAGGTTCAAAAAGTTAATCTTCTAATGTCTTTCTTATTTTCTTAATTTTCAATATATGGATTAAAAACACATTAGCTAATTCCCCCCCAAAACCATATAAACATAGACAAGATTTGCAACACAATATTTTTTCAAAATAAATTCTCAATTACTTTGCCATTGGCTCCATCACTGGATTTTGCCCAGTGAAAGATTACATTAATTCTTCCACTAGACCTCCATTCTGTCTTTTTGCACAGATGTAAAGCACCCCTTTGTTCGATGTACTGACATCTTCAAGTTTGAACATCAGCTGAGCAGAGGGAGGGTAGAAAGGAGGGTTCTAGGTACACTAGAGTGTTTTTTGTATACTGAAATAACAGCCTACTGTTCTCTATATAGTGATAGATACAAGGTTTCTGCCAATGTGGGCATTATGATAATATTGTTGGAATCTATAGTTTAAAAAATAACAGGTTTACTTTTTTTTATTTTGCAAATCATCAAATATATGTGTCAAAAATTGTATTTGCCTTTATGTACAAAAATGTATTATCTGAGTAACAAACGAATGCTAGGTTGTTGTAGGTCAACAATTATTATTTTCATAGTTCATTTGGTGTAATATTTTCATTACAAAACTATAATGCATTTTTTTACTGTTTTAAATATTTTATATTACATAGATTTTGAAACTCTACAGGCAACTTACTAAAACTCATAGCTATTTAGTAATCAAAATTTAACATGACTGCTTCTGCTTCTCTTACTGCAGTTTAGTATATAAACAGAATATGATATGTGTTTTAAGATGTAGTGGAAATGTTGCCAAAACTAGCTCTACCAAAAATGATGGCTGATAATTCAGTAAGTGATTACTGATCAAAGTTAGAAGCTGATCTTGTGAACCTACCATTCTTCATTTACTTGATTCTGGCTCAGTCTTCAATACCAGAAGTGATAGCAGTTACAAACACACCAAACGAGAGATAATTACATGTCTCCAATTCACTGATCACTAAACAAACCCCTCTGTAAAAAAGCGCATGGTAACAGTATCCAGAAAACAGAAAAATGTAGACTGCGGCCCATAATGCTTAGTGCATAATGAATGCCTGAGACTCATTATGTATCATGTTTAGACAGTATTGTTTCACACTTCATTGTTTAGCGAGGACATTTTTCCAATGACAGATTTGTCAGATTTGTTTTTCTATATATGGTAGGTTTAATAAAATCACTTTTATAAAATGAACATTCTAAGCACCATAACTACTACATGGAGCATAGACTATGTCCCATAATAAATCTACATTATGCTGGATGGCAGATCCCTGCCCCCCCCACCCCCCCTCACACACACCCAGAGGTGCCACTGTAAGTAGCTCTTATTGTGTGTGAGTTCTGCTTTCTTTATTGTGTGTTTTGGGGAAGGGGGTTATACCAAGAAAGGAACATTCTAACATCAAAACTAAATATTTATAACGGTAGTGTTCCTTTAACAATTTAAATAAATCATATGATTTGAGCATTTGAATTAAAACATTTTTTTATTTTTTTTATTTGTTTTTGCGTGTTACAAATATTTGCTGCAACTGCTGTGTGAATACACTTCTCCCATATTTAATTGCCCCTGCTGCTAAAAAAACCAAAACCTATTGCATTGACACAGGTAAAGGAACATAAGCATGTATTCCTAATTTCATAGTGTCTTGTATTTGCTTCAAGGCCAGTGTACACTCAGAGTGCATGGGAATCAAGATTTACTTAAATTTTCTCCATCACCGTGCTGCTCTGATGTCAGCCAATCCAATGCATTGCCATAGGGAAGCATTGGGAGGCTAGCAGGGCCGGACTGGGGATACAAAGCAGTCCTGGAAAAAAAATTTGTGCCAGCCCCATAAGTCACTGCGCCATATATTGTCGCGTGTAATATGTAAGGCTATGTCTTGCCAGGACAGATGATTGAGTAATATATATATATTGCTTTTTCTAATATAAAATATTGGTCCTTTCAGGGTAAAACGTTTAATTATACAGTAAGCATACTCACATGCAGACACAGGCAATTTCACTGACATCTCAATGACACACACAAGCTCATTGATACACAACCTCATAGACAAACAATCTTACTGATATACATCAGCTCATTGACATAAAAACACAAGCTCACTCACTAGCAGGCACACGCATGCAAGCAAGCTCACTCACTAGCAGACGCACACACACAGCTTAATGTGGTGGTACTGGTGTCTATTGCATGTCCCTACAGGCTTTTCAACGCAAACACTGACTTTTCAGACAAAAGGCAGTGTTTACATTGCTTCAAAGTGACACTGCTAGTGACAGTCACTCAGACGGTCACTAGAGGTGCTTCCTGTGTTAGTGCACCTACATTCAGGGCCTCCACACTCTGTAGGTGCTGAACGTTCCCCATAGAGATACATTGATTCAATGCATCTCTATGAGGAGATGCTGATTGGAGTGGCGTTTTGCAGCCAATCCTATGGCAAAGCATTAGATTGGCTGAGATCATCAAGCTTGATGATCTCAGCTATAGAGGCAGGGCCAGTCGAGGGGAGACCAGCACGCTGCGTGGGGAAAAAAAAGGTGAGCAAAAACACTATTTTTAAACACACATTTACACCATGACAGACACAGAAACACACATATACCATGACAGATACACACCCCATGAAAGACACACACACACACCATGACTGACCATAATACAAACAGACACACACCATGACACAGACAGACACACACCATGACGGATAGACACACACACACCATGACGGACAGACACACACACACACACACCATGAATGACAGACAGACACACAAACACACCCACCCCATGACGGACAGACAGACACACACACCCCATGATGGACAGACAGACACACACCATACAGACAGACACTATGACACAGACAGACACACACAATGACACAGACAGACACACACACACACACACACACCATACAGACAGACACCATAACACAGACAGACACATTACTAGTACCTGACACCAGGGGGAGGTCTTCTGGAGGCCGCTGGGGAGGTCTTCTGGCGGCCGCAGGAGGACTTGTCCTGGCGGGCGCTGGGTGGAGCTGCGTTGTCTGTGTTCTCCCGCCCTCGCGCGCTGCTGAATGAGACCGGCACCGGAATATGACGTCATTCAGCTGCGCGCTGGGGAGCAGAGCCAGCGCAGCTCCCCCAGCGGCCGCCAGGACAAGTCCTCCAGCGGCCGCCAGAAGACCTCCCCAGCGGCCGACAGCAGACCCAGGTGTCTGCCCGGCCCCAGGAGCCGACGGCCCACCGGGAAATTTCCCGGTATCCCGGTGGACCAGTCCGGCCCTGGAGGCTAGTGCTATCAGCTGAGGGATATTTCTAACCCAACACTGTAGCCAGCTTTCCATTTCCTCCTTCCAAACCTATTTTATGATCTCTTCCTCCTTCATCTCTTGTCTTCCTTTCTAGAAAAAATTGACAATTGCGAACGTCTTAAAGTGTCGAAATTGTGAAAATGTGAACGTGCAACTCTAAGAAGTCATTTTGACCACATCTTAGTAGAGATTTTCCATTTATGATGTATCCATTCCTTCATTGTCATATTATATTTTGTATCTATGAGTAAGGTGTAGGGGCAATGCCAAATAATAGGGAAACCAAAGAGAAGCCACATTTCCTCATAATTCCATGTATCATTCACACGTTAAAAAGCATCAGCATGCTATCTGAATAGCTTGTGGCATTTGCTTGGAATTAAACTGTTAGACAATCCAAATAGAGAATATTAGTATTTATACATAGCACTGGGATTTACTGTATGTCCGGATGATTAATGAAGGTATTAGAATTTGTCTAGATCTTGGAAAAAAAGAGATCCAGTTTGTTTGGTTTTTCTTATTACTTTAATGGAAAACAAATTAAAGATTTTAGGCATGATATTAATATGTTTGAGATGGAAACTAAGGAAGACTGAACCATCTGGTTTTGTTTTTTGGTTTTTTGTTTTTTAATTCTTTTTTTGAGGATTAACAAAAGTAAAGAATTCTTATGGGAATTTTTTATTTTATTTGTCTTGTTAGCACTGTCTTGATTTGGTTAGAACAGCACCAATATTATGACTTGTTCCATTTAGTAATATCTCTATAAATAGTCTTACCCATTTTTGTTTTTTTTAAATGGTGGGCTTCCATCATACAATGTCATTCCCCAAACTCTCTCAATCTTGAGATCACACGCAGGACATAGGAGGATTGGAAAATAGATATGTACCTGTGGAAGTACAGATGTATTAGTCTAGATTAGATTTATTAGATGTAATTGGCCACCTCACCAGCAAGTATCCATGGGGCAGACACCTAATGATATATATCCACCTACCTCAAATCTACTTAGATTGTAAGGAAGTTTGAACAGAGAATTCTTCCGCTTGAAATATTCCCTTTCTATATTTGTAAATCACTGCGAACATATACTATTACTATAAAAAAATTATAATAATATGCTTTTGGTTATGTGCACAGTGGTTGTATCATAAATCACCAAAATTAAGGGTTAAAATAACTTGACTCACAGGGAACTGACTCCTAACATTCTAAGATATATCTTATATCTATTGCATATCCTTTTCCTTTTTCAATCGGTTAATGCTGTGCAATTCTCACAAATCTTTTTGTACCCCATGTACTAGCGTAGCTCAGGGGAGTGGGCCTTGACATTGTTAGGAGAGAGGCAAATAGTGACGTTGGTGTGTGGGCTTGGTTTAAAATAGCATTGTGTGTGTAACTTACAGGTTATATATAAAGGGGCCATTTTAGGTTAAGGGGACATTTTAATGAATCTGCACTTACCTGTTGTTGTCCCACACTCCCTCCCTTTATTTTTTCTCACATTTTGGACACAGCGCCAGGGGATAGAGAGAAAATTTGGAGGGTAGCTCGGATTGATATGGGGTAAAATGTTTAGTTAATGGAAAATAGGTAGGCCTTTGAAATGGTTTAGTAGGTTTGGGCTTGTTGGCAGCTAAGAACCTGGGTGTGTAGGGATATATCGGTATACTCCTACGATTGAGGAACTGTGAAAATGGATGCTCTTGGTGGCAATGGTTATGTGTTCAACATTAATTAAATTGTGTTATAATGTTGTTGGGCTTTATTGTTATGTAAGATTGGGTCAAGGTCTGGTGTTTTTAGTTGTATAAAGGCAGGATGGTGGATTTACATGTCAATGTTGGCAATGTGTTGACAATAAATTTTTACTTGTTAAAACTTAGCAATAAAAGCAGTGATCATTTTTTATCAAAAATAAATGGTGTCCGTATATTTATGGGGATTGGTGTTGAGGTTAAGAATATGCCGCAGAGGCAACTATGCACATGTAATGAGACCTGTGTTAGATGTTTTGTCACAACTGGAGTTTGCTATAATATAACATAAAACCATAGTCAGACAAGCCAACCTTTTATTGATATTGTGCCCTAATTATCTACTTTTGTTTTTCTTATTGTACATTGATGTAGAATATTGCATATTCTATGTTTCTATTGATTATATATGGATGTCTGGATTGGCATAAGTAACAGATGATATCAATAATTCACAATGGTTTTCTTGTATGAGAGGTCTGGAATGTGGATTAAGGGTTTTGTCCTTAGATGGCTAGAGTTATAGTCTGACGTCATTATGGTCATATCTACATAGTAACTGAAAACGAGGTCTCTTGCTTCCTTGTCTTTCTTGGCTCCCGGCTCTTCTTCCTGTACAACGATGTAACTCTCCCATCAGAAATCCAGCAATTACCATCTGCTGTTAAACGTCCATTATCCTGTAACATCCTTTTGTTGTTTTATTATGTATCAGTAACTAAGAATAAACCTGAAGAAACCGTAAGTCAGATTGCGTATTAGTACTTTTCATTAATATAGTCATATATTAATGTGGTGAGCATTTGGCCCAAGACTATATATACAAAAGACGTATATATCAATCAACCAGAAGGAATTAAGAAGATTTAACATTGACGATCAAGCAAGATTTTACATTGGCTAGCCAGCCACACTTCTGTTTCCTGGCATTTTCAAACTTCCATTGAGGGGGTAGGAGTTGAGAAGAGAGAGAACAGATATCGAATTACTCTTTGTGTGAACGCAGCTTGAATAGAAGATTATATTCTACAACAGACAAAAGCACGTGTTATAAAGAAAGCAGCACAAGATACAACATGTATTCTGCAAGCAAGCACGTGGCAGAAATTGGCAAGCGTCCAGATCCAAGCCCAGAACTGCGCAGCTGTGTGGATGAAGCAACGAAATAGACAGAAATAACTGATCTGGTGAGTAACATGGAATTCATAAATGATATTGCAGAGAAAAGTAAATTGCAGTTTGCATTTAATAGCAGTTATTCAGATGCTGTGTTGTGGCAATCTTTATACACACAATGTGAAATTGCCAATAGTGAAATTGACAGGAAATTGTTTGTTAATAAGAAAAAACTAAAGATCAGAAATGTTATGAAACTAGTCTGTACTTACAATGGATTGATTTGTAAATGAGATGCAGGTCAAGACAATTTAGAATCAGCAGATAAAGACATAGACTCGAATGGGTTAACATAAGTCAAATCAGGTATTTAAGGTCTTGCAGATATTTTATCCGAGATATCAAATCATATGTTTTGACTACATAGAAGACAAAAGTTTTGATAGAAAAAAACTAATAAAAAATCAAGTTTTGATAGAATAAATTTACAAATACATTTGATGTAGGAAACAATATGTTTTTTTTGTAATTTGTTTCACGTGACAAAATGCTGCCAGTGTTAAGACAAGATGGCTGCTATTGCTAAAGTATTGTGGAAAACAATATTTTTTTTTGTAACATCTGACATGTGCTTAGGTTATACCTCCAGATTATTAAACAGTTGAAAAGGGGGGTATGATTAATAAAAAGTTTGGAAAATTAAATGTTCAGAAAGATTTTGATATAAAGGACATTTTAAAGATTATACATCACATGGCATAAATGCAATGACCACTAGATGGTAGATCTCATTAGAAGAAATTAGAATGTTTTGTGTAGTCCATGTAATTCAATGTTAAACTGTATAATAATAATGAGATATAAACATTGTAAGCCATTGTATTGATGCTGCACATGTTTTTGTTTAAATGTAGGTAAAGCGTGACTGATCCTTGTGGTAGTAAATTAGGAAAACATTCCTTCAGACAACTGGACATCAACTGTTGGAAAGAGACTTTTCATCTGATCTGCAAACTGTGATGGAAGATTCTACAGAGTTAATTTGATACAGAAGATTAACAGACTTAGAAAGAAATAAAAGATTGACACTAACATGAATATCAATTCCTAAATATTAACAAAGAAGAAAACAGACAATGAACAGTTATGAATATTAATACCAAGAGAGTACTCATAAATGTGTAACACATGGAGTAAAATTATGAAAATATAGGATTAAGACAAGAACTATTATATTATGACCTATATATAGGATGAGAAGTATCTGAGGTAGATAAAACATTAAGTTGACCAAATAAGGATCATGTACTTAATACTACAAAGATTAAGTTCAATAGTATTTCATAGATTCACTAGAATGAGTAATTTGTTAATATCAAGGTGAAGTAAAACAAACAATGGTAACTAAAGAAAGAAAACTAAGGAAGGATAATTTATATGAATTAATATAAAATATTAATATAAAATAGGACATTAAGGATGCCTTGGATATAAGAGCTCAGAGATCCAAGAGGAATTGAATTGAAGTTTAGTTAAGAATATAGTACATAATTATATTTGAACTAAGTCTATAAAGGTATGAACTAGGGAGAATAGGTTTCTGGATATGACGATATCCAATGAATAAGTTATAAGTTGTTTTATGATTTCCCTGAGTTTGTAAGACACAGACTAGGAATACGAGTTTCTGGGCAGTATGACCCCAAGTTTATTTTATTTAAATTTAGTCAGTTGAATTGTACTAAGGAATACGGATTGGTCAGAACAAATGTTAAGGTAACATTAGGGCAATCCTACTTTTATGTTGAGGTGTGTTACATAAGTCATCACAATTAAGGTCTAATGAGGAGAGTGATGATAATTAATTTATATTGTTTTTTTAACCTAAACCATGTTTCTGTTGAATGAAAGGTTTGTTACTATAAGGTGGAATTTTAGTGAAAATTATAATTATGTAAACAAAAACAAATCTATGATAGAAAGATTTCTGGGTGGAGAATTTCTAGAACAATAAGTATTGTCGACACCATGAACATTATTTGAAGAATTATTATAGAACTTCATGGTTGATAACACATCCTTTGAATGTCTAAAAGAATATTATGAGATTTATAAGTAGTGTTAATATATTTCAGGTAGTTAGAGCCTACTGAATATACAAATTAAATACTATGATTGTAAAGTGCTGATACAATCATCACTAGGTGGTATTAATGGTATAGGAATGTAATTCATAAATACAAATGACAGAGTTTAAGTTCACTAGAAACCATATGATTCATGGAAATATAAGTGGACGGGATATACAAGCAATACATGTATTAGTACTTAAGTAATACCAGGTATTGAGAATGGAAAAAACTTTGTTATATGTGTCTGTAGGAATATGATAGTGATACACAGTTATAATTTAGAAAGTTATCATCTTGATTTTGTTATCTACAAAGTCATGACTGTACCAGAGCAGGTAGATCTTTCTGATTGCTTTATTGTTTATTGGATCAACATTTGTAAAAAAAAATATTTTATTCATTTATTATTGTTATATGTATATATTATGTTCAAGTAGTTATGATGTAACATGGATATGGATATCAATGCATAGCTAAAACAGAGGGAGTTTGAAGTAAAGGAAGCAGTATGAGGGTATAGAAACTCGACCTTCTCGACAAGAACTCTCATATAATAGAAAGTTGTGACTACATCTTGTTCTATGCTCAATGACTGTGATACGAGTGTTGTATGAATGGACAGGTTAGTGACATTGTGTTATGGTTTTAAGACAAACCATAAACAGAGGGAATGTAGAATATTGCATATTCTATGTTTCTATTGATTATATATGGATGTCTGGATTGGCATAAGTAACAGATGGTATCAATAAGTCACAATGGTTTTCTTGTATGAGAGGTCTGGAATGTGGATTAAGGGTTTTGTCCTTAGATGGCTAGAGTTATAGTCTGACGTCATTATTGTCATATCTATATAGTAACTGAACACGAGGTCTCTCGCTCACTTGTCTCTCTTGGCTCTTGACTCTTCTTCCTGTACAACGATGTAACTCTCCCATCAGAAGTCCAGCAATTACCATCTGCTGTTAAACATCCATTATTCTGTAACATCCTTTTGTTGTTTTATTATGTATCAGTAACTAAGAATAAACCTGAAGAAACCGTAAGTCAGATTGCGTATTAGTACTTTTCATTAATATAGACATATATTAATGTTGTGAGCATTTGGCCCAAGACTGTATATACAAAAGCTGTATATATCAATTAACCAGAAGGAATTAAGAAGATTTAACATTGACGATCAAGCAAGATTTTACAATTGATATGTCTACATTTTATCTGACTAGGGAATGAATAAATAAATAGAAATAATTTACATGTCACGTTCAGACATGCCATGTAAATTAAAAAAACAAATGGGGGGCGTGGCCGGAACTCAAGCCGTATGGTCGCGGACTGAGGGAGCTCCGCCGACAGGGCTCACTAACGGCGAAATAAGCGGCTGAAAAAAGGCACAAAAACCGGACAAATTCATCCCAGAGATGTCCCAGCACCGGGGGAAAAAAGCGGCGGAACCCAAAGACAAATCAGCATTCTTTGCAGCCCGCACACCGCAAGCAAAAACCGCGGGCCAGTTTATCCAAGATGGCGCCGAAACTGAGTCTGACAGTGACCAGGCAGCAGGTACAGAATTAAACACACACCCTGCAGCACATGCTAGATAAATTAGCTGGGAAAATGCAAAGCACATTCCACACAGCAATAACAGAGCTGAGAAAGGACATAATGGAACTAGGCAGCAGAACCTCACACTTACAGGGCAAAATGGAGGAATTTGCCACAGCACATGATTCTATGGCAGACAAAATGGAGGACATAGAAAGTAGATTGGAGCGCTATGAAAATAAACTCATGGACATGGAGGACCGCTCCCGTCGCAACAATTTAAGGCTGAGGGGCGTACCGGAAGAAGTACACCAGCAGGACCTAACGGTCTACGCTCCAGAATTCTTTCGCTCCATGCTGCCTGACATCCCGGAAGAGATGCTGATCCTAGATAGGATACACAGAGTAGCAAAGCCTGCGCACTTGCCTCCCTCCACTCCACGAGACGTCCTCATGAGAGTACACTATTTCCACACAAAAGAGCAGATATTGAAAACTCACCGCACCAACAGAAGCATTCCAGAAAAATTTTAAGATATCAGTATTTATACAGACCTATCGGCAGAAACACTAAGAAGACGTCGGACGTACCGAACCATCACGGAGACACTCCGCCAGCGTAACCTCCAGTACCGCTGGGGATACCCGGTAAAGCTGCTTATTACCAAGGACAGTAAAACGCACGGGATCTCATCCACCGCAGAGGGCATCGACCTTCTCCAGTCGTGGGGCATCACAGTGAACAACATCCAGGGCGCGGGTCAACCTCGAAGCAGTAATCTACAAGGGGAATGGAGAGCAGTCAGAGCGAGGCGGACCACCCCGCGCACCGAGCACTGAAGCACCAGAGACATTCACTAATTGTCGCCTGACGACAAAGGTTTGGGGTGCGGGGGGGGGGGGAACGATAGAAGGGGACAATAGTGAAGCAAATAGCAATCCCGGGGACGGGAGACACTCCACAAAACCTCTGCTCAAGGGGCTCCGACAGCAGGGAAAGCATCCCCTGAAGCAACCCACAGACAGATATAGCGTTCCCTCTCTCCCCCCTCCCCCCCCCCTTGGACGATGACGGGTCCAAAGAGTCAATAGGGTGAACCACACAATAGCCGACTTGCACTAACAAAACAAAAATAGAAGAAAAAAAAACTTGAGCAGCAGCCCCCACACTCAAGTTCCAGCGGAACCCATAGAGATGAGAGTTAATTAGCTACTTTCTGCTTACTAGCTAAGAGCCCAGTCGTATGCCTAGATCCCGACTCTGGACCATATATGGTTAGACCCGACCACCTACCCCCAACTCAAGAAGGTCAATTTCACGACCTTCAGCAGGAAAACCTGAACACCTCAATAGTGGTGTTCAACTACAGTTTAAGGTTTAAAATGTTTAAGTTTTGTTTAACTGTTGTATGTCTTCAAACAGATCGCACCACTGCAACACACCAATACCACATGACAATGCCCAAACAGCAGCATCCCAATTGTATGTGGCATCCCTAACTGAATTAAGGTCCTAAGCCCCAGAGCCATACTCGTTTCACCCGCAGACCTGCCAACACTCCTCTGCATGAGGCACCAACCATCACACACACGGACAATCGAACCTACGTAAATCCCTACGGAGCCACAAACCAAGCTACACATGTAAAACGCAAATAGTATGAAAATATACACCCATAATGTCAGAGGGTTAAATACCCCACAAAAAAGGCACACACTCCTTAAAGAGCTCAAGGGCAACCAAGCCGAGGTGATATGCCTACAAGAAAGCCACTTTTCTGCGGACGCATCTCCCACTCTAGGGAAGTCAATGTACCCCCATCAATACCATGCCACCACACGCACAAAACGGAAGGGAGTTTCTATCCTCCTCAACCGCCACTTAGCCTTTGAAGAAATTCTGGTGAAGAAGGACCCGCTAGGCAGGTACATTATACTGATCTGCACTATCAACAGTTCCACCTATACCATAGTCAACACATACCTACCAAACGTAAACCAGGGAACATACCTTAGTAAGCTACTAAAACTCATAACACAACTACAAACAGGCACCACAATCATTTGTGGGGACTTCAATCAGTTCCAAGACCCCACGCTAGACTCCTCAGCAATACACACAACCAGTAGAGCTAAAACACTGCACAGACAGTGCAAAGCCTTAACCAAACTCTTAAACACATACGGACTATACGACGCATGGCGCACATTCCACCCACAAGGGAAGGAGTATACACATTATTCCCAGGTACACAACACGTACTCAAGAATAGACGGGTTTTTGCTACACAGCGCACACCTGAATAGAGTGATAGACTGTGTGATAGGAACATCCCCCTGGTCGGACCACAACCCAGTCACACTCCACTTAGCAGACCACTACAACTATAAGAACAGGGGCCCATGGAGGTTAAATGAACATCTCCTTAACGACCCCCAATTTGTTCAAATGCTGGAACAGGACCTACACACGTACTTTCAATCTAATGATACACAGGACATAAACGCCCTCACACTATGGATGGCCCACAAACCGGTCATCAGAGGTATTCTCATCAAGCGAGCCTCTCACCTCAAAAAACAGCAGAACCTCACATATGTCCAAAATCTCAAAAAACTGCAAGACCTACACAGAGATAACATACTCACTCCCTCCACGAACATTCAAAAACAGATAAAGGACTTGCAAAACCAGATTAATGTAGCAAACTTCCAAAAAGCGAGTTATGCATTGAAAAAGCTGAAAGCCAACACATTTGTCCTAGGAAACCAGGCGAGCAAAGCACTGGCCCAGAGACTCAGAGATAAACAGGCCCAAACAAGAATACCCTACCTGCTTACACCACAAGGACAAAAAATGACCCAACCCATACAAATCTGCAATGAGTTTTGCGTCTTACTATAGTTCCCTCTACAACCTGAAAGCAAAGCCTTAACCAAAACCCCCAGGTACACCAACCCACTCAAAAATCGATCACAGAATATATGCGCAGATTTGACTTGCCCAAGCTCCACGAACAACAAATAGCGCACCTAACAAACCCCATCACAACTCAAGAAGCATTACAACTAATAGAACGGATGCCGAAGGGAAAGGCACCAGGCCCAGACGGCCTCACCAACCTTTACTACAACACATTCAAACACATCCTGAGCCCATACATATCACAAGCCTTTAACTTGGCTACAAAACAGGGTAGCCTACCGACTGAATTCCTTGCAGCTCACATTATCACCCTACCTAAACCAGGTAAACCACCCACGACTTGCCCAAATTTTAGACCCATTTCCCTGCTGAATGTAGATGCCAAATTATACGCCAAAATATACATGGAAAGGCTCAAAACAATCCTGCCTGACCTGATTTCAACGGACCAAGTGGGATTTGTGTCCGGCAGACAGGGTCCAGACAACTCAAGGAAGGTGTTAAACATCCTCCACTACCCCAATAGTTCCAAAATACAGAGCACACTCCTATCCCTAGACGCTGAAAAAGCGTTTGACCGGCTTAACTGGCAATTTCTGCAAGAAACGCTCATCGGGTATTGCTTCCCCCCTATCTTCCTTAACGTGGTGAAGGCACTATACAGCACCCCCTCAGCGACAGTGTTGAATTCAGGGTTTAGCTCCACCCCCTAACAATCACTAATGGCACCCGGCAGGGCTGCCCGCTTTCCCCACTACTCTATGTGATGGCCCTGGAACCACTAGCCATAGCGATCCGAAACAACCACGACATTAAGGGGATCTCCATAGGTGGCAAGGAATATAAACTAAACCTATTTGCGGATGATATCCTTCTCACACTATCTAATCCAGCAATCTCCCTCCCAAACCTCCATAGAGAAATTCTGGATTACAGTAGGCAATCATACTACCAGTTAAACCTAACCAAAACCCAAGCCATGTGCATAAACGCCCCCAAGACAGACGAAGAGAGGTACCGACTCAATTTCCAATATGACTGGAGGAATGACTTCTTGACTTTCCTAGGCATTAAACTTACCAAAAGACACACTGACCTCTTTGTAGCCAATTACATTAAACTAACCAAAGAAGTGGACCACATACTGCATTCATGGCAAAACAAGTTTCTTTCCTGGTTAGGCAGAATAGCGGCTATCAAAATGACAATCTTGACGAAAATCCTCTATTTGTTCCGCTCTTTACAAATACCCTTACCGCAGTCGTTCCTACACAGACTTCAATCTAGCCTGATTAAATTCAGCTGGGGAGGAAGACACCCCAGGGTCCCAAGAACGTTGCTCATGAAGCCAAAAGACAAAGGAGGCCTAGGTCTCCCGAACCTCAAGGCGTACTACCATGCCGCACAAACGGCGAACATCCTCGCCATGCACTCCACTACATACACCCCCCAATGGATAGCGATAGAAGCTAGCTGCAGCGGGGTCGCGGATCTACCTGCGGCCCTGTGGATACCCAAACAACTGTGCCGCACACCACCAAATGCCCTACCCACCACTAAACTTCTGTACCGCATATGGGACAGTCACAGGTCCACACTATGCTCCGCAGAACCATGGTCTATGGCAACGCCACTACACTCAATAAATCTCTGCAACAACACATTCCCATACAGAACATGGAAGGCCTCCAGAATCACACACTTGCACCAGATAAGCTCCCCGCAAGGACTACATCAGTTGCCAGATATCCAAGCCACATACAACATACCACCACAACTCACGTTCTCATATTGGCAGATAAAAGCACTAATAGGCAAAGCCACAAACCAAGGCCCCCCACTCGCATCCCCCACCACCCTAACTCCTTTAGAAAAGATGTGCATACACCAAATCCCAACTAAAAAGACACTATCTGTGTGCTACAAGTCAATCACTGAGAGTGAAACCAAGACGGAGTGGAGATACCAGACCGAATGGCATAGGGACATAGGCAGGTCACTCACACAAGACAACTGGCACTGCATTCACACAAACCACAAGGGTCTCACAACATGTGCCTCCCACATTGAGACCTCGCGCAAATTAATATACAGATGGTACATGGTGCCTTCACGGCTCAAGAAAATATACCCAGACATAAGTGACAGATGCTGGAGATGTCGGACACAGGAAGGGACTATGCTCCACATCTGGTGGACATGTGCACTAGTCCAGCCATACTGGAAGCAAATAGCGGAACTAATTCAAGGGGCCACAGGGTGCATACTAGACCACAATGCAGAAACATTTCTACTCCAACTCCTACCGAAAGGCACGCCACAATGCATCACCAAACTAATATTCCTAATATTAACGGCAGCCTCCACCTCACTAGCGAAACAATGGAAAACCCCAAAGATCCCATCCCCACCGGTAGTAGTAACAATGGTTACGACAACACTAGAATTTGAAGGCATAATGTGGAGCCAAACAAAAATGGGTAAGGGAAATGCCACAGCGAAAGCACTCTGGGCCACATACACAACAGGCCGAGACCCTAGCAACTAACGAGGGGCCAACGAACAGGACAAAATAGATCCAAATAGACAACACATACCAAACCAACGAAGACATACGAGTTAATTTGTTATCCCAGTTACCCTCCCCCTCTAGAAACCCTCTCCGACAGGTAGATAACAGGGGCAAGACCACCCCCGTCAAAACAGGCACTGGTGGACACAAGCTAAAGAATGAGCTAACCTTCCACTCCCGAGAGAGAAACGGGGCCACACAGCTGCTGCGTAGGGATCAGGACGGGAGACAAGGTACACTAAGGGGCGCAAAGTTCCCTGGAACACTCAGGGAGACACTGAACCCGCTCTTAACGGTTTCAGGGTTGGGAGGACACGAGAGATGGAGAGGAAGGTACCCAACA